>OX637316.1:13736052-14303982 GCA_951799385.1 Hyppa rectilinea
CAATCTGTCAAATTTCTTTGATAGATTTTCAACTTTATTACAAATACTTAAGGTTCATTTTCAATTGGGAAAATTTGACAGTTTGGGATAGCTTGATGTGTTGGCGTCTGTACTTATGTTTAGGAGCGGTTAGCCGCAGTTCCGCAAGCTTGCGGTTGTCCACGATTAAATAACTGCAGATAAGTGAGGAAGATATATATCAGGTTCTCGCAGACAGGCGCGACGCGACACTAGTGGGACAATGACTATGAAAATTTCATAGAATTTGTTCTAAGAGAGTCGCGTCGCGCCTGTCTCTAAGTTGCTCAAAAAACACATTGCCTTTTTTCTACTTGCAAGACAATCGCCTTAACTCTTTATAATTCATACACTCCATAAATAGAAGACTGCATTCTTGGCTACGAGCCGGCTAGACAGTAGACACCATATTGTGACGTCACTCTGTACACCGGTGCGTATAAAGTGTCAAAGGTTACACAAAAGTAATGATTTAATCGTTATTTCGTGTTATACTGCACCACACTGTCACATAATTGTGTCGTTGGGGTACAGGGCATGCGCTTGCTTGTGGCGTTCAAAAGGTTGAATAGATAAAATACTCTTTGTATACCATAACAAATCGGAAATCGCGAAAAATAAATCAGCTGTGCCCTACATTTTGCATGCAAGCATAATGTATCGAACAGCTGATTTTTTTCCGCGATTTTAGATTTGTCCCCATATTGAAAGTTGTTCATAATGATGAGTACAATGACCCCGTGAAATAATGAATTGACAATGAATGACCCATGAATTCAATTTCACCCTGCATATAAATGTAAATGTAACAAATTGCTAGAAGATTCTATTCGTTGAGCTAGGTTGTGACCTATTTATCTGTTCTGTGGTTGTGACTGCGGCGATTTTTTATAAGAGAAGACGACTCAAAACTGTTTAAAATGCAGTGGTAATTGGCACGTTTCTTACTGTTTTTTACACATTTTTGAGTAGGTTGAAAAAGGAACCAATAGAGGCATTGCCCCCTTATCTTTCAGCACTGAAGAGCGACAGGTTGACTAGAATTGACGTCGAATAACGTGTCTACCCCACCAGCAGCAATTCATCGCAAGTCTAATACAGGTGTGCACAAAAATCAAATACTTGGCACTGATTTTTATGAGCGCGGCGGCCATGACACCGGATTACTGCCACCCTAGACATAGTGACGTCATGTGATACGTAACGTAAGTTTCACGTCATATTAAACAAAATCGCTCCGATGATTATGTTTCGCTTTTAACACATACTCAGCCATGTGTTAAAAGTGTTTTCTGTCCCATCTTACAATGCCCCGTACACGCATTCGTGTTCAATAAATTTAATCCATTCTTAACTCATTTTCATACAGATATGTGTTTATTGTTAACAAATTGCAATGCGTGTTGAAGTCGCTAAGTAGGGATTGGGTCAAAACGTATGCATGCGTGTTGAAGGCACTCGCTACTAACACAAACACTGCCACTATTTATGGGGTTTTCTAAGCTCAGTGCCTTCAACACACATATGTACGTGTTCATGGCAGTGTATGGACTAGCTAGCACCTGAAAAAAATAGAGGCAGCGTTTCTATTTAGAGAATGCTTTCAGGAAAGTTTTTGGAATGCTGGCATCTAACACAATGTGCAGCCTCGGTGCCAACCGTATCAACATTGCTGACGGCTAATAGTTCACGAAGACATTAACTATCCTCTTGTTTTCCTTAGCTAAAAAGCTCTTGATGACGTCTTCATTATTATCCTGCCCTTATCCAAATTTATTAGTGCTCGGCGCAACATGACTTTTTCTTCAAAATTTCTCTATTAGTCGTCATCTCCGTAGTCACTTCCATTTCAGCCATATCATCTTTCACAGTCCCCCGGCCCCACAGCTACCCCGGAACATAAAGGGCTATGGAATAACATGGACGGGTTTTAGTCAGTAAGAGTCTTACATTCCTTCCGCTCTACCCAGAGCGGTAGGGGCCATATGTTGATATACCACGCTCAAAAATAATAAAAAAACTATCCACATTCATAAATAGGAACTTCATCATCTTCGCGTCGACGATAGCACGCATCAGATCACTTTGGCTCCATGTTTGGGGACACAGAGGGCAGGATAGAAGGTGGAGCATAGTTTGCAATTAACTACACATCCACACCCTTCTGCCGTAGGTACCGTTGAAGTAGGACTTTACCAGGTTGCAGTCACATCTTTCCACTTGTGTCTTCAAAGACGCTTCAGATGCTGCTCATAACTTTGCTCGCGACATTTTCGTTTTTCAGAAGCCATATTATTTATTTGATTTTAAATTTATACATCAGCTCTCAGGTGTGAATGTATAATTTATGTATAGTATTTTAATTTTTTTATATTCAAATCATCAGTACCTAGCATTGCAAACCATTTGAGTAAATAAATACTGTTGAGACACCTAGCCACTTACTTGACAATTTATGTACATGAATATATCAAAGTTCACACAAGGTACATACTGAGTGGGAAGTGTTAAGAGTAGCATACATTGGTTGAGTACGAGTGCAGAAATTGAAGAATTTGAAAAAGAAAATAAGTAAAATTATGACAAATGCTAGCCAATTTCCCAACAATGTTAGGGTCGGCTTCCAGTCTAACCGGATGCAGCTGAACACCACTATTTTACGTGCAGCAACTGCCTAACTGACCTCCACAATCCAGTAGCTGGGTAATACGATACCCCTAGGTAAGACTGGCTGTCAGATTTTCGGACCGGACCCGTAACGACCGTCAGATGCACAGATTACAGCCGGGACCAACTGCTGAACGTGCTTTCCGAGACACGGAGAAGTTTCGGTATGTTAAGATGGTCACCCATCCACGGTCAACCCCGGCAAGCGTAGCTTAACCTAATGGATCTGGCCTTAGCGGCTGTTATTACTTAGCCACGAGCTCCTACATACATAACACTCGCCCCTTGTTCCCATGGGGGCAGACAGATACTAGATAACGTCACCTGATATCATCCTCACATACTTCTTTTGCTTCGTATACGTGTGAGAAAAATCAGCTGTTCAGTACATTTATTTTCGCATAATTCAACGAAATGTATGGAACAGCAGATTTTTTTTTTTCACATTTCAGAGTTGGTCCCATGGACAAAGTTGTTGATTTTCATGTGTACTATACAAACTGCAAGTATGTCCCTCGTTTAACCTAACAAACTGTATTTCGAGTACCATCGCTCCCACTACCGCAGTGTAAACTACACTTAACCCCGTATCAAAGTTCCGTCATATTTGTGAATATTTAACAATCGCATTAGGTAAGTACCTTCTTTATTTGACGTAGTGTGAAACAGGAAGCTATTTCGATAGCACCTCCCACTGATTGTTGCTAAGGCAGATAGCGGGATTTTAAAAACAGATGGTGGTAAATCATAAACCATAGTCTTAGCTTATAGAGCTGTGGCTTAAGGGGCAGTGTAGGCCCAGTGTTATCGGCCCCGACTAACGAGTTGTAAGTCGTGAGTTCGAACGCAGACAGGCACTTTACTTTGTGTACAGTCAAACGGGGTGAATAGGAATGTAAGGGTGAAGCGGGACGAAACTTTAAAAGGGATTTTTACATTGAAATAATATAGTTTGTGGCAAAAAGGACCAGTAATGTGTTTAATATACATATTATAATTAACAATTAAGTGCCCTTGTTAGCAACAAAACTTAGCAGTAAATAGGGATGTAGGGGTGAATCGGGACGAAACTTTAAAAGGGATTTTTACATTGAAATAATATAGTTTGTAGCCGGTAATATGTTTAATATATTATAATTAACAATTAAGTGCCCTTGTTAGCAACAAACTATATTATTTCAATGATAAAACCCCTTTTAAAGTTTCGTCCCGATTCACCCCTGCGTCCCTATTCACCCCGTTTGACGGTATTTAATTTCATCACCACTGCTCTTAAAACGCAAAAATTGTGGTTTTAAATGCTGATTAGAAAAATATTACAGTAAAAATTGATATTTTTAATAAATAAAAAAATTATGTCTCTTCAGATAAAAATCAACAGTACCTATATTTTCTATTATCGGAATTGTTTTCATGCAAAGATAAAGCTGACAGTTTTTTATTTGACCTTCAAATAATCACTGATAAAAACTGCTGACAAAGAAACTTCGAACAGCATGAGTCAGTCAAAATAGTAAATTATTATGCTTTTTATCTTTTCAAAAGACAATTTCAGACACTTCACTATGTATATGGTCCTCACATGATCTGACTAAGACTATGTCTGGAATCTAGAATTCAAAAGACTTTGACCTCTGATTTTTTTCGCCTTTTTTTCACAGGGCTAGTCAGATAGGAAATGACGTCTGTAGCTTATTTTTTTTATATATTTTTTTTATATTCCGTGCAATATTGTTTCCAATATTCGTACTGGATAAAAAATTTAATTACTTTAAAAAAAACGTTAACGTTATTTTTAAATAAGTACCATGCTCAAAATTACAAAACAAAAGTGAATTTAAATATTCATTTTGAGTACTCACGCAGCGCCATTCTTGAGTAATATAATTCCGTGACCGTAACTGCTTTGCCAAAATATGCTGCCAAAAACAAGGCAATGGACTCCCACTCTCCACAAACTATTCCCAAATTTCCACTAAGCACTTAAAACCACGATACCACTTTAATCGATTAAAAAAATAAAATAACACCAATCGATTAATCACAAAAAAAAACCGTAAAAACTCCTTGGTCAACCTTTAAAAAATAAATTCCAAAATTGGAACATGTGCGCTCACAGCGCTGGGAAGAACAACACAAACAAAGCTTCGCGCGCGTGTTCTCGTTACAAAAGTAAATAAAATAATTATCAACTGAATATGATACCGGTTCGGACACTCGACGCGTACTGCGCGTCAATACCAATAGCAAATAATGATAACCAAATGTAAAACTCGTTACGTATTTATTTATTCGAAGTGTGTAGGTACAAGCTTCTTTGTTCTTTTTTATATTTAGAACGTTGACTTTTGACACGGCGGGAAAATGGTTCAACACGAAAGAGATTTTAATTTATTTATGATGACGTGTCTAGTTTTTAAAGATTTCAACATGCTAAATATTTTAATCGTTATAAAAATGTTATTCGCAACAAATTCAAGTAAAAAAAAGTAAAAATAATAAGTATTGTTTGTTTTCCTTAACCTAAAACTGTACTAACAACAGAATTGTAGTACTTTTGTTAACTGCTTCATTTATACGCGTGTCTCATACATACCAAAAGTTTCTTTGGAATTTATTCGGCTAAATTTTTGGAGACTCTCCAACTATCTTTAGTTTTCATAGATGTATTAGGTATTGGCTCGGAAATGAGTAGCCCTTCGGTGTGGGATGTCGATACCCCACGCTATCCTATTTTCCTAGCAAGGCGGTTGGCTGTGCTCGGGCGACAGACAACTTCAAAACCCTTCTGGGAGCTCTACCTATGTTTGAGCAGTTTGGGTTTGCCGCCCTGCAGCTGGTCGACTCTACACGTGACCAGAAGGCAGATCAATTTTTAAGTCAAAGAATCAGCATTGCCATCCAGCATAGAAACGCTGCCAGCCTTTTGGGCGCATTTCCCACTGACAGCGATACGGACGATTTTTTTTAATGCCCAATGTTTTCTTACTTTCCCCCTTTGTATCCCGAATATATATCTTTTTTAGGTTGCATTTAAGATTTGAGTAAACATGTTGCAATTACATAATATGAAAAGCTTAAACAATTTAATATAAGAAAGTTAGCGTGACAGGGAAGCTCTATCATGTAAAGAAATATGCCTCAACGTGACGCGTCTTTGAAATTTCACTCTCAATTATCGAAACGCCCATATATGTAAGAAGATTCAACCAAAAAAAAAATTTTAACTACTAAAATCTAAATTTCATTTGCATTTACGAATACAAAATTGGATAAGTACTGGCTAGCAAAGTAGCAACGACCTTGACAGAATGTCAATGCGACCAGAACACTAACTTCCTTCTCAATTATTATTCAAACCGTTTACTATAATTCTGATACTGATGAGTTGATCATTAAAATCTGTTTCCGTTGTTCGAAATTTGTTGGTATTATGTAAGTAATCCAAACCGGCTAAAAAAGTTAGCTAAGTTAGTTAGTTGGCTGTCCGAGACTTTAGTTCATAATACTTAATTAAGAAAATGACAATTTAATGAGGTGGGATCCTGGTGGCCTGAAACACAGGTCTCGCATACTCTCACATAATCAACTTTTTTTGTAAGGTTGGGAGATCATCAAATTACTCCGCCCGCTCTGTCGGTGGCTCTTACTGACTAAAAATCATCCATGTTCCTTCCTTAGCTCTTTATGTTCCGGGGTAGCGGTAACCCTTACGGCCAATCACGCTGTGGAAACGCACCTAACTTGGGCAGCACATTAATTTTTTTCGTGTTTCGCAACTGAGTGCCTACTTCCTACGCGGTCTAATTCATAACGAATAGATAAGGTAATTTGTATCACAAATTAAAAGTTCAACGGTCCTTGTGTTTCTGATTAAATGACTCATGTTGAATAGTTTTGTTTCAATTATAATAATTGCTGGCTTCTACGAATTTAGCCCATCTTGCCAGGCTCTCATTTTTAGAGCTTTCATTAATAAGTCTTAACAGCAACTAAAATGTAAATTTTTTTGAATATATGTATTTGTAACTGCTGAAGATCTCAAATAAATTTCCTAATGCTTGAGAGACTCTTGGTGATAGACATATCTCAACAAGTCCAAGTTGATTTTCGCCAAAATTGAATTAAAACTAAAAGGACAATTTATCAATGGATCTGCCTAGCCTTTTCCCAACTAAGTTCGGGTCGTCTTCCAGTCTAACCGGATGCAGCTGAATACCAGTATTTTACATGGCGAGTATGCGGTTCCAGTTCGTGTAATCGTGTAAATTCGTGTAATCTCGTGAATCTATAAATCCAAATTGAAAAGTTTATAAGGATAGTAGCACGTAGTGTTCTGTAGCTTTCGCCTACCCCATGAGACGAAGACGTGGATTTAAATGCGGCGTTTAAAAATAAAAACAAATGACTGACTGCCTTTGGCAAGACTCCAGTGTAACTATGATGAACACAGGCAAAAGAATGTCAATATTGTTAATTCATCATCATCATCTGCTTAGCCTTTGCCCAACTATGTTTGGGTCGGCTTCCAGTCTAACCGGATGCAACTAAATACCAGTATTCTACATGGAGCGACTGCCTATCTGACCTCCACAACTCAATAGCTGGGCAATACTATAGCCCCTTAGTAGACTGGCTGTCAAGTTTTCGGGCTTCCGACGACCCGTAACGACTGACAAAGATGCACAAATGACAGCCGGGACCAACGGCTTAACGTGCTTTCCGAGTCACGGAGGAGTCTCGGTATGTAAAGATGGTCACCCATCCACGGCCACCCCGGCAAGCGTAGCTCAACCTTATGGATCGACCTGTGCGGCTGTTAGTACTTAGCCACGAGCTGGAAGGAAAAAGAGTAAGTAAGGATATTGTGTAGCTTCGGCCTACCCCATGAGACGAAGGCGTGGATTTAAGTGCAGAGTTTAAAAAACAACAAATGACTGACTGCCTTTGGAAGGATTTCAGCATAACTAGGAACACAGGAAAACGAATATCAATATTGTTAATTCATTGACGCAAATATCACATTACATTACGCATTTACTAGATTTATTTAAATACCGTTTGAAACTCGTTTTTCTAGTTCAAGGTCAAGATGTTAAGTTAAACGAATTCAACTTCACAGTTGCTTGTTTTGCTTAATTAAGTTCGCAACTTGAAGGTTAAAACTATTTTGTGTATATCAGATGCATCCGGGTACATTGGAAGCTTGGCTAAACGTCTATTTGTGAATTGTGTTTAAAAATCTGTAATGTAACCGACAGATAACATGTTCCATACTATTGAAGATATTTATTTTATCTTTTAAATGTTTGTTTTCGGATTCGTGTCTTCAAGCTCTTTGTTGTGATATCCAAAGCAGCACACTATCTGCCTAGCCTTTTCTAAACATGTTGAGGTCGGCTTCCAGTCTAACCGGATGCAGCTGAAGTCCAGTATTTTACATGGAGCGACTGCTCATCTGTCCTCCTCAACCCAGTAACTGGGTAATACGACACACCTAGGTAAGACTGGCTGCCAGATTTTCGGGCTTCTGGCGACCCGTAACGACTGTCAAAGATGCACAAATGACAGCAGGGACCAACGGCTTAACGTGCTTTCCGAGGCACGGAGGAGTCTCGATATGTAAAGTAAAAGTAACACGTACATAATTAAAAAAAAAATATATGCTTCTGTTAATAACGGCTAAAATCTGCCATCTTGATTTTTAATTCAAATCCAGATGTCGCGATGACCTCGGCTTTCGCAGAAAAATGAATCCAACGAGACTTTTGTTTTTTTTTAATCTAGGCTCGTTTATCTTCTAAGAACTCGTCAGTTAGCCAATCTGAGTCTTTACGAGGGCGAATCACAAGCAGCTGTCAAAGATCGCGGATCAAGATCGGGATTTAGATAAAATATTAATTTCGGGAGTAAGTCCGTCGGGAGTCCGTATACACAACATCATGGTGCTTCCATCGAGCTGAATGGCGTGCAGCTGGAGAGGCCTATGTCCAGCAGTGGACTGCTCTTCATTTCGTGTGGTTAGTGACTAACCTGGTGTCAGAGTTTTTATGCTGCCCATGGGCCACTGACTTAGCCTCACATGCTCTTGAGAAATATCTCTCAGACATGCTGGTTACCTCACGATGTTTTCCTTCACCGATTTTAATGCAAGTGATAATTTATACGACTGCACTGGCACTGGTGGTCTGCTGATTATGATGAAGCTGCTTCCTTACGGCGTATATTTCTGTTCTGTTCTTTGCTCATGATATTTGAAACGAAGTTCCTTATCGCGCGTTGCAAAAGGGGGCTAGACGGAAAAAATTAAGACCAAAAGTTGTAACGACACTTTTTGCTATAGTTGTAAGCCGTGTGGCGTGTGCGTGTTTCTCTGTCTGTCTCTCTCTCTCTCATAGAAAGCAAGCCAGTTACTTTCGTTCAAATATGAAATATTATTATAACTTAAAAAAAAATACAATACCTTCACTAATTAATCGAATGGAACTTCGTTCTATCCGGGTGTCCCTTGACACCTCTCAAGTTTTTTCTATTTTATATTTTATTCTTCCTTATTATTCAGGTTAATTGATTTTGTATGCACATTTCTGTGTCAAATAAACCTATTTTTCTTTTTTTCTATATCCGTTTTTGTTGCAATAACCATGAATCTTTGGAACATGGCCAAAAGGCTATCATCTGTTTTCGAAACCACACTGACATTATTAAATAGGTCAGTGCAGATATGAACAGTTCAATCTCTTAATTACGTTAATTAAATACTGAAAAACTGAGTAAATGTGCATAATTGATGATATCATCGACACCACTAAGAATCATTTTTAACCGACTTCTAAAAAAGGAGGAGGTTCTCAATTCGACTGTATATATTTTTTTTATGTTTGTTCGCGCATAACTCCTTTGTTTACTGATGAAAGGGTATACTTTCCAAATGGTCCCATAAAATTTTTATCGAAATCGGATAAGCCGTTTTTTAAAAATCAACATAAATCAAAAAAAGTTCCTGCCACTGTAATTTACATACCAGGTAGTTATATTAAAATTTTGGGGGGGGGGGGGCGGGTGGGTTGTGTAGATACCACAACTAAAAAGTGAAAAATAAAAACTTTTTTACAAAAAATAAAACTGGAAGTCGGTTTTATTTTTTGTAAAAAAGTTTTTATATATTTATTAATCAATGTTATCATATCCGAGGAAAGATATCAACCAGTCGGTAATAGATTAAAAACTCTATAGATTCAATATGATTCATACTCTATGAATCATTGGAAGAACTGGACCCGTGTTCTTCGGTCACCAACCGCTTGCCAAAAGTGTCAAGCCTTTTTGGTAGACTCTATGGACTGGGTTGAATACTAATCGGCACTTAGTCATCAGTGGTTAACGCAATATCTTCCAGACCATCAAAATACCTGGACGAACCGACACCCGTTGACTTCCTCCATAGTATTAAAGATAACGATAGCTAGAGTTCACTTCTACCACCGAATTGAAAACATCGAGGAAAACATCGTGAGGAAACCAGCATGTCTGAGAGATATTTCTCAACAGCATGTGAAGAAGTCAGAGGCCCATGGGCAGCATCAAAACTCGGACACCAGGTTAGTCACTAACCACACGAAAAGAAGAAGAAGACAAGGAGCTAGAAGCAACGGTCTAGTCTTTTTTTCTTGTCCGTGTGGTTAAAATTGTAATATTTTAATGTAAATGAGTGCCTGTAGAGTTTCTTGCCCGTTACACAGGTACCAAGTGTACCAACTAATTTAAAATGGGCAACTTGCTTCATCTTTCTGACTGACCGACCCCTTGACTATTCAAAAGTGCCTGTAATTAGTTAGGAATAAATGCCTTTTTTTGAGGGTGGGAAATCATAATTACAACTTCTCCCGCTCTGGGTGGAGCGGAAGGGAGTGTCAGCCTCTTACTGACTAAAACCCATCCATGTTCCTTCCTTAGCCCTTAATGTTCCAGGGTAGCGGTAACCCTTTCGGAAAATCCCGCTTACCCGGCAGAAATAAATGCCTTGAGTTTGAATTTAAAACACCATTATAAATTTCATAATTAGCAACACAAATCTATATCAACAGAATTTTCTACAGAAGTCTTAACGAGAACTGACAGCTTCACAAACAATGACGCGGGCTAGCACATGAAGACATCGTGAATGATTTCGGCAGCCATGTTGGATTTGGACGTTGGTAAATAAACTGGTTTGCCGGTCGTCGACATCTGGCTGATATACGCACTGTATAACGCAATCAAAACTGTACTTAATATGTGTGTACTTGCAGAGATAAAAACGGAACAACATGACAGCGTTTCGCTAAACTTTTAACCTCTAACTTTTAAACTCTGGCTATTTCGACATTCAAACTCAAAGCATTTATAGTTCCATTAAATAATTTACAGGGTCTTCTGAGTTTTCAAGTTCGTCAGATACTTGAAGCTAGACTCATTCCTGTGCCGGACGGCGTGTTCATGTTCCGCGCGATGTCAGCAGTCAGAAAGCGGCCGTTAGGGCCGAAGCCTGCCTGGTCAGCGGGATTGTCCGAAATGGTTACCGCTACCCCGGAGCATTTAGGGCTAAGGAAAGAAAATGGATGGGTCAGTAAGAGTCTGACACTCCCTTCCGGTCCACCCAGATCGGGAGGGAACACTTGATGATTTCCCACCCTCAAAAAAAAAACAAATCATTCATTCTAAAATCGTCTTTATCATAATCTAAATTATTCACAACTGCCTTTTCTCATGAAAATAACTGGAGCTAATAAATACAGTAATATACTTTTAAAACCAGCGCGGTAAATAAAAAACCAGGAACGTAGCGTTCAAGTGGTTACAAATCTAGGTTACCTAGACTTAAATAGTTAGAACGTGTAACAATCACGCATTTAGCATGTTTTGCAAACAAGATATCCATCGGCACACATTATAATGTAAATAGTGAATGTTTAGTGTGTGTGAAGTATAATAAAAGGCATTGAAGTATTTAAGTCATGTCAAGAATAGGTTACCTACTTTTAGGCAAGCTTTACACTTGCCATCATTATTATCATAATTATAGTGGAAAAGAGCGAACATGTCAAATATAATAAAGATCATTCCAATTGAAGGCACCCAGACAGGCGCGTCAGAACACTAGTGGATCATGATTACATGGAAGTTGTTCTATCAGTCGCATCGCGTCGTGCCTGACTGCGGGTGCCTTTAAGCTATACGTAATGACTCCGGAACAGTGTACAAGAAAGGAAAAAGATGGCTGTATAATGAATAAAGATATCATTATGAAAACTAATCTTCTTCTTTGAATGCCGTGATAAAAAGATTGACCATCATTCAACACGAATGATGTAACCCAGAATTTGTAACCATATTTTGATTTAAAAGAGTGTCCATGGAGTTTCTTGCCCGTTCTTCTCCATACGTACCTACTGCTTTGGAATGGGCAACTATATAGCTTCATCTTTCTGACTGACCGACCCCTTGACAATTCAAAAGTGCCTGTAATTGGTTTATTTGAAATAAATGCTTTGAGTTTGAGTCTGAGTTTGAATTTCAGCCAGTTAGCAAGGATAGTTAAGTGTGTTCATGTGTCAGTGTCACCATTCCTTGGGGATATTGACACTGACAAGCTCTTGAACGCAGTTTATATGGCACGAAATGATTCTGAAAGCCGCATCAAAACCCATTGCGAAGTTGGGAAGAACAACGCCGTCACACAGATATTGCTCCGAAAAAGGGCTTAAGTAATAACCGACATTTTACAATCAGCCTTTTTCCCATCTACATTTGAGGTAGGTTTGGCTTCCAGTCTAAGCGAATCGAGCTAAATACCAGTATTTTACATGGAATAACTGCCTATCAGCTGACCTCCTCGAACCAGTTCATCATCATTCTCCTGTCCTTATCCCAATTTATTTGGACAACATGTCTCCATGTCTGCATGTGTCAGGACATATGCAGACATGGAGACATGTTGCGCCGATACACACACATACATCAGGATGTATGTGTGTTGTGTGTCTGCATGTTTCCTCGAACCAGTTACTGGTTCAAAAAAAAGTTGGTAAGACTGGTTGTCAGATTTTCAGGCTTGCGGCTCCCCGCTCCTCTTTCCTGTGTACAGAGGCCAGCACATCAAGTTACACCAATCAGTATAATTTCTTTGATCGTTTTTCATGTTTATTACAAAACCATTAGGCTCCTTTTCAAATGTGAAAATTAGCCAGTTTCGGATAGCTTGATGTGCTGGCATCTCTACAACGCAACATGACAGTCTTTGACGTCATCAGATGTGATTTGATTGATGATACGTGTCCGATTACTATAATAGATAACGTTAAAAAAATATAATGATTTTATTATGAAAAAAATTAGATAATGAATGTAACCTTTGAAATATTGCACTGTTAAGTAACATCATCAACATCTGCCTAGCCGTTTCCCAATCATGTTGGGTTCAGCTTCCAGTCTTACCGGATGCAGCAGTATACCAGTATTTTACATGGAGCGACTGTTTATCTGACCTCTAGAACCCAGTTTTTGCGTAAACGATACCCGTTAGTAAGACTGTTTATCAGACTTTCGAGCTTCTGACTACCCGTAACGACTGTCAAAGACTAACGAATGACAGCCGGGATCAACGGCTTAACGGCTTTTCCTAGCCACGGAGGAGTCTTGGTATGTATAGATGTTCACCCATCCACGGACCAACCCCGGCAATTGACTTACTAAGCTGATGACTATCAGCTTAGTAAGTAACATAATGACTGGGAGTAAGCCCTTCTCTCTGTAAGTAGGCCATAATTTACGACACGTGTCCAGTGCGGTTTGGAGGATAAGTGAAGTTATAATTCAACAAGACTTGATAAAAATTTAAGAGTATGCTTAGATGGTTTGCTCATGCTGAGAGGATGTATCAAAGAAAGGCGACTACAAGGCAGATGTGAGTGGAAACGCCGCAAGGGGACAAGCAGTCCAGATTTTTGTCCGTTTAATGGTAATACACTCGCACTACAGGTGCTTGTAAGGCTAAGTACTATCAGCCGCACAGGTCGATCCACCAGGTTAAGCTACGCTTGCCGAGGTTGGCCGTGGATGAGTGACCATCTTTACATACCGAGACTCCTCCGTGCCTCGGAAAGCACGTTAAGCCGTTGGTACCGGCTGTCATTTGTGCATCTTTGACAGTCGCTACGGGTCGTCAGAAGCCTGAAAATCTGACAGCCAGTCTTAACAAGGGGTGTCGTATTGCCCAGTTACTGGGTTCTGGAGGTCAGATAGGCAGTCGCTCCATGTAAAGTACTGGTATTCAGCTGCATCCGGTTAGACTGGAAGCAGACCCCAACATTAGGAAAAGGCTAGGCAGGCTAGCGCTGCATGATGTTATATTATGTACTTAGTAGCAACTATACAAAATATTAGTAGTGTTATTCTGTAAAAATCTCAACGTGAAAACGTAGGTAAACCGAGTTTAAAGTGAGCTGTCAATAGTGTCATCTCTAGCATAAGATGGAACGTCAGCTCACTTCACCAAAATTTTCACTGCGATATTTTTACAGAATCGACCTACAGGTATTGGTAAATGTACAGTCATAAATCCAAGCCCTGAATTCAATTGCCACACATATTTCATGACAACAAAAACGCCCACTACAAAAGAAAACCATAAACTAAAGAAGAAACGTTATCTTACTTCGACAGAAACCTTTTTGCTGGAGCGAACAACTCGTGACGTCATTTCTTAAACGCTTTCTCCCTCGTGACGCATTTAGGCCGACATAAGAGGGAAGCGCTAGGGTAGCCTTCGAAATTCAAATATTTATACGTATTTTTATGTTGATCAAAATATGGTTAACGGCCGTAAAAATAAAGAATTTACAGAATAGGGTGAAGCCAATTTTTTTTATTTAGTCCGCAAGCTAGATTACTGGAATTTAAGGATCGTTTTAGAAAGTTCATATTGTAGGTAGATAAATGCCTATAAGGCTGAGAATGTGAATAATTAATTACGTATCTACATATCACGGAGTTTAAAATCCTCCAGAGAACAGGAAAACCGGTTGTTTTGAGAGATTATTTGTTTATTGAACGAATGAGGATGAAAAAGTTGAAATTGTATATTTATTTTATTTAAACACTAGCAGCTCTGGCGCGTTTCACCAGCAAATGACAGCCGGGATCAACGGCTTAACGTACGAAGCTCCACCAAATTACAAGTCGGGAGCATAAAAATCTAAAACACATGCAACATACAGCTGGGCTATTATTACGCCCTTCCACCAGCTCCTTGTCCTAAAAACGGCAAGGAACAAAGCGGTTATTATTTCGTGCAGATGTGTATTAGTCACTGCGCGAGGGCCGGATGCGGTTTCACGTCCGTTTGTACTCTACATTGTCTCTTGCCGGTTGGTTGAACCCGCCCTCTGTCACATCTAGACACGCGGCAGTGTGTCCAGCCAAGTTTGAAAAAAAAATTTGAAACTGGCCATACAGCAGCCGTGAGCTAGTTTTGAACAGTAGTCACGTACAGGCTGGGTATGTTATATTTGTCGAAGGGCTGATGTTTCATTAGTCATATTGGTTTTATTGGAGGAACAAAAATTGCAGTTTAACAACTTTTGCATAGAAAATATGTCAAGCCGCCATTTTTATTCTTATATTGTTAAGCAATGGACTGCAATAAGCTGAAATGATGACGTATCCCCTTTAGAGGATGAATTTTCGAAAACCCTTCCTCTATTATTAAAAGAGCTCTTGCGCAAAAACTCGATGAACTTCTAAACCCAGTAGTCTACGCTGTGCGTGTGCGAATCTGTAGTGATATTCTGTAAACATATCACCGTGATAACGTAGGTGATGTGAGTTTCAAGTGAGCTGTCAACAGTATCAATCCCTGGCATTAGGTGGAACGACATTTCACTTCACGCTCACTTAGCCAAGTTTTGACGGTGAGATTTTTACAGAATCCACCAACTGTTACTTCTGTCAGTGAGTGATCTATGGATTTTAATAAAGTAGATTCAAACATAAAAAACAAGTCTTCCGTCTATAATATATACAGCATCATGAGACTGTGTTAACAAAATATATCAAACCTGTCCTTAGATAAAATCTCTAGAATTCGTAGAATGCCTTCAGCGCGATTCCACCGACCATTTATTGAGGAAGGTTCAAGATTTATATGAGTTGTTTATTTTGGCGAAAACTCAACTTCCTTCGAATCTAATTAGACTGTTTTTTTTATTTAATGTTGTAATGTTTCGTTATTACCCCTCAAAAGTCGTATAAACCCCTTTTTTTTTTAAGGCTGGGAAATCATCCAATGACTGCTCCCGCTCTGGGTGGAGCGGAAGGGAGTGTCAGACTCTAGGTTCATAATTCTCTTGAAACGACAATAAATATAATCGTTAAAGTCGTTGAGCTCTTATAAGCAAACGGCTTCTAATAGGCGAACATTTAATGAGTTAAATCATGAAGTACAGTTGTGTTTTGAGGCGACTTCTCAACACGACTTTTATTATCTGCCCCTTTTAGAAATTGCGCGGGACTCTACGGTATAGATGAACTAAACTACGATAACATGGCGCGCACCGACAAAATTCAAAACGTTTGAAAGTGTTAGCGAAAGTAATTATAAAGCGCCACCAAGACTCACAACGCCTTTTGCTGCCGGCCTGCTACTGAAGACGAATACTTACAACTACATACAAACTCTTTCATAACGATGTGACTACAAACATCGAAACAGTAATTAGGAGGGGCGCGCCATGTTATCGTAGTTTAATTATACAATCAGGCGCGACGCAATTCAAGAAGGAATAACAATGTTTAACAGCCGGCACCAACGGCTTAACGTGCTTTCCGAGGCACGGGGGAGTCTCGTATGTAAAGATGGACAACTACGGACCAACCCTTGTAAGCATAGCTTAACCCTGATGGATTTCAGCGAGATTGTTCAAAAGTTTTACCGCTACCCCGGAACATAAAAGGCTGAGAAAGGAACATGGATAGGTTCTAGTCAGTAAGAGTCTGACACTCCCTTCCGCTCCAACCAGAGCGGGAGGGGCCAATTGATGATTGCCCATCCTCAAAAAAAAAACTGATGGATTGACCCGTGCGGTTATAGATGGATTGACCCGTGCGATTATAACCTACGCTATGCGAAACACTCATTAGCAACAATGGCTAACTGACATAATTTCCGTAAAAACATAATTATGCGAATTAGCAACATAAAGACTGCGGCACGCGCCCCGCTACAATGACACACTATGTTCAATGCAGCACATGAAAATATTCAGCAAATGAACTCTAACGAGGGCATTCCACACATTATTGAGATGTACAGTCGCCACCACATCAAGTTACCACAAACTGACAAATATTCTCAATTGATTTTGAACCTAACAATCAACGATTTATGGTTCAAATGGCGGTGATTAAGGGTCTATTTATTCAGGCCAAACTCTTAAAAAAAAAAACCAGTAATGGAAGGACCGCAGGTCACCGGATGCTCAGCGGGATTGTCCAAACGGCTAAGGAAGGAACGTGGATGGGTTTTAGTCAGTAAGAGTCTGACACTCCCTTCCGCTCCACCTAGAGCGATAGTTAACCAAGACTGAATACAGATGCCAAATTTAAATAGACAACAAATTACCAGTCGTCGATAAAAATAAGGAAGACAATCATTTCAGAAATGACGTAGAAGCCGACCAATACTTATTAAACAGAAAACCAGTTTCTCAAGAAGCAGAGGACATAGTCGCTAACCGTCAGTCACGTCACGCTACAGCGAATGAATGTACAGACGCCAGCACATCAAGCTATCCCAAACTGTCAAATTTTCCCAATTCAACATGAACCTTATGTATTTGGAATAAAGTTGAAAATCTATCAAAGAAATGTAACAGTTGGGATAGCTTAATATGCTGGCCACTGTACAGGTTATCCAAACTTGTTGGATATCTGGACCTATAATACGTGGAGGTAGCCAGACCGACAGCACAGCCTATAAAGCATACAGTCGTCCAACAAAGCGGGATTGTTTTGGGATTGACCATAAATGGCTAAGGAGGGAACATGGATGGGTTGTAGTCATTAAGAGACTGACACTCCCTTCCGCTCCACCTAGTCCGGGAGCGGTCAATAAAATTTGATGATCACGCTATCAAAAAAAAAAAGACTAGAATCTAAGATGGCGTCTTTCTTCAAACCACCTATTTATATTGTGCCACCTTCCATTTCAACGTCTCGAATCGCGCAACGGCAATCGTTATACCAATAATAAATAAACCCGCTATTCAATCGATTCACACGTCTGCCAAGGCCAAGGTGAATCGTCACGTGCAGCCTTGGTGACAACGTTGGCCACCAATTGCCAATATTGCAGTGTAAACACTTGATTGACACTGGTTAACCTGGTCTTGCTGGTGTATAGCATGTTAAGTGTTGTTTTGATGGAGATTATAAGGAAAACATACTTTTTTAAGCAAAATAACAACAACCGACTTCTAAAACAAAACTGCTGCTTCCAGTCTAACCGGATGCAGCTGAATACCAATATTTTAAATGAAGCGACTGACTATCTGACCTCCACAGCCCAGTAACTGGGTAAAACAATACCCCTAGGTAAGACTGAATTTCAGACTTTCGGGTTTCTGACGACCCGTAACGACTGTCAAAGATCCAGCCAAGACCAACGTTCTTTACGGGCTTTCCGAGACACGGGGGAGTCTCGTATGTAAAGGTCACCCATCCACGGACCAACCCCGGCAATCGTAGCTTAATCGATGATGATGGATCGACCCGTACGGCTGTCATTAATTAGCAACCGACTTCCAAAAACACACTACAAAGTCAAAAACTACTTTAATTTCGGATGTCGGTAGCAAAAACGAAATTCCAAAACCAATGACACCGACTTCCTTTTAATTACTTAGTTGTTTTTTTTTTTGTAAATACGTTTTTTATTTTTCACTTCCAGCACCAAAAAAAACCGTCTCTTAAAAGGGATGTTTGTATGGAAGTTCTTCATATTTGCTGATGAGAAATCTCATCCGGTACACGGCTTGGCTACTAAGAAAACTCATCATAATAATGCATGGTGATTTAAAAATTGATGGGAAAAGATAATCGTTCGTTGCGTAATGAGTAACCTACCTGTCTAGACGGCAGTCATTAGAGGCAAAGTGGGGTTAAGAGAAAATTCATGTTTATTTTCAAACAAAACCCACGCTTGGTTAACGATTCTCGATTAGCAATCGAAGTTTTTTCTTTGTTATTCTTCACACGCGAAGATGGTTTTGCCCATCGCTACAAACAAAATCAAAAGTCATTTATTTAAACTAGGCTGATAATCAGCACTTTTAGAAGGGCAAAGTTACATAAGACGGTCCCCAAAAAACGCCCACCCTTCATTACTTGCTAGTGCTTTAGCTGGGCGGAAAACGTGAGGCCACAAACTCCCAAACGAACCGTAGGTAGGTGTAGGTTTATTTCCTAGCCTCCGCTGTCTCTCCCCTGGACAAAATCAATAGTCGTTTATTCAAACAAGGCTGAAAATCAGCCGACAATATTACATAAGACAGTCCCTCAAAACGCCTTCCTTTACCACTGCCTAGTCCTACAGCTGGGAAAAAGTGGCGCAACAAACCTGCCAGCAGCACAGCTGTCTGTTCAGTTTAACAGCCTTTCCGAAAGTGGGCGATAACGCACCCTTGAGGGCGCTGCAGGCCTAAAGGGAGGCAGTAAGAGACCCAGACAAAAAATTAGGGCGTCGCGTTGTGTAGAGGCTTAGGAGGCGAATTGTAATTTCATCTAGATAGTGGTTTTTAAGTAGGTGTAAAAATGTATTCTCAAAGTGGGCAGTTGACAAAATAAGTTAGAAGAACTTGAAACGCCAAAAGCTTCGTTTCGCACGTTCCATCGTTCGTTGCATTTGATTCGGTAAAACTTGCTGCATTCACCCCAAACAATTGCTGCTTTGAAGCATATCATGCACTGTCCAATACATACCTGCGAACAAAAAGAAAAGTCTTTGAGTAAAGCTCTTTCTAAAACATATTATGCATTTTATCAAATTAGTGTATTGTCATAGGTCCTCGATAAATCTACAAAGTTTGAACGAAATATGGCCGTTTACAGTGGGTCAAAATCGCGCCCAAAGAAGGTCATTTACAAACAAACAAACATATCAATTTAAGTGAAGCTAATAAAAAGCGTGTAAAAATAGCCAAATCGGTCCATCTTTCTGAAGTGATACGCGTACCAACGAACAGCATTTCATTTTAATTATTTAAAACTAGCTTTAGCCAGCGGCTCAGCCCGCGTGTATGTAGGTAAATATCCCACGGGAATCGTAATTTTTCGGGATAAAAATTAGCTTATATGCTATTCTAGACTATAATCTATACTTGTGCTAAGTTTCATCCAGATCCGTAGGTAGCTTTTGAGTTAATTCGTTACAAACATACATACAAATCTTTCCTCTTTATAACATTAGTATAGATAACAAGTGCTAATTGTCAGCGGCGCAGTTAGCGACCATACTGCAAATTAATCTTTCTTACGTATAACGTATAACTACTGGTAGGTTATCAGTCTTTTGGGCTTCAGGCTACCTGTTACTACTGTCAAACCTCTGCGAATGATAGCCGGGACCAACGGTTCAACCTGCTTCCAGAGCACTCATTAAAATTCATGAATGTGTTTACAATATCGTAACAGGAAATTTCTTCTAAAACACGATGCGTAAGTACAAATCTTGCACGCTCAAGGTCAGTGTCGAAAGTTCTAGTGTTTGCCACCTTTGTTAAATCCTGTTTCTGCTATAAGATGTAAACCTGTTGCTGTTTCCCGGAACAGAAAACATGTGTTGCGCTGTTTTCACAATATTTGTCAGAGCTATCAACAGTTCACGCTGTGCTATAAATTACCATGTTTCAGTATGTGTTGACGGCTTTGTTTTTAACTAGGAATCTATTAATACACGAATTTTTGAAGGTCTATTTTGGTAAATAGTATGTAAAACGAGTCATAGGGAACCATCAGCTATAAGCCTGATTATAATGTCAACATCAACAGCATCTGCCAAATCTTTTCCCAGCTATGCTGTGATCAGCTTCCAGTCTAACCGGATGCAGCTGAATGTTAATTGTTTACATGAAGCGATTGCTTATTCGATCTTCACAACCAACCCAGTAACTGGGTACTCTGATAACCCTCGGTAAGACTGAGCTTGATGTATTTTGTCGAATATTTAATAACAGCATCATTCTCCTGCCCCTACCCCAATTTATTTAGTGTCGGCACAACATGTCTCTTTTTTCTATGGGTGCGACCATCTTTACATAACGAGACTGCCGAGAAGCCCGAAAATTTGACAGCCAGTCTTACCAAGGGATATCGGATTGCCCAGTTACTGGCTTGTGGAGGTCAGATAGGCAGTCGCTCCATGTAAAATACTGGTATTCAGCTGCATCCGGTTAGACTGGAAGCTGACCTCAACATAGTTGCGAAAAGGCTAGGCAGATGATGATGGGTGCTTCTGTATTAGTCGTAATTTCGGTAGTCACTCCCTCTTTAGCCATATCATCTTTCACACAGTCCAGCCATCGTTTCTTTGATCTTCCTACTCGTATAGCCATCCACATTCATACTCAAAACTTTCCTGAAAAGATTTTCTTCATTCCTCCGCATAATACGACAATACTATGAGTCCTAACAACTTTTCAGTCACCGGTGTCGGTTTCAGATTTCGTCTTTGTATACTCTCCATGTGATCCATTTCTTGTTTGGTATGGCTACTCCATTGTTAGGCTGAACCTTCAGATTGAGCGATAATCCTTCTGTTGTTGAGTTTAGTTTTGATGACTAATTTAGGTTTATCTACTATTTTAAACCTGAAGTTTCTAATCATATTGATAAATACGCTGACTATTTCATGTTCTACATCAGTTAGAAGGTCGACCATGATGACTAATGCATGGTTAATCGAAATTACTACTACGAATCATTTCATTACAAATTTCTTAACTATCTTTTTTTTTAATTTTATGGACTCAGTAACCGTGGCAATTTGGATATTTTGCTAAGATTAGGAATTGGGTATTTGAAAGGGTAGTCAATAACGTTACTTTTTATGAACTGTCAACACGCGGAATTTCTACGTAATTTGTATGAAATATAACAATGTGACGTTACAGATTTTTAGGATCAAATGGAATACTTATTAGCATTAAATGCAATTTTACAATTATATCTTGGCATTATACTTAATTTCTGTACGGTGATGGAAGTTTTTACGACGAGCGTCTTTTTTCTATGTGATTTCATATTTTATTTTTGACCATTTCAAATAGTCAATTACACATTTGCTAGTTTAGTCCTGATTATGATCTAAAACGCCAATTTGTCCGAAACCAAATATTAACTATCCATCTGCCTGGGCTTTTCCCAACTATGTTTGGGTCGGCTTCCAGTCTAACCGGATGCTGTATTACTATTACTACATGCTACTAAAGCTGAGTACATGTATGTATTCAGCTGCATGTAAGTAGCATGTAGTTATATTTATTTATTTACATGGAGCGACTACCTATCTGACCTCCACAACCTGACAGTCAGTCTTTCCAAGGTACTCAATACCTTGGAAAGACTGACTGTCAGACTTTCGGGCTCCTGACTACCCGTAACGACTGTCGAATATCCAGAATGACAGCCGGGACCAACTGCTTAACGAGGAGTCTCGAAATGTAAAGAAAAAACCCATACACGGACACACCCCGCCAAGCGTAGCTTAACCTTGTGGACCTCCTAAATATTAACTAACCAACAATCTAAATTGTTGAACAATGAGAGGTTTTCTTTTTGAATATTAAAAAAAAAACAGTTTCCTAGAACTCTGAATATGGCGTTGAACTGACTAAGTTACTAGGTGCCAAAGCCAAAACGCTTGAGAAAAAAAACATTACGTCTCGGTACATACGCTAGTTGACTGACACTATCGTTGTTTCGTGTACTTTTTTATGTAAGTTTCGTTCTCTCTGATTCAAAACTACATCCAAGTGAAATGATGACGTTCCGTTCCTTGCAGTAACTTACAAAGTTCAGCGCCATCTATCCAGCGACTAGGGAGTTGAAAAGAAAATCCCTCATTTCCATGAAGTTTTGATAGAAATTCTAGACTCGCGTCTCGCCTATCTGCGGAAGCCATAATGCACAAACCACCGCTAAACAACAAAACAAAAACCCATGAAATAAAACATTTTTTTTTTATTTAGCCTACACTGTCCCGCTGTGAGCTAAGGCCTCCCCCAAATCCTTCCAGACATCTTTCTCTTGAGCTACCTCGATCCATCCCTTGCGGTATGCGTCTGTCGTCTCGCCACCTCTTCTTGGGCCGGCTTCGACGCCGCTGTCCATCCGGTGCCTGACACCCACCTTGTAGCGTCTATCGCCCAGTCACTCTGCATGCGGCTAACGTGACCCGCCTAATCCAATTTTAGCTTGGCAGCCTTTTTGATAACGTCAACGATTCCAGTTTTGGAACGCAGCGTGGTATTTCGTATTCGGTCAGTTCATTTAATGCCCAAAACAATTTACCTTAACAAAAACTTATCAACTTCCAAATTGACACAAGAGTCAGCGAACGTACAATAGCTATCACGTTACGACGCGCGAGTTCGTTTCAGTGCGCGCGCACTGCATGCACTGAAACACCGCGCACTAAAGTGGAAGGAAATAATTGAATAATAATTATACTAGTATCCTCTTATAACAATCATTGATATTAATAAGCATTGAGTAACAGTGTAGGTTTGTACTAAAGGCCGTTATAGAACATAGACCAGCACCCCAAACCGTCAAATTTCTTTGATAGATCTTCAACTTTATTACAAAGACATAAGGTTTATATTCTATTGGGAATATTTGACAGCTTGGCATAGTCTGATGATGGCCTCTGTACCTAAGAGAGGCGTAATGCTGGCAATGGTAGGTGGAACCTTCAGAACTAAAGGTCATCCCATTGGGGCATAGAGGTGTTTAAGTGAAGACCGCGAATCAGTAAATAGGGCGCATCTAAGCTAGATGAAGGGATGACACGAGCAGGGTGGCTGGAAGCAACTGTATGAGAGCAGTAATGGATCTAATACAGTGATGTTCGATTGGAAAATTCTAAGTCTAACATCGAACTATACTAACTATAGACTGATAACGTAGGAAGCCCAAGGATTTTTATTTTTGAGGCTGCGAATTCATCCAATGACTTCTCCCGCTCTGGGTGGAGCGGAAGGGAGTGTCAGACTCTTACTGACTAAAACCAATCCATTTTCGTTCCGTAGCTCTTTATGTTCCGGGGTAGCGGTAACCCTTTCGGACAATCCCGCTTAAGCCCAAGAAGGCTAAGTTCAGTATAACCAACACGCGATTTTTGCAGAATTCGTTTACATATTTGATTGGCCGTTTCACATTAACTGATAACGACATCGATCCGATACTGATACAGTTAGTGTTGTTGTATAGAAACGTAAACACATAATCCCACATATAAAACGCCAATTTCGTCACATTTGTCTAAATCCCCAAGCTTTAGGGCTTTCAGATAAGATATGATGAACAAAACAATCAGACACCCACAAACTGTGGATTGGAGGCCATTTTTTTTTTTTTTGAGGGTGGGAAATCATCAAACGACCCCTCCCGTTCTGGGTGTAGCGGAAAGGAGTGCCAGACTCTTGCTGATTAAAACCCATCCATGTTCCTTCCGTAGCCCTTTATGTTCCGGGGTAGCGGTAACTCTTGCGGGCAATCCCGCTGTGGATTTAACACCTGGTAGGCTGGTAAAGGTTACTGGATTGATACTCTGAATGCGGCACAGGACCAGTCTTAGTGGCCCATAGGCAATAAAAAAACTCTGATACTAGGTTAGTCACTAACACTAACCACACGCAAAGAAGAAGAAGTGGCGACACTTGGGGGTGAGTTTTGCCCTGTAATGGAACTCTTTCAGCTGAACTATGATGACGATGAATCAGAGAGCCAAGCAATAAGCGTAAAAGACTTTACCTTTCCTACCTATTTCTGTCACACACACATATTTAATAAGAAAAAATAGGTACACTATACGCAGCTGTTTCTCATATGAACAATACGTAATGCTCTTTTCCCCGTATTAGTTCGAGTGCTGACGCACCCAACGCCAGTGCATTCAGTGCGTTAGCACTTGTTCAGTGGCTGTTATGCTTGTGTTCGCACTTTGTACCGACAACGACGTGGAACAATCGATAAAAACAGCGAACAATTGGACAGAAAAGCGATAATATAGACCGTTGAAGAGGTAATGAGGTAATGAGGTCATGTTGGTAGACTGAAATGAGGAATACCAACATTCCTAAGCAATTTATTAATTAACAGTGAGGAAGTAACTACAATACTACTACAGTCACGGGCAGAAATATTAGGAAAGTCGGAACCAGGGATGGGAAAATTTGAGCGGGATTGTCCGAGAGGGTTACCGCTACCCGGGAACATAAAAGGCTAATGAAGGAACATGGATGGGTTTCAGTTGGTAAGAGTCTGACACTCCCTTCCGCTCAACCCAGAGCGGGAGGAGACATTTGATTATTTCCCTCCCTCAAAAAAAAAAGGGGGATGGAAAAACTACGGCCCGCGGGTCAACTTCGGCTCGCATGGCTGGCTGTCGCCTCTTGTTGCGGTTTTGAGTAGCGGGCGGCTACCACAGGTTACACGTGTGTGACTAATCCATACATAACGTGTCAACTGCTTGTCGCTGGGCTACCGGTGCCTCGTTTGTGCAGAACATTTTTTTTTCTTGAGTGTGGGAAATAATCATTTAACCCCTACCCCTCCCGCTCTGAGTGGAGCGGAAGAGTGTGTCAGACTCTTACTGACTAAAACCCATCCATGTTCCTTCCTTAGCCCTTTATGATTCGCCGCTGACCGGTTTTTGATCGCGCTACCAGCATATTGCACGCAGTTTTTTGGAAGGTATCTCACCCGGCGTTCGATCGGCTGCGCAACCAACCATACATTTATTGGCAGTGCGACCATGGCTGCGCTCAGCTACTGGTCTTTCTTTCTTTTTCGTGTGGTTAGTGATTAACCTGGTGTCAGAGTTTCTAAGCTGCCCATGAGCCTCTGACTTAGCTTCACATGCTGTTGAGAAGTATCTTTCAGGCATGCTGGTTTCCTCACGATGTTTTCCTTCACCGTTTTATAAGCAAGTGATAATTATACAATACGCACATGAATCCGAAAAGTCAGAGGTGCGTGCCTGGAGTTCATACTCGAGACCTTGGCAGTATGACGGTCACACCACTAGGCTATCACTGCTTCTTCTTCTTAGCGTGTCGATGGCAATCTAAGTGTACTCGGCCCAGAATTCAGCTACGTGTTTGGCGGCATCACTAGCGTCCATCAGTTCCTGTAACGTGCATACGGCAGGACACACAGGACACGAGATTAAGTGTCCTATCGTTTGTGGAACAGCACCACATTTACACTCCAAGGCGGAGTTGTCTATGAATGCCCATCTGAGCAGGTTTTCCTTGCTTC
The DNA here is from genome assembly GCA_951799385.1 of Hyppa rectilinea. Classification (NCBI taxonomy): domain Eukaryota; kingdom Metazoa; phylum Arthropoda; class Insecta; order Lepidoptera; family Noctuidae; genus Hyppa; species Hyppa rectilinea. The sequence goes on from OX637316.1 coordinate 13,762,315, forward strand.
GGCCAACCTGGGTCCGGAATCTGTTCCAGCCTTCCAGGTTGAACAAGGCAAGTCGCACCCAGGAGGGAGACGTTCAGCAGGTGGAACGAATGGAGTGGGTAAGGAAGCACTGTCTTGCCACTGCTATGTCTTAGTGAGATAGGACCCTTAGAGACACAGAAATATGTAACAAGGTGATATTATGTATACCGACCGGGACCACACTAGCTTGTGATTATACATTGACGGGAACGATTGGTGTTTATTTCCATAATAAAGAGTACAGTATCCGAGTATGTAAGTTTTAGTACGCGTGCACCGACCGTTATTTTATTGTTTGCACCAATTGCACCGGGTGCACTGAACGGCACAATTGACAATTAACACCGTTTTGTGCAAATGTTCTCAAATAGCATTTGAAACTAATTCCTTTTACAATAGCTTTGACATGGTGATTAATTTAACATGGTCTGATTATGTCTGGGTATTAAATGAAACTGTGACCTCTGAGTTTGTTTCGTCCTTGCTTCTCAGAGCAGTCAGTTAGGAAACCCAGACCTCATCTAGTTTAATCCATTGAACGCCAGAGCATAAACGCACGCGCGTGCCCTCCACGCCAAGCTACAGATTTATTTCTTCTTTTTATCATGAATTTCCCAATATCAATGGTGTCTTTTAATTTATTTCACATCATTAAATACGTTTGAGCTTCAATTTTAAAGATATCTATATAAACACTCACAAATGTAATGATTTAATTATTTATTTCGTGTTATAGTGTGCCCGTATTGTCACAAACTTGTGTCGTTGACGTAAAGGCAAGCGCTTGCTTGTCACGCATATGTGACAATGGCGTTCAAAAGGTTAATCAGGAAATTCCTTACATTTTCTAATGCACTTAGACAATGCACCAAGCACATTGTTTTCTGTCTTGATCTTATCAATGTAAACAGCTATGAATGTCTACAATTGTGTTTTAATGTCTCAAGATTATATGATTTAGTTTAATGTATGCTTGATTTAAGTTCATAGATAAAATTGTCTCTATCATTGTACTTTCTCGGTGTTTTGTCATTGCAATCTTCTTCTTCAATGTAAATTGGCATAGCCTCAATACGTGAAATCCTATTATAAACGCCATTAAGATGAATGGGGAGGCTAGCTAGCGCCATTGAAATTTTCTTACGAATTTTGCAATTTGCGTTACCCCACCCGGAACATAGATGGCTAAGGTAGTAAGGTACGATCATGGATGGGTTTTAGTCAGTAAGAGTATGACACTCCCTTCCGGTTCACCCAGAGAGGAGTCATTTGATCCTACCCTAAAAAAAACAAATTTTCATACGACTTTTCGCAGATATATATGGCTGATAGCTGCAACTTGCAAAAAACGCATAGAAATAGTTCTATGCGTTTTTTGCAAGTTGCAGCTCAGTGTCAGATTGTATGTTGATCAAAATATGATTCGCGGCCGTATCAACCACGTATTTACAGAATTGTAGTCAAAATCAACCCTCTCACCATGACATTTGAGGGTTTTAATTATAACATAGAGAGATGTATGGATAATTCTAATGCTTATAATTCTGTAAATACTAAATACGTACTTGCTACGGCCGCGAATCACATTTTGATCAGCATACAACCTGACACTGAGCTGCAAGTTGAAAAAAACGCATAGAAATAGGCGCCGTCCTATTGCCATCGCTCGTGCGATGATGCGATGCGATTTTATCATGCGATGAAACCGTTCGCGCGATGAGAAAACGTTTGTCCTTTCGAAATCTGGCTCTTAGCAGAGATGCAATTTGGTCGCATCGTATGATCGTACGACCTTCAATAGGACATTAAGTCGATATCATTATGTTTGAATGCACAGACGCATCATCGCGCGAGCGATGGCAATACAACGGCGCCATAGAAATATATTTACGAAAAGACGTATGAAAATTTGAATTTCGCGACCTATCCTGGCGCATTATCCTTCAGTTTTTTTACAATCTAGACCAGCGATCGCGAACCACTATACATACACGTGCCATTTTTTTCCAAACAAAAATTGATTAATGGGCCATGACGCCAACAAACAATCTTGACTAAGTGACTACTGGAAAAAATTGTATAAGAAGTACTTCCACAATAATATCATAATTTTTCACAGTAATGTTTAAAACATTAAACAGTTTTTTATTTATTTAAATGAAACCACAAATTAGTGCGACTTCAGTCAAAAACTAAATGACTTAGGTACGTACCTAAATTAATATAAGCGGGATTATCCGAAAGGGTTACCGCTACCCCGGGACATAAAGGGCTAAGGAAGGAATATAGATGGGTTTTAGTCAGTAAAAGTCTGTCTGACACTCCGTTCCGCTCCACCCAGAGAACCTCAAGAAAAAAGGTACCCAAATTACTGAAATGATGGCGTGCCCGAATTATTGTGTTATGTGTCATTGGTTTGCTATCCCTGATCTAGACAGATTGCCTCCCGCACTTAATGCACTGTACAAGTATTAGCTTTCATTTCATTGTAATGACCCAACTAATTCAGTTACAAGGGCATAGCAAAACGCAATCAATCGGCCTAGCCTTTTTCCTAATTATGTTGGGGAATTTCCACAACCCAGTAACTGAGTAATACGATACTCCTTGGCCAAGACTGGTTATCAGATTTTCGGGCTTTTGACGACCCGTAACGACCGTCAAAGATGCATACATGACAGCAGGGACCAACGGCTTAACGTGCTTTCCAAGGCACCAAGGAGTCTCGGTATGTAAAGATGGACGATGGACTAACGGACCAACCCCTGCAAGCGTAGCTTAACCTGATGGATCGATACGTGCGGCTGTTATTACTTAGCCCGATTTGAAACTCATGCATCTGAAAGAGTGACCAATTAGCTTCATTATTCTAACGGTTTCCATTTTCGAAGTTAGCTCGTTGAACTGCAAGAAGGTAGACAACCTCATTTTCAATTTCTTTCTACCAAAAACTTGCTTCTGTCCGCGACTTCACTCGTGGAACTCACTAGATAAGAGTATGTCATGTTCACTCTTATGTCTCGCTGATGGCGATGTGTGTGTTGGATCATTTAGCTCCCTTCAAAATGGTTGAGCTGAATGGAGCTAATCCATGTGTCATGTTCGTGAACGGGCGCTGCCACTGGTCATCTCTTAGCTACTACGGCTTATTTTTTTCCATTTTTAATACGTACGCTTTTAACGTTCTACATCGTTCTCACATTTATAGTTACAATAAGAATTATGTAACCAATATTTTGTAACGATATTTTGTTTAAAATAGTGTCCATGGAGTTTCTTGCCCGTTCTTCTCCATAAAATAAGAACCTACTGCTTTGGAATGGCCAACTAACTTTCCGACTGACCGCTTGATAGTGTAAAGTGCCTGTAATTGGTTTGTTTCAAATAAATGCTTTGAGTTTGAGTTAGTCCATAAAAATTTTGAACACCCATTACACCCCTTTAGGGGTTGAATTGCCAAAAATCCATCAAGCTGCCTTCGTCATAATATGTATATATATATGCCAAATGTCAGCCCAATTCCGTTCAGTGGTTTGAGCTATTCGTTGATAGATCAGTCAGTCAGTTAGTCACGGTTTCCCAGAAGATACGTTTCGATTTCAATGCATTCGATGGCAATAAAAATTGCATATTCAATATTGTTTCATTTTACGTACTAGTTTTACTGCAAATAGAACCACGTTCCATTGCACATGAAGATTTTGCAACGGATTTCGAAAGACTAAATGATGAATAGAAGGAAGAAAAAGTTTCTTGACATGAAACAGCTCAGTTGAAAAACAAATTAGATAAGTACGGTTTGTTTTTAACCTACATACATATACGCGGATCGATCCATCAGGTTAGGCTACGCTTGTCGGGGCCGGTCCGTGGATGGGTCACCATTTTTACATATCGAAACTCCTCCGTCCCTCGGAAAGCACGTTCAAGCCGTTGGTCCCGGCTGTCTTTAGTGAATCTTTGTCGTCGTTACGGGTAATCAGAAGCCCGAAAGTCTGACAGTCTTACCAAGAAATATCGTATATGTGGAGATCAGATAGGCACTAGGCAGTCGCTCCATGTAAAATACTGGTATTTAGCTGTATCCGGTTAGACTGGAAGCCGATCCTAACATATGTAGTTGGGAAAAGGCGAGGCAGGCAGACCCCCGGAGGAGCCCGTGGCTAAGTAATAACTGCCGCTCGGATCGATCCATCAGGTTAAGCTACGCTTGCCGGGGTTGATCCGTGATATATCGAGACTCCTCCGTGCCTCGAAAAGCACGTCAAGCCGTTGGTCCCGGCTGCCATTGCTGTATCTTTGGCAGTCGTTACGAGTAGTCAGAAGCCCTCAAGTCTGAGAGCCAGTCTTACAAAGAGGTATCGTATATGTGGAGATCAGATAGGCACTAGACAATCGCTCCATATAAAATACTGGTATTCAGCTGCATCCGGTTAGACTGGAAGCCGACCGCAATATAGTTAGGCAGATATATTGACATAACAACATAAAAATCGCATGTAATAATATTGCGATAACAAACGCTATCACTAAACACACCTATGACCTCATTGAGCATAATTACCCGAATCTTACAAGAATAGTAAAAATTACAAAATATTAAAAAAGATAATGAAAGAAGTTAAGATAAAGTTGACGCAGATCACTGATGTTTTCACGCTGAACAAATATTACTCGTGCAATTAACGACTTAGCAACAAGATAAACAATTCCCAGAATCAATGTTTGGAGAGTTTTGTCGAAATATTAGTATACAATGAGTACTGGAGTCGAAATGGTGGCTATATAATAACAGCCGCACGGATCGATCTATCAGGTTAAGCTACTATTGCCGGGGTTGGTCTTTGGACGGGTGACCATCTTAAGATATCAAGATGCCTCCGTGCCTGAAAAAGCACGTTAAGCCCCGGCTGTCATTCGTGGATCTTTGACAGTCATTGCGGGTAATCAGAAGCCCGAAAGTCTGACAGCCAGTCTTACCAAGGCGTATCGTATTCGTATTACCCAGTTAGTGCCTGGGTTGTGGAGGTCAGATAGGCAGTCGCTCCATGTAAAATTCTGGTATTCAGCTGCATCCGGTTAGACTGGAAGCCGACCCCAATATAGTTGGCCAAAGGTTAGGCAGGTTGATTGAGTACTTGAGTCGAAAATATAGCGTAGTTGGCTCCTCGAGACCCATCTCTCCAAGTATAAAACAAATTCGCTCTCCGCCGTTTGTCCCTCGCTTGTACGCTTAAGGCTTAAATCTTTTAAACCACTTCTTCTCCATACGAAACTACATTTTGGTAGGGGCAAATAGAATCAACTCTATTTTTTGTCCATTTTGACGTTCAAAGGAGCCTTTCTTATGCCTGTTTGAACTAAATGATTTGAGTTTGACCTTGAACTACGCAATGGCTTTTAAAGAGTGGCATAGTGATATCTGATAAGTCAATGGAAAAGCCAGCAATTACACGGATTCCAAATGCGATTACATTATCAGGACATTATACAAAACAACAGAGTTATAAAATGTTATGTTTTGACATTGGCTCCTCCGTTGTCTTTGTTTTAAATAGCGAAGGAATTGTAGACGATTGTATTGTATGATCTATGGTATGCATCGTTTGAAAGTTTGTATAAAGGGTGATTCTTTCAACAATGGGAAGCTACATTATCCATCACTGTTATCACTACATAGTATAAAACAAAGTCGCTTTTTCTGTCCCTATATCCCTATGTATGTTTAAATCTTTAAAACTACGCAACGGATTTTGATACGGTTTTTTTTAATAGATAGAGTGATTAAAGAGGAAGGTTTATGTGTATAATTTATCGACATAAATATGCGTGCGAAGCCGCGGGCGGAAACTAGTAGGTTTAAAACAGTATTCGGTACCAACATACAACCTGACTGACTGACAACATACGACTGAGTGACCTGCAAATTAAAAAAAACCTTTTGTAACTTTGAATTTCCCGGGCTACCCTAGCAAAGCAATTTTTTTTTTGAGCGTGGGAAATCCTCCAATGCCTTTCCGCTCTGTGTGGCGCGGAATGGAGTGTCATACTCTTACTGAGTAAAACCCATCCATGTTCCTTCCTTAGCCCTTTATGTTTCGGGGTAGCGGTAACCCTTTCGGACAATTCCGCTTAACTCTAGCGAAGGCTAAAGATACAATTAACTTTGAAACAAAAGGGAGCGCCAAGGTCAAATATACCGAGGGTTGCAAATGTCATAAAGGGTACAACAACATCCCATACCCAAGGTGAGGGGAACTCGAGACGATCAATACAATGCATGAATAAATAACTGGGCGACGAACCACGTGCATCCAAGGTAGCAGGTGCAAAGATCGAGTTACCAGACAACACCGAGACATTTTCAATGAATAATTAATATTTACATCAAGAATTCCAGTTTATTTGTGTTCGAAAGTCCATTAGATCCTCACTTTGTGATCGACGAAAGTTTTCCAAGATGGCTTCCCGACGTCACAGATTTTTGGAATCAAATGGAATACTTACTTATTAACATCATATAACTCGCATTATATTAAATTTCTGTACGGTTATGGCAGTTTTAAAGACGATCGGTTTTGTTTCCATGTGATTTCATATTTTATTTTTGACCGTGTCAAATAGTCATTTACAATGTTTTTCATGGCAATACCCTTATTTGGGAAGTTGGTGTCTCTGGTTTTGTATTCGTTTATTGCCACCGACTTTCGACAGTAAAGTTAATTTAATCACTTTGTAGTGTGTTCTTGGAATTGTTTTTGATTATAAAGAAGTTTTTACTTTTGGTAACTACCCCCCACAGTCCCCGCACCAATTCGTATACCACTACTTGCTATGCAAACAACAGTGTCAGAAAGTTGAAAACATCATAAAGATACACAAAGTGGATTTAATTCGTAATATACAACCTAGAACCATTTTGGAAGTCGATTAAAAATCGCGAAACGTTATATCCCCAAACCCTCCAAAAAGGATCAATATTTATTTATATTATTCGTACCGTACCGTAACCCATAGTCGCCCTTCGAACTAGTTCACTAGTTCGATCTTTCGCTTCGGAGTCCAGTTCAAGGCCGTGTCACAGCCTTGGCAGTATCCATCTTATGTAGGGTGGAAGAGACATCGACGCGAAACCGGTGACTATGGAATCAGTACATGATTCTGAACACGACAACAACCCTACGTTGAAATTTTTCGTTGGCTATTAGCTGTTACGTACATTTTTACTGCCGAGGTCGTAATTGAAAACGCACTTTCAGTTTTCCTGAATTTTCCAATTTTCCCGCCAATTTATGAAATGTTTCTTTCAGTTAAATTTTGGGGGCCTAGACAAAGTCATATTTTCATTAACGATAACGAAATTAGATAGAGAGAGCTTTCGGAAACTCGATCAATATACAAATGCGTTGACAAGTGACGAATTTGACAATCTGAATCGCGGAGATAACGAATTTTTCGAACAACAATTTTCGAAATCGAAATGACACGGAGCGATTGACACTTATCTAGGTCTCCGATTCGGTTTATTACCAACATTTTAAAACAAGTATTGTGCTTACCAACCAGGATTCCAGTTTTATGCTACAGATTTATTGAATAAACACCACCGGATTTCATGAAGCCGTACAGACAATACTGAGCAGTTTATTGTATAGCCGGTAAGCTTCATGCTTCAGAATCATTCTTGCAACCAACATAACATTACGCTGTAGTCCCCGAAGGGCTTAGCAGCAGTACTGTAGAGCTTAAATGAAACCTCATGAAACTTAAAAAGCCTGGTTAGAATATAACTGACAGCATTCGACCTTTGAAAATAATAGAATAGTTTGATAGGTTTTTATAAAACAAAAGAAGGCTCTGTCTGTAGCCGTGTTGCTTGACGCATATATTCGTTAAAAGCAATTTAATTAAATAACTGCTACCAAAATATGAAGGTCAGAGGGACCTTTACTTAGGGAGCTCATTGGTAGATCTTGTGTAGTGTATTGTAGGGATTTGTCTCCTACAAAATACAAACACCCATACCACTAAAATACACCTACATTTCGCCATTTGAGTCCCATGTCAATCAATCTGCCTAACCTTTTCCCAACATGTTGGCACGGGTTCCAGTCTAACCGGATGCAGCTGAAATTTATTTGGAGCGATTGCCTATCTGACCTCCACAACCCAGTAACTGGGTAATAAGATACCCCTTGTTAAGACTGAATGTCAGACTTTCGGGCTTCTGACGACAAATAATGCCTGTCAAATATCCACATGTAATGGGGAAAAAACAAAATAACGAGTGTTTAAGTTAAATAACTTCAAAATATAACTAGCAATAATTCCACATACCTACATATTTCAGTAGAAACTGTAGACAATCGAAACCAATATATTATGTCAAAAAAAGCGTTTAACGTTGTAAAACAACCCAGCCATCACAATGAACGTAATTTAATCAACAATACACAATTGAATACCAACCTACTTACTTACAGAATACCTAACAAAATACCTTGACACCGGGATTCATGAAAGTATTCCTTCACACGGAAAAGTATACTCTATTCTTTGTGAGATAACGTATGTATTAGCTTGAATTTCAGTTTCCGTGAGTGCGCTTGCACTCAATTTGCACTGAGCACAACGTTGAGTGTTGACGCAGAGGCATAAAAACTTGCGAGGAGGAAAAAACCTTAACAACTTACTGTATAGTCGCATAATTGAAATAAGAACTAAAAAGGTTTTATATGTAAACAGAATTCTGGTTTGACAAGTAAGTTATTGTTGTCATAACAAAGTCAAAGTTAGGTGAAAATTAAGCGGGATTGTCCGAAAGGGTTACCGCTACCCCGGAACATAAAGGGCTACGGAAGGAACATGGATGGGTTTTAGTCAGTAAGAGTCTGACACTCCCTTCCGCTCCACCCAGAGCGGGAGCAGTCATTGGATGATTTCCCAGCCTTAAAAAAAAAAAAAAAAGGTGAACTTTAAATGGAACGTTGAAGTTTCTTACTCAACGTTGCAAGGTTATGTTTCGGTCATGACGTGACGTTTTTTTATTTTTAACATAAGCGAGATTTGTACAATTACGTATCCGGTATCGTAGAATAGGTAAATGAGGCAGTTTTATTGGTAAAAGAACGAAGTACGAAGCGCTGTGGAGATCGATTCCAGTAGTGGTATTCTGTAACCATCTCACCGTGATAACGCAGGTGAATTGAGTTTAAAGTGAGCTGTCAATAGTCCCTAGCATTATGTGGAACGACAACTCACGTCACTCTCACTTCACCTAATTTACCTCGGTGAGTTTTTACAGAATCGACCAACTGGCCTCTTTTGTTTTTCCCGAAGGACTAGACAGCGGTGTACAGAGGCCAGCACATCAAGTTACCACAATCTGTCAAATTTCTTTGATAGTATTTCAACTTTATTGCAAAGAAATAAGGTTAATTTTTAATTGAGAAAATTTGACAGTTGATAGCTTGATGTGCTGGCGTCTGTACATAATTTCAACGGGACTGTCGAAAGGGTAACCGCTGCTTCGGAATCGGAACAGATCGGGCTAAGGAAGGAACATTGATGGGTTTTAGTTGGTAAGAGTCTCGACACTTCTTTCCGCTCCAACCACAGCGGGGTCAAATGACACCTTCATTTGATGATTTCCGATCCTTAAAAAATTTGGTGAACATATAAACGGCTTTCTGCCTCTCAAACGATTGTGGGAGCTGAGACTCACAGCACAGGCAGCTTCTGCCCGATATGGTAAACGAGCTGCACGACCAAGTACAGCACGTTACCACCTATGATTTTACTGTATACCTAGATAAACTACGACAACTAAGCCCGCCCCTCCAAAATTCAAAACGTTTGAAAGAATTTGTGAACGTAACTCAAAGCGCCACCAAGACTCACAACGCATGTCGCTGCCGGCCTGCTACTGAAGACAAATACTTACAACTACACAACTCAATAACTTTTAAGCTTATGGCAAACCTAAGAGGGTGCCTTTCCACATACCACTCATATTCATCAGTCCATATAGCATAGCACTGGTGGAAACGGGTTCTGCTGAGCTATGTTTTTTATATGGATGGATGCATTATCTGGATGCTTGCTCTGGATGCGTGCTATGGATGGTCACGAGTGGTGTAGCTTTGTGCAGAGGAGAGTACCTACAGTAAGCGCACTTCCTCGCACTGCTACCTCGTGTCGGCGCATCTTCATAGCGCATCTTACTAGCTCGCTGCATAGAGCATCAGTGGAAACGGTCACATAGTTTCGTAGCTTAGCTTTCACATCCTCGCAGCATAGCTGCATAGCACATCTCTGGTGGAAAGAGGGTTATGTTAAAGAATGTGTTAATAAAAGTAGTTACAAGTTCGTTGCCTGTATAAGAAATAGCTTGTTCGATTGTACAATTATTAAACATCAGGGATTCGTCGTTGCGAATCGGTTTTTTGTTATTTTTTTAGTTCTATGTAAGTAGTGACAGCCGCACGGATCTATCCATCGAGTTAAGCTACGCTTGCCGGAGTTGGTCAGTGGATGGGTGACCATCTTAACCTAATTATCGAGACTCCTCTGTGCCCCGAAAAGTACGTTAAGCCGTTGGTCCCGGCTGTCATTCGTGGATCTTTGACAGTCGTTACGGGTAGTCAGAAGCCCGAAAGTGACAGTCAGTCTTACTAAGGGCTAGGTATCGTATTACCCAGTTAGTGACTGGGTTGTGGAGGTCAGATAGGCAGTTGCTCCATGTAAAATACTGGTATTTAGCTGCATCCGGTTAGACGGAAGCCGACCCCAACATATTCTAGGCAAATGTTGTACACAATTCTCGAAGTATCTACGTCAGGCACGTAATTGATACAGCGGCTGTCATGACATTGATCTCTCACAATCGAGCCGCATTATACAATGTGTTTCAGGTTGTATAGTACTCGTGCAAATCAACAACTTTGTCCATGGGTCCAACTCTGAAATGTGAAAAAAAATATTAAGTACTTAGCTGTTCCATACATTTTGACAAATTATGCGAACATAAATGTACTGAACAGAACAGCTGTTTTTTTTTCGTGATTTGTGGTATAGTTTCATAGTCAAAGTTGTTCATTTTCATGAGTATAGTAACCCCTGAAAGTATGTCCTCACCTCACACACTGAAAGTTGTTCATAATGAGTACTAATGTATTAATGACCCCTTAAAATGCCCATGAATTTAATTTCACCCAGTAGATAAAAGTCGGTTCCCATGCCTTTTTGTACGACTGCAATGTTCTTTTAAACTACGCAACCGATTTTAATGTTGTATTCACCATCATTTAGTTAGAGAATTCAAAACTAATAAAGGAAAACTTATACACCAATATATTCTAAAATTAAACACACATTCACGCACGTCAATTGGCACAGGGTATTATTTAAGTTGATTAAAAATAAATATATCAATATCTTGCATCATACAAATGATATGACTAGAAAGGGAGTGACTACCGAGATGACGACTAATAGAGGAGTGAGGAAGAAAAAGACATGTTGCGCTGAGCACAAATAGGTTGGGATAAGGGTAGGAGCACTTAGATACACATGTTATGTTCTATGTTAGCGGCTTGGTTTCCGCACTCAGTCCTTCTGGTGGATCATTGTGCGAGGGCCACGGCGGCCGTTCGGTGGTTATTCGAACCCGACCGACCTTCCTCCAGAAGTAGATCACATCTACCATTCTGTTTACACCATCTGTAAGGATCTGGGTGTCCTGAGGGTGTACATGTCAATAATATTTTTAGGACTAGTCGACTAGATGAGGTCAGCGTTTCCTATCTGACTACTCTGAGAGAAGTTGCAGTGTCTTTTATAGTCCAGACACAATCTTGGTTAGATTATGTGAAGACCAAATAGATATGCCATAACTCAAGGCTTATATCCTGGACCTAATAGAGTAAGGAGTATTTACCCTACCTACCCAACCTACCCTATGTCCGTCTCCTGGTTCTAAGCTACCTCCCCACTAATTTTCAGCCAAATCGGTTCAACCAACACGACTTTCTTTTATATATAGATTTTGCACAAGGAAACATGGTCATAATTATCATTCTTAAGAATTCTTAATTCGGTACTTGGGAGTCTACAGGGCATGGCCCCAATGCAACCGAAGCGCAATGGGGAAATCCCGGTTTTCTTTTTATTGATGGGATGTTGGGAAATCATCAAGTGACTCCCCCACTCTGGGTGGATCAGAAGGGAGTGTCAGACTGTTACTGACTAAAACGCATCCATGTTCCTTCCTAAGCCCTTTAAGGCCCAGGGTAGCGGTAACCCTTTCCAACAAGCCCACCTTAACACTAACTTTCACATAGTTAGGAAAAACAAACATTTGATCAGCCTAGGGTATTTTTAGAACAGTCACATGAAGTAATGGATATATTAAATTATTATTTCACTGAAACTTTATTATGAAGTATGGAAAAAAAATACATGTTGCGCCGTCCTCAAATACATTGGGATAGCAACAGTTAAATGATGATGATTTCACTAAAACTTTATTGAAATACTAGCCCCTCATTGCACTAATCCATCTACTCCTATGGATACACAGCTAGATGATATGTCAGTTTTTAACAAACATTGGCAATGAGTTTTGACTGGAAATTATTAACAAAGAATAATCTCTCCTTCTCCCTTGAAATTCATTCAAAGGTGTCTCTCAAAGATGGTCTAGATTCTAATAGCAATAAGACCGCCCTTTGTAACGTAATTTCTACATTTTATCCGTAATTTATATGATGTACACTCTAAAGAGCAACCAACTATTTACATTTAAAATTTAATTTAAAATGAGTGTGATTTATGTTAGTTTTAAGTGTAGGTAACACTTGACTGAGCACGTAACAATGCGCTGTAGTAACAGCTCAGCTTTCATTTTTCACCTTTTAATAAAAACAATCACTCTCAATTTTATGCCATGAAAATGCTATTAGGATTTTAATGCTAGAGGTGTTCAGTATAGCCGAAGGCTGTATAAATGGTATTTCATTGCCTGCTTTAGCTTATTTGTTTTAAACAAACAAAATAATGTAGCAAATGTGTTTCTAGCAAGCTAAACGTGAAAGTACTAACAGCATCCCTCCATTGTTTCATGATCACACATATAAGTGACGCAACCCTGGTTTATTGATGGTTTCGCGAATAACTTCAGATACTGAACGCGTTAAAACAAGCAAACATGCAATAAATAACAATATTATATAAATTTCACTCACCAAATCTTGTTGTTATTGTGATGTCTGCTCAGTCAATCATCAGAAAGTAACTTCCTTTTTTGGCACAACGAATCACATAAACAAATAACGCACACACGATTCACCGAGATATGACACGGGAGTTAGTTCCTAAAGTTGTGAAATAATGAAAATTAAATAAGAATTATCAGAAAATAAACAAAATCCATTCAACAATACACCGTCCAGTCACAGTCGTTTCGTTCACGTTTCGTTTCGTTTGACCACAGGCTACTTATAGATACTACCGTTTGACAGAAATAGTGTAGTGTAATGAAAATGTTACACATTTTCCTTTGTTTAATTTTATAGACATATAATATTTAACCACTAATAAAACGATAATTTACAGTGTTGGCAACTTATTATACTTATATTTCATTTGAATTCCTTAAAAATTAAAAGATCTTGTTACCTACCTAAAAAAAAGAATTCGTTTTTAGTTGATTTTGACCTATTTGAAACATCCCTATTTGAAACTTATCAAGACCACAGATGTTCGTATATGGCAGATTAAAAAACTTTACTCTAATCGATTTTGTTAGTGTTGGATTATTAGTTACGGTTTTTTTAAAGTGATTTAGGCATTAATCTTTAAAATGATAGCATTTCATCATGACCATAACTAATCAGAGGATAGTAAGCAAACGAAAATAATGTGCTAAAAAATATGTAAATAATAGCTAAATTTTACGACATGCAACTACCGCAACATTTTATTGATTTTATCCGTGTACAAATAAGTTTCCTTGTCTAACAGCAACATGTCGGCCTTTAATTTTTTTTTAGGATGTTATATTATTTTCGGTAGTTATGGAATACGAGATACGTTTGCTGAGAAAAGTCCGGTGACTTTCAGTTTCAAGGAATATCAATATAAAGATTCACCAAAAAACGTAGGTTAAACTCGTGAGTTATTCAATATTATTGGCACCAAGTATATCTATAAAATCATTTACTTTTACGTAATATTTTGATTTGGTTTTGTTATTATTTTTTACTTACACATTGTAAAAAAGTTACACAACATCTTGTTCCACGTTAGATGGAGATCAAACATAATTTATGTGCCGCGTGGTTCCTAACAAATACTCAAACTTTGAAACTTTTAATTTCAGGAGATGACGTTCAGAGAATTCGAAACTGCATGCGAACAAAGTGGAGCTTGTAGTCACATTACAGGGCTGCTGAAAACTCGCTGCGTGAGGGAATGCGTTTCGCCTTCCTGCTATCGAGAACTTTACCAGACTGATGCGGTGATTTATTATTTATTTACATAGTTGCAAATGATCTGAATATAAGAAAATTATAAAATGAAGAAATCGTCCTATACTTAACGTCTTTATTATTCACTATGTTATGGTGAATGCGTAGAGGTTGGCCGCAAAATTAAAATATTCTTTCGTTTTAGAAATTCGATTTTTGAAATCTAAGTAAGAATAAGTGTGACCCCCTTAACCCTTCACCATTGTCACACTGCACTAAAATGTTTAACTCAAAAGTTTTACCTTATGCTTATAATTTATATTTCGTGTGATATTTATGTTGTAGTTGGATCGCCTCCACATTCACGTAATGATTCAGGAGATTCTACATGATTTTGTATTCCATTACCATCTTGAAGTTCCGGCGGAGATCGCTGTTTAACACTAATGAAATGTTTCTTACGCGTAATAACAATAATTGATTGTTTTTTATTTCAGCTTGAAGAAGGCGAAATTGATGTCCGCTTAAATTCCTTCAAGGGATGTTTTATACAAAGAAGTGGTCGAACGAGAAATTGATTTCGTCCAAAAATAGTATCTTTACTGGTACTATGCGCTAATAAGATTATTAAAATCTATCGAAAAGTGCGTTTTATGTTACTAGTAAGTATTAAATCTGCCTAGCCTTTTACCAGCTATGTTGGGGTCGGCTTTCAGTCTAACGGAGTGCAGCTAAATATTATTATCGTATTTCACATAAAGCGACAGCCTGTCTGACCTCCACAACCCGTTACTGGGAAACACAATACACCTTGGACACTGATTGTCATTGTTATTATGAGACTGGTTGCCTGACTTTTGGCTCCCAGCCATTTTGGGCCCAACTGCTGAACCTTATTTTTTACCAAAATTGAATCTAAAAGCATTTCAATTTGTTTCAGCTCTTCAAGAACACAGAAGAAGGTACATTTTTAAATGGCGTGATACGAAAAGTATTTTAAATAATATTTTAAGTACTTTTCATAGCAAAGTGTATCAAAGGAAAGTAAAAAAAAATGAAAGATTTTTGATGAATATGAAAATGGATGATGTTTTTTCCTGTATACATTTTTTTATCACAGCATTAGTTAATTATTTTGCCCTCACGCATTGCAGTACTGACATTTTAGGAAAATATTAGAATACTTCACCTAATACCAAGTAAGGTGTAAAAGGTAGTCAGACTTTTGTAAATCTCAACTACTGATGCACGCGCTGGACTCGTAAATATTACTCAAACATGACACAAATGACACCGACCCGCCGGTATAAAATAAGCCTTTGCTAAAAATGCCAACCAATTCAGTGCACATTGTCATAATTTTAGACATGAATTATGTAACGCTGGAAAATGCGAGAAATAAAATATTTGTCACACATTTATCGAGTTTTAATTTACGTTATGAGCTATTATAGAGTATTGCTGCGGTATAGCAAGCATCGACGATGACGATGACTCAAATTTTGTCTAACCCATTATGTGTATTACCTGGAGAACACTGTCGTTTGCCGCCCAATTTTAAGTTCTGCAGGATTCAACCCATCATTCATTTTTTTATAACTTAGTGGTTGGACATAATTGAGTTATATTGTGTGAAAATAGTTCGTTAATTCAGAAGACCCTCTGTCCTTAATAACATCTTTTTCAGAATGTAAATCTTCCGTAAAATGTAAATATTCCGTAAATCACGTACAATTTCCGCCAGATCAGAAACGTAGTTTCCATTTTCACCCTTAGATGGCGTTCCAAAAGTAAAGTAAATCTTGTAATAGCTTAAAAAAAACGATTTACCGATTGATACCTTACTAGAATATTATTTTATTAATAGTTACTTTTTGTAATAAAATATAATTGAATTTTAATTGAATCGATATACTTTAATTTTGACGCAACACCGGTTTATCGGTTCTGATTCCTATCTCAAGCACGTCTCTAGTTCGTCTGTTCGTTCGTCGGAAAAAAGTTGTTTCACTTGCATTCGTGAAAAGCAGTCTAGTGAGAAGTTCTGCACAATGGCATCCTTATGCAGGCAAATTGTTAGGGGAAATGCATTTAAAAGTGTTCTGTTATCTACTGCCCGACGGGGATATGCCGACAAAAGTAAGAAATCGTGATATATTCAGTACAGGTTCTTCATGAGTATCGCCACCCCTGTCACTAAAGTTACGTAATGTCAATTTTCCCGTAAAATTACATTTGATTTGAATTATATTTACTGCGGAATGAACGCTAAAAGTCGTATATTTTTATAAAAAGTAGCAATTTTATTTTTATAACTTTATAAAAAAGTTATAACTAAAGACGTCATATTCCATGTCATACACGTTTTATTGATTATTTTTGTTATTGTCGATCGATAATGAATTAAAAAGTTACTCATTACTTTTTTATCTTAAAGTCTGTTCACTTATTTTGTGAAGACAATACATTTATTGATTTTCCTACTGCCAGTAGAACAGAAAATAAATTGAATTTTAGGTTATCTTTCTTATCATTTATAATCTCTGATTATGCGAACCGTAGCTACGCTGTAGTTGAATCAAGTGGTTCATTAATTCTGTATTGATTTATTTATTTTCCAACTGAAATCATAATGTCACGAGGTCATTCACTTTCACTGCATACAGCTGAGAAAAAATCAAAATGAGGCAAAAGTCTGACCAGGAACATCCTAGTTCTTCGGTGACTATCCAAAACCATTAGTGATGGAGTCTATAGTATCTTTCCCATAATTAATGGTTCAAAGAATCACATTTTCAGTCATATAAATCTATTCGTTTTTTTAGTTCAATTTTCCTCTATGAATATTGAGCCAAACAAGTTTGCAGATTCTGACTTCCTTGTTGAAACACATCACAATAATAGTTTGTTTATAATTATTTCATCTCTGAATTAATAATTTGATTGAAAGTCATAATCATAATCATGTATCTCAAAGTCAAAATCTAAAAAACTACCAATTAGGAAAGAAATTTTTTCTATAGCATTTAGTTTTTCAGTAACTCATAGTCATAAACTCAAACATTCAGCAATAGCCATTCATTTGCCAGTTTAACTAAAACTAAATGATAAATTATGCCAATTAGGGGTATTGTTTCCTATGATACCGTTTTGGCTAGTTCTATAGCCAAAAGTACCTTTCATTCCATTGTAAATGGCGCTGGGGTTTGCAACTACACATCCCAGCACATAGTGGAAAATTAATTATTTGAACCACCCTAGCTCCAGCTAGCAAAACCTTTGTCTTGCTGACAGTCTCATGGACCACGCCAATCACACACATGGGTTACTAAAGTACTTTCTCCTCTGTGGCTCCAGCCTAGCAGTTTAGAAGTGTAAACTACTTTTTAACATTATCATCATATTTTCTGCCAGTGATGCCCGATCCCCTGGAGCATGCCACTGGCATGGAGAGGAAGGAGTTGGTGGCCATGCAGACTGGCAACGACGATCCCTTCAACATGAAAGTGCTGAAGAAGAATGCGGGTACCCGTGACAACCCCACCCTAGTGCCCTCTTGCTTCGACGCCCGTATTGTTGGGTGCATATGTAAGTATAGCTCTTTATACTCGTAGATCTTATTACTTCTCGTTGGGATTTACTCAGCCATGTGTAATTTAACACATTCATTGTCAATTGTTACACAAACAACATGAACCATTTGTGGGTCATTGGACAGTGAATGTTTTAAATGATCATGTCATGTTTATTCAAATTATTCAGTTTCCAACGTAAGACTGGAACAAAACTGGACTGAAATATTGTTTTAGTATCCCTTTTTTAAAAAAGGGTTGACAGTTATAACATGCCTTGCATGCCCTTACAAAAAGCCTTATAACTAATAAACTCAAACCCAAAGCATTTATTTAAAATAAACCAATTACAAGCACTTTTGAATTGTCAAGTGGATGGTCAGTCAGAAAGATGAAGCTGGTTGCCCATTCCAAAGCAGTAAGTACCTATGGAGAAGAATAGGCAAGAAACTCGATGGACACTCTTTTAAATCAGAATATGGTTACAAAATATGGGTTTCATCATTCATGTTGATAGAACAGCATGATGATAAATTACGATCGACTGTCATTGTAAATTGTTTACCCCTAGGGTAATTGTATCAGTTAAAACATTAGATGCGAACGCTAGTTTTTCTTTGTGTGCTATGTGGTGGTCAATGACTTAGTGTGTTTTGAAGGAGTACACCTTGCTACATGG
Source organism: Hyppa rectilinea (assembly GCA_951799385.1). Lineage (NCBI taxonomy): Eukaryota > Metazoa > Arthropoda > Insecta > Lepidoptera > Noctuidae > Hyppa > Hyppa rectilinea. The sequence goes on from OX637316.1 coordinate 13,781,055, forward strand.
TCATAAATGTAAAGATAAATATTAGACACAAGTACTTTACTGATAATAAAACAAACCAATAATTTTCCTGCTAACAAACACACACTTGACATCCAAGAAAACTATTTGATATTGTCTCTCCTTAGTATTTGAATGGGTTTTAAGTCGAATTTCACCAATGAAAATTTAACGATTAACCACATAAAAGAACTTTCAGTGTCATTATTATCTGAGGAATATTGATGTTGATAGTTCTTGAATGCGGTTTAGAAGTGCTGACCGCATTCATTTTAATTGAATTTTGCACTCAATATCAAAAGTATTTCAGTCCTTTGGGGTGTTCCACTTAATTATACTAATTGCAGACCATAATTTAAATAAAGACATAAAAAAATATAAAGAACTGTAATAAAAATCCCTGACTTTTAAGTTAGTCTATAATCTTAATAATTAATATTCCAAGTAGCCGACCACAGCCAAAAGAGGTTTTAGTAGTTTCATAATATTATTACTCTGAACGAGAGCATGTATATAGCATAATGTACTATGTAGCTATTTTTTGCACATAGTTACAGCTTTTAATTAAATTGCAGCTTTACCAAATCACAAGTGTTATGAACTCAAGATACTAATGGCAAAATGCCATATTAGGGTTGGATAGCTGTCATGTGAACTGTTACATAATTTGTGCATCTCCATAGAAACAGTATAGGAAATGAATAGGAGAAAATCTACTGCAGTGATCCGGTTGTAATAATTTGACAGTCAATCAATCTGCCTAGCCTTTTACTACTATGATGGAGTCGACTTCCAGTCTAACTGGATGCAGCAGAATACCTGTATTTTACATTGAGTGACTGCCTATCTGACCTCGACAACTCAGTCTGTAACTGGGTAATACGATTCCCCTTGGTAAGACTGGCTGTCAGACTTTTGGGCTTCTGACTACCCGTAACAACTGTCAAAGATCCACAAATGACAGCCGGGACCAATGGCTTAGAGTGCTTTTCAAGGCATGGAGGAGTTTCAGTTTGTAAACAGCCAAAGAATTACAACTACATGAGAAGTGACAGTAGCTATTTAATGTCCCTCATAAAGCAGTATAGCCCTAGCAGTTGTGCCATGCCATCATTAGCTTAGCTCAGTCCAGACAATGGTTACCCCAGACACACACAAAACCTGTGTTCCAAATTGAAATGTTCCTAAGAAGGGACTATGTCTATGGTCTAGTATGTTCAACAAAAGAGGTTTATTCAATATTTTTCAACTTCACAAGTTAAGTACGCCATTCTCACTAAACAATACTTTGGTTACAATGTTTATAATTAACGACTTATTGTTTTCAGGTGAAGAGCATGCCACAGCTGTCACTTGGCTCTGGTTACACAAGGTAATGTAACTGTTATATACATTCTTAATAACTACCACCTACTTCAGGAATGGTGTGAATATTTAATTCCTTTGCCAATAATGTTATGATAAGATCAGAAAAACTAATGATTGTCTTTTTATTAATTCTTTTTTTGGTATTTGTGATGTTCGCTTTTTAAAATGTTGTCCTTCTTTCTAACATTTTGTTGTTTTTCAAAGTTGGTTCTTTATTTTGTTATGATACCCAAAAAATTACATCATCATTTTCAGTGACAAACCACCATTAATTATAATACAAGAGTAGAACGTCTGTGTGCCAGTTATTTTTTAAGTTAAAAAAAGAAATTAATTTTTGCTGAAAATCAGTAAAATTAATGCACTCGTACCTAGTCCAAAAAGTAGGTATTAAGTTTGTACAGAATAATGTGATAGGCCTACACAAGCGCATTCACCATTTTTATATGCCACTAGTACATTAGAAAAGGTATTTATTGACATTTATCTAAATTATAATATATTAAATATTTTTTTCTATACTTCAAAGCAAAAATTAATAAAAGGCTGCCGTAATAAAATGCACGGACCAGGAAAATCGTGCTCTTGTTCAATTGAAAAAAATTGTGTTATTTTCAAAAGTCCCTTTAATAAAATTCTGTGTTGCAAGTTGAAAATGAACATAATTATATTAATTTCTCCTTTTTTTTCAGGACCATCCCCGCCGTTGCGAATGCGGACACTGGTATAAACTGATCGAGAAGCAGCCCGTTTAAACGCGTCTTAAATATTTTAGTTTCTATAGTAGTGGTGTAACACGCAATCATGCGCATCGCACTTCCTCTATGGTCAGTGTTACCATGTGTATAAAATAATAACTATCGAAGATGCGTTAGTTTGAACATAATTACCAAAATCGACAAATCATTAAATAATTGTAAGCATACTTAAAACACGTGTTTTATTGCCTGCATTAGTAGTGGATTTGTTGGGTTCACTTTGTCTATGTGTAGATAAATAAACAATCTTAATTACGGCGCAGACAATTTCATTTTTGGTGAAGGTGCACCCTGTTTGACCTTGTCCCGAGTATTCAAAAAGTCTAAATTATAGCAAGACCCGCCCCTAAGGCTACCCACTGACCCAAGATGATATTGTTCCTCATACTAGCCCTATTACTAATAAACTTATTATAACATGTTATAGTTACAAACCGATTTCTTCTTGCTAATAGTTTCAAACCTATTTCTTTCTTCTATCTTCAAATTTAAATTTGAAAGAAGAATAAGCGTTGTGTAACTACAGACGCTTTACAAATTACTATATAGTAAGGTGGTAGATGTATTATATTATCTGTGCTCATACCATACCAAATCTATTATAGTAGTAACTCTAGATGAGAGGAGCTCTGATCATTATTTTAGTGTTGAATGAGACGCTCTTTTCACAGTGAAGTAATATTAAAATAATACTGCTTTTAGTTGGCCCCCTGTATCTAGAATAATCAAATGTGAATCTCATTTTGGTATGAAAGTGGCCTTCACGTATATCGCGGTAAAGGTCAAACATCTCACCTCGACCTGAGAAGGCCCGTTGGCCGACACCAGTCCGGGGATGCGGGGGGATTGTACAGACGCCAGCACATCAAGCAATCCCTAAATGTCAAATTTTCTCAATTAAAAATGAACCTTATGTCTGCAATAAAGTTGAAATATTATCAAAGAAATTTGACAGATTGTGGTAACTAGATGTGCTGGCCTCTGTACATTCCCGCGACCCCCGGTGTAGGTGTGAGATGGAACACCATGATTTTTAGTAAGTGTGATTTTTAGCTGAAAGAGTGACAGACCACCTCAAACCGGAGGACATCCTTGGCATTATACCTACCAATTTCGTTCTCATCATCAGTATCTTGCATTTTGATGCACCTTGATCGTCTAAGATAATCTATACGGTGAGTAATGAGTAACATTATTTGTTTGTAATACATTTTATCACAGGAACATTGACAATTTTGCAATTTTGTCGTGAACTACACAGTCAATTAGTTATCAATATATCAGATAAATCCTTAGAGCATTTAAACTAAATGCTCTAATGATAAATCCTTGATATACAGGGTGGGCCAGAAAGATTTGCGAATTTGAAAAAATTATAGTAAAAAAACTGAATACAATACTCATACAAATTTTTATTTTTATTATAATAGACCTCTGGGAAATTATTTCTTAAAAATAACATCATCAAGGTGTGCACCATTGCGCTGCAAACATTCCTCGAATCTGAACCTCAAATTGGTAAACACTCGCTGGCACATTGCGCGGGGAATGGCTGCCATTTCTTCTCGGATATTGGTCTTCAACTGGTTAATTGTGGCTGGGTTATTTGAGTAGACTCTACTTTTTAGGTATCCCCACATGAAAAAGTCCGGTGGAGTTAGATCTGGACTTCTAGGCGGCCATGCAATGTCACCTCGGCGCGATATCACTTTCCCAGCAAAAATCTCGTTTACGGCCGCCAATGAGACATTAGATGTATGGCATGTCGCGCCATCTTGTTGAAACCATGTTGCACGATTATGTTGCAATTTCAGATCTTTCAGCAAAATGCGACGCAAAGATGTCCTGGATACCGCAAGTTCGGCTGATCGCTTGCGAGTCGATAGACCAGGATTACGTTGAACTGAAGCTCTAACTTGTTCAATTGTGTCTTCCGTTCTTGTTGACCTTGGGCGTCCCGCAGGCTTCTGTTTGAGAGTCGAACAAGTAGCTTCGAACTTTGTGACCCACGATCGAATCACATTTTCCTTCGGACACTGATTTAAGTCATGTAATCGAAACTCACGCCGAAATAAACGCCTAACAATAGCGCACGAATCGCCATTTTTGTAATAATGTTTAACGCAAAATGCACGCTGTGCTCCGGTGAAGTGATCCATCGCGACTAAATTTCCGAGAACCGAGCTTCTCGACCCCACCACCCGCGCAGCCCCCGCTCATAAGGATCAAACGCAAGAGTGATTTTAAAATCGCACGCCTTTCTGGCCCACCCTGTATTAGAAATATTCGACTTATGACATAAATAGTCGATTTCCGCGTGAATTAGTAAGAATAACACCTATCTCTAAACGGTTTAGCACGTTCAGAAATCAATGATTTTTTTACACTGCGGATTATATTGAGGTAACGTAATTTTATCTATCTCTTTTTCTCCAACTTGAATTCGTTAACCCCATCTCGTCTTTGTATAATCGTGCAGAAAGCGACTTTCAAATTCTTTGATCTTTTCAAGATTTCTGACGGCCCAGAATAAAAATCAAATGAATTTGTGTTGTGCTTAATCTGGTTTAGTGAAATTCAATAACAGTATTTAATTCCTCAATAGATTATTTAACAAAACAACAAGTCATTAGTGCAAGGTATGTAATTTAATTAATTAAAGTTAATGTGAAATAGGTAATACTTTTTTTTAGAACATTGTTTGTCAACAAACTGTGCAAAGTGTCGTTCTACTTAATTCCTCATGAGTTTTCACCAAGTTATCCCTGAAATCTATCAGTTGAAAGCCATACTATCAGACTATAAAACATATTTCCATAAACAAGGTTAATTAACTTCGAGTTAATTTTAGGGTTTTTAACAACATATTTTATATTTATATTCTTCTTCTTAGCGTGTCGATGGCAATCTAAATGTACTCGGCCCAGAATTCGGCTACGTGTTTCACGCCATGACTAGCGTCCATCAGTTCCTGTAACGTGCATACGGCAGACACGAGATTAAGTGTCCCATCGTTTGTGGCACAGCACCACATTTCACTCCAAGGCGGAGTTCGAATCTGAGTAGGGTTTTCCTTGCTTCGGCCAACCTGGGTCTGGAGTCTGTTTAAATTCTCTATGTCTCTATTATTGTCTATATTTAGCATATTTTCATTATATTCTAGCAATGCCGTATGTACAAGGTGAAGTTTACATAGCTGATGGCTTCGCAGATGACTGCGATGAGCTCATGCACCGCTGCCTTCAACAAGGAACTCTCACTTTCGAGATATTTTCCGATATATGGAAGGATATGCAGCTTTCTTGTATATACCAGTAAGTTTTTGTTTTGGATAGGTATCTTAGGAGAAACAGACCTCAAAACTAAAACTATGAAAATTAATCCAAAACTCCAAGAATAAATAATATGTTATTACCAATGGTAATGCTAACTTAAGTAGTTTAATGCCTTTTGAGGAGTTAATATTCATCAAGGTCCCAAGGTCGCCCTAAGCAGTTTGCTTACCAAATTTTTTTTCTGCATGTTACTGGTGTATAAACCAATTTTTTGTTGACATTTACTAAATTAAAAAAAAAACAAGCAAGAATAATTTGGGTGTTTCTCCGTTTTGGCGAAAAAGTACTTTCCGGTGGCATATGTTTTTTCTGAATACAGTTAAACACCGAGATCATCCGGATAAAAATTTGTCATGGGATGAACTTTTAATCGCATTATTCAATAATGCATAATACTTTTCGAAAACAGAGAAATCTGACAAAACATCACGTAAATCGTCATTCACCTCCGTTTCCAAACACCACCAGTTACAGTATTGGTGTCGTAATTTATTCAAGCAACTGAATAAAAAATATTTAACGACAATTTTTAACTAATAACTAATGTGTCTTCAACATAAAATAAAAAAATCAAATAAATTTAAAAAAAAAACGATGTATTTATTCAATCTAAAACTTTGTCACAAAAAAATCGTCATTAGTGTCATCAATGTTTGCGAGCAGTGAATTTTTCGATATTAAACACGAATGAAGTGAGTAATGCATCCCACCCCTTCCGCGACACATTCGGCGGTCCTGTGTGATACGCTGAAGGGACTAGACGCGCTAGTTTTGCTAAGGTAAGTCATAATTTACTAGTTCTCCGACTTTTGTCACAAAAAATGTCATTTGTGTCACTTAACTTATCTAGATAATGTGTAATGCACTGTTATTCATAATCGAACTATTATATAATACTCTCATGAGTTGATCTTTACGCGAGAATCTTTATTTCAAATCTCGCTTTGTTAACATGTTATAACGTGTTTTCGTACAATCCGTCATTATTAGTATCGTCATTATTGGTAAAATCGTTCGTCGTATCGACTGTCGCAACCCAGCGCAGGGCACGCCACGAAAGTGGCGGTAAGGACCCTCTTTTCCGACGTTTGGCCCCCAAACTGGAACGGACTGGGGCCGCCTTCAAGCGGCTCTTGCCCAATTTGAAGGGGCCAAACGCCTCCTGCCGGAGGCTTTCGCGGGAGTCGTGCGGTCCATGGCCCTTTACGGGGCCCCGGTGTGGGCGCGTTCACTGCGGCGGCGAGCCGCCCACTATCTGAACGCGCCCCTAAAGGTGGTAGCCATTCAGCTTATCCGGGGGTATCGCACGATCTCGGGCGAGGCGGCAAGCCTCCTTGCCGGACTGCCGCCGTGGGATCTGGAGGCGATAGTCCTCGCGCGCCTGTACGAGTGGCGCGCGGAGGTACTAAGCCGGGGGGAAACTCTGTTACCGAGGCAAATTGCGGTGGAGCGGACGGACCTCCGGCGCGATCTCATGGCGGCCTGGAATGAGCGACTTTCGCAACCCAGCGCAGGGCACGCCACGATAGTGGCGGTAAGGCCCCTCTTTGAGGAGTGGCTAGATAGGCGTCACGGCGCCCTCACCTACCGCCTGACGCAGGTCCTCACCGGACATGGATGTTTCGGGAGGTTCCTGCACATCATCAGGCGGGAGGAAACGCCCAGGTGTCACCACTGCGAGGATCGCCCAGAGGACACGGTAGAGCACACGGTGCAAACCTGCCCCGCTTGGGCGGAGCACCGACGTGTCCTCGTAGAGGCGATCGGCGGCGGCGACCTCTCGCGCCCGGCCCTGGTGCAAGCCATGGTCCGGGGCGAGACGGAGTGGGAGGCAGTCACCTCCTTCTGCGAAAAAGTCATGCTCGCGAAGGAGGTGGCGGGATGGGAGAGAGAAAGGTCCTCCCGTCCCAGCCACCGCGGGAGACGCCCCGGGCGTCAGGAGCCACGTGACGATTCCCGGCCACCGTAGGCGCGGGCCTGCGGACGGTGATTAATGGGTGACTCACCGTCCGATCAGCACCAGACCCGTGCCGTACGGCGCGTATATGTTCCACGCGCGCCTCAAAGAGATGTCAGCAAATGAAGGGGCCCTCAGGGCCAAGCCTGCCGGGTAAGCGGGATTGTCCGAAAGGGTTACCGCTACCCCGGAACATAAAGGGCTACGGAAGGAACATGGATGGGTTTTAGTCAGTAAGAGTCTGACACTCCCTTCCGCTGCACCCAGAGCGGGAGCAGTCATTGGATGATTTCTCAGCCTTAAAAAAAAATGGGTTGTTAGATCAAAGCTATTGATTTTCAGGTTTATTTATTTTATATTTAATTCAATAAGAATATTGTTGAGACTGAATTATAAGCTGTTGTGATAGTCTTCTGCTTCGTTATTCTTTAGAAGAGATAGTATTAAAAGATAAGGCATTATTTATGTTACGTTATGGTAAGTTTTTTTTCTTGTAAAAAAAAGAATACAGCTGATTTCTAATAAAAATCTGTATAAGTAGAACTTGCTAAATTGAATCTGTTATTGTGAGGCGTCTTTGTCAATATATATATTCAAAATTCATAGATGTTGTGTAACTTAACTACCTCAAGTTATAAATCATCTAAAATTATAAGTAAAAAGCGATTGTTATAATAAGATTAAGGTATGTTATTTTAAAGAAAATATTTATTTCGTTTATTACAAAGCTGATTTTGAAATAATAATGTTTGTCATTCGGTGCAACATAGCGTCATTACAATCATCAAAATCATCATTCACCGACACTAAACGTCATTATCCTCAACATGTCAACTTCTTTAAATCTTAATATCTCCTAAAATATAAGGACTTTTTTTGTGCCCTTCACATTATATTGATAAGAGTAGTGCGTAAAGTTTACCTAGCTGAAAAAAAAAACAATTTTCGGGGTTTTTTCAAAAACTCACAAAAACCGGCAAATATAATATTTTTTCAAGAAACACCCATTTATTTGCACAAAATGAAGGTTTTACCACTTGTTAAAATTGCTGGTTTAATGCACAATCCACATTTTGCCTGTTTAGGGCATACAATTTAGTTTTAACTACATTAATACTAGTTATTTATTTATTAACAAAGTACTGCCACATCACATACATTCAACATTAAATTATTAAAACATTTTCAATTTTTTGGTCTGATGCACATTATAATAAGTTAGGTACTATAAATATGCTCTAAGTATTATAAAATTACAAAACATTTATAACAAACATAACAATTTTCATTACTACATATCTACATATTTATTAAATATTTACCTATTTTAAAATAACAATGTTTCTTTATGCTACATGAATTCTTGTATAGTATAGAAGCAATTCTCTGTTAGCCATCTTCACAGTTTAACTCTAAAATGTTTAAATGTACTTTAAACTCATGTATATAACACTGGAAAATCAGTAACATACAACTTCCATACATACCTTGCATGTAAACTGTTTATCTTTCAAAATGCTTTGTTTGCAGGGATAGGGCTTCCGGCGCAGAATTAGCCGAACTATCAGAGGAAGTACTACATGTAGCCAAGCATTACATGGTGGCTGACACCAGCAATTTTGAGGTGAGTTCTTGTATCAAGGTACAAAGTTTTAAATCATTTAATTTTTTTTTAGCTTGACACAATTTTTGTGTGATAAGGAGTTTGAGTGAGGGGATGGAGATGCTGCTACAGGCTTGATATCATCTTAATCAGGCCATATTATGTGGAGCATGCAGATTAGTGACTGAGTTGGTTTTTTCAGGAGAGTACCACACAGACTTGAGTCTGCTAGTGTATGGAAAGTTGATTTACTGCCTGTAAAACTGATTAAATTGATTCATTTAAGCCGCGGTCCCAAGACCTGGCTTGACCCCACCTAGCCTGAGAGAAAGCGGGCTGACAGGCCTACGGAACCGTTGCACCCAATGAGGCAATTTTTTTGTTTATAATAATAATAATGTTGATCGAACATAAATAAATTAATGAATAAATATTGTTTACTTAGGACAACCCTAGCTGTTGCGACAATGTTACACGCTGTCGACATTAACCATGAGATCAAAGGCGTCGTCCTACTGTATCTTTTTTATACTGTGCTTTAGGAGAGTGATGAACCCATGAAAATGTACAACTTCTAATATTGGACTGACACCAAAACTTTTTTTGAGGGAGGGAAATCATCGAAATGACCCAGCCCTTTATGTTCCGGTGTAGCGGTAACCCTTTCGGAAAATCCTGCTTACCTGCCAGGCATAGCAATGCCTTGCGTGGCCTGTTTGTTAACGGCCCCTGGGACCGCGACTTATGCCTACAATACTCAAACTCAAACTCAAAGTATTTATTTCAAATAAACCAATTACAGGCACTTTTGAATTGTCAAGGTGTCGGTCAATATTATATTAATCATTTCTCTGGGTCATAATCATAAGTTAAGATATTCTTCATAAACAGCCAATCAATTATCTTGCCATGAAAGTTAAAAGCTGTCAAAAAAAAGCTGTTTTCTTCATTCTTAGAAAAAAAAAAAAACATTTCTTCCCCAGGAATCAGTAGCCGGCCTCTTCCTAGTCTACAGCCTGATGAACCTTCAACCATACTCAAACTTCGCATCACTGCGTATAGTACAGGAAGACATCCCTGCCATAGAACGCATAGAGTTAGTGGCACGACGTGACAGAAGACAAGATGTGCTGTATGTGCTGGGCTCCGTGCTCATAGAGGGCCCGGTGCAGTACCATGCTGCGTTGCGGGAGAGGGGCATGGAGTTTTCCATCAGGAAGTATTTGGAAGGTATGTGGTTTGCTAAATTTACACAGGTTGAATAAGATTTGTTCATGGTAGGTAATAGGTTGCTCCTGCCACTGCTCTCAAAACGGTCAAGGAAAACTTTGTGAAGAAAACAGCATGTCCTAGAACCAATAATTTGAACACATTAACATCCAACCTGCACTCCCTCTTCCTCTCACAAAACGAGATGGAGCTATACAGGTGGTACAGCTCCATCTCTTTCCCAATGTAAGAGATGGAGCTATACTATACACCCTGTATAGCTTCATGTCTTTCTCACACTGAAGTTACATTAAAATACTATTGCTATAAGACGGTAGTTGGGCGCCGGATAGTTGTAGTGCCTGGTGCGCTTCTGCCTGATTAATGTTTAGTCGTTGTATTTACGCTAGTCGCGCAGAGAACTTTGCTTGCGCGATGTAGAATTTTGCGTGACGTCAGTGTGACTGGAATTTGCATAACAGTACAAAGATAAGACAGGAAAACTTAAATACCAACTTTGATGTATTTAGGTAGAAAAAAAATGAAGGAACTAAAACCAAATTTTCTCTGTCACCAGGGTATGCAACCATGGACAAGCTAGGAGTTCGCCCCAAAGGTGTGTTCTACAGACAGAATACAGAACTGGATATATTGAGAGAGCTAAAGAACCTCACCGTTCGGTACACCAAGGCGAAAGAGAACATCCCAGGTAAAATTAAACTCAAATTCTTTATTGCATTCATGTTACATAAGTAAATACGTTCCAACATGAAACCCGGTTAGAGCATGGCAACATATTAACATTGGACAAAACAAGCATCCAGTCACTAGCTTATAGGTAGATATTGAACAGTTAAGGTCAGGTGTGTGTGCCCCGTTATCGAAAAGCGGGCCGTGTGCCGGCGCCGGCTTGGGTGCAATCCGGTTTGAGCCAGTTCAGTAAGCGTGCTAAGATAATGGTGTTGTTCCCTTGGTTCATGTTTTAACCTTTTGAGCGCTTGGTTTTATATCAAGAGACGAGCCCTTTTTTTTTCCGTAGCCCTTTATGTTCCCGGGTAGCGGTAACCCTTTCGGACAATCCCGCTTACCCGGCAGGCTTGGCCCTGAGGGGCCCCTTCATATGCTGACATCTCTTTGAGGCGCGCGTGGAACATTTACGCGCCGTACGGCACGGGTCTGGTGCTGATCGGACGGTGAGTCACCCATTACTCACCGTCCGCAGGCCCGCGCCTACGGTGGCCGGGAGTCGTCACGTGGCTCCCGACGCCCGGGGCGTCTCCTGCGGCGGCTGGGACGGGAGGACCTTTCTCTCTCCCATCCCGCCACCTCCTTCGCGAGCATGACTTTTTCGCAGAAGGAGGTGACTGCCTTACCCACTCCCTCTCGCCCCGGACCATGGCTTGCACCAGGGCCGGGCGCGAGAGGTCGCCGCCAAGAGACGAGCCCTAAGCGCCCAACTCATTAAAATAAAAAATCGACGAATGGGATCTTGCATAAAAAACGAAAACCGAACATAGATTCTCAGTCGTGTAAACACGACTCAGGCGGCACGGGACCGAAACCTTTTGTCGTATTAATCCGACTGGAGCGGTTAAAATGGCGGTTTAATTTGCAATATATTATATGAAACTCGGCTATACTGTAGCTTTTCATTAGTGAAAGAATTTTCCGAATATGATTATTGCTTATTCTTATGGCTACCTTTACACATGCCTTCGACACGTGCGGCTATCACGAGTTAGCCACGAGCCGCTACTCTCAGTAAAAAAACTTTATTTATCATTCTCCCAGGTGTACCACGCGATGACCGTAACCTCAACTACCTGGACGCCAACTTCGCTGATGATCTGGGCTCGTCTTTGAAGAACCTCATCAGCGGGATCATTAATGATGAAAACGGTGGTAAGATTCAGGGACTTTTTTTTTTGAGGGTGGGATATCATCAAATGACTTCACCCGCTCTGGTTGGAGCAGAAGAAAGTCTTCTTTCTTTTTTGTGTGCTGCCCATGGGCCTCTGACTTAGCTGCACATGCTGTTGAGAAATATCTCTGGCATGCTGGTTTCCTCACGATGTCTTCGATGATGATGATGGCACTATCTGTTAAGATAAAGCTCTTTTATACCCGACTGCATCAGAAAGACGGAGGGAAAATAAAGGTAAATTCAATATTTTTTAGGTGAATCCAGTAGCAGCGGCGATGCTATTAAGAATATCAAGAATAGAGCAATGAAGGCCCAAGTGAAGCCCATAAGGCATCGTGTCGCAGTCGACTATACGTAAGTATTGTTTTTTGTTTCTGTACTTTTACGGTGAGTACACATAATGAAACGTCACATAAAAAACGATGTTGAAATAATGAGTATAATGGTTGTTTCATTATTTCGAAAAAAATTTTTATTATAAGTTCATTTCGAAATAATAAACGGGCCATATATATCCGTTATTGCACAATAAATACAAAGGGATGTAAACTATTTACAGTTGCTGGGCGTGGAGGGCACGCGCGTGCGTTTATGCTCTGGCGTTCAAAAGGGTTAACTATCGTAATTTCGCCGTAATTTTTTTAATGCTATAATAAATGAAGTATGGAGAATGCAATGCTCAGGACCTGGGCAGTTTTCTAGTCCCGAAAATCCCGAGTTTGAACTTGCCTAATCCCGGGATATTCGGGATTGCCAACAGGATTACAAATAGATATAATAATATCCCATCTGCTAGCGACACTTAAAGAAAAGCTACAGCTACAAATTGATAAGAGTATAGTATCTTCAGATCGTCTTGATGTTCTACATAAGTAGTCCAAGTTTCGAGACATCAGACGGCTGGCCTATTTTTAGGTCAAAGAATCAGCAATACCACACAACGCGGCATGCGGCCAGCCTTTTGGGAACTTTTCCTGTTGACAGCGATGTCGACGAATTTTTTCATGCCCTTTGATTTTCCCCTCCCGTTTTATATACTTGTATATAGTTATTATTAACATTTTAAGTCTTTTTAGTTATGTAAATGAGTTATATTTTATAAAAGGTTCCTGTAGAATACTTACCATATTAACTAAAACTATAAACAAACCTTCACAGATCAAAATCCAGTACACTCAAACCTGGTACATCTAAAGACGAATCGAGTAATACCAACAACAGTAGAGGCAAAAAACGTAGAAGAAAAGCATCCAACTCCTCATCTGCAAGTGATTATACCAAGAAAGGTTCCGGGACTGCGGACGAGTTGCTCAGTGACGACGACTTAGACTTAAAAAATTTCAATAAATCAAATTCCCAAGATAGAATGTCGGATGACAATGACTTTGACATTTTGGACGTTCTAAGAGGCGAAGTTAGTCATCCCTATGAGATAGAAATTATTGATGAACGGGAACAACCATCGACATCCGGGCTAAATATAGCATCTGCGTCAAACACAGATACACACAAGAGGGATTTAAAGAAGACATTAGTGAAATCAAGGTTTAAAAGAATGGGTATGTTGCCAGTGGCAAATTTTGATAACAAATGATCTAGAATTTGTTGTTGGTCGATTTAAGCAGGTATATGTTCATACTAAAATAATCGGACGGACTAATAAATGAAGAATGAAGTATTCATGGCTAAGTATTTTTAGGCGATGAATAAAAATATAATTTAATTATATGGAAATACAGTTGAAACTTCAATGTTCGCCTAAAAATACCTAGCGATGCCGTGCTGCCAATGGGCGCCGGGCGTTATTGTCTGCTCCAAAACTCTTTATTGAACTTCAGAAATCGTAGCTGTGGATGCCAGTTTGTAGTGCCACTTACAAAGTGAGCGCCTCGAGTTGTAATTACCTATCCACATAGCATTAGTATGTAAGAAAAACTCTCGTTACTTTATTTTATTTCTTATTTTTTTGAAGGTATTTATAATGAGTAAGTAATTTGTTATGTATTCGACCGCTAGAGGCGCTGTGTTCACATTAATTTTAACGTTCCATATTTTAACACTACCCATGTTTTTATATATTTGAATTGGCGCTATATTCTTATCATAATTAGTTCTATATTTCAATTTAAATATTTCATTCATTTTTCACAATTAATTCATTTTTTCTGTGATAATAATTTAGATAATTTGTTATACTACTCTGTCAAGAAAGTACCGGGAAAAGATCAATAACACACAAAATGTCTGTTATTCATCCAAACTTATTTTATCACCTTCAAAGTATGCTCCTTTAGAAACGATACACTTGCGCCAACGAATAATCCATTCATCAAAACATTTTTTAAACGCTGCTTCCGGAATTGAGTTCAGTTCTCGCCGCGAATTCTCCTTTATGTCTTCTATCGATTGAAAACGGGTGCCACGAAGTGGTAATTTGAGTTTAGGAAAAAGAAAAAAGTCAGCAGGAGCCATATCTGGTGAATATGGTGGTTGCTGGATGGTATTTGTTGAGTGTTTGGTCAAAAATTCGTTCACAATGATAGCCTTGTGCGAAGGCGCATTGTCGTGGTGCAAAATCCAAGAATTTTCTTTCCACAAATCTGGCCTTTTTCGTCGAATTTGCTCTCTTAAACGCCGCATAACGCTCAAATAATATTCTTTATTTACCGTTAGACCTTCCGGTAAGAATTCAGAGTGCACAACACCGCGATAGTCAAAGAAAACAGTCAACATGACTTTGACTTTTGATCGACTTTGGCGTGGTTTTTTCGGTTTCGGTTCAGTTGGAAGGCGCCACTCCGAAGCTTGTTGACTAGTTTGCATGTCAAACTCGTAAACCCACGTCTCGTCACCAGTAACAATGCGTTTCATGAATGTTGGGTCTGAACTGACTCGTTCTAGCATGTCCTCAGCGACTTTCATGCGATTGAGTTTTTGGAGAAAATTCAGATCTTTTGGGACTAGCCGAGTAGCAACATGTTTCATACCCAAATGATTAGTTAAAATGGTACGGATCGACTCCTGAGATACAGAAAGTTCGGCGGCTATCCCTCTCAGAGTTGAATGGGGATTTTCAGTCACTATTTCCTTCACTTTTGCGATGTTAACTTCAGTTGCAGACGTTGACGGCCTACCAGAGCGAGGCAAATCTTCCATCACATCTCGACCGCTTTTGAACGCTTTGAACCACTCATAAGCACGAGTTTTTGATAAAGTCGATTCACCGTAAGCCTTCTGTAACATTTTCAGTGACTCCGAACACGAAATTCCATTGGCGATGCAAAATTTAAGACAAACTCTTTGTTCGATATTTTTGTCCATTATGAAATTCGCAATACACACTATATATGATATTACTAAAACCAGCACTGTATTTAATATAAATAACAGATGCAACTCAAACTCCGCGCCAAAATGGAAAACAGTTGTGCCAATCTAACAACTACAAAAAAACAAAAATTTGAATTTGGAACCATAAACAAATCATCCATTCCCGATACTTTTTTGACTGAATGTATTAATATTATTGTAAAACTTTAAAATGTAAAACAGGGTTATTTATGTGTAATCTGATGAATAAACATTTGGAAGAAAACTATTTTTTTTTATTTACCTGTATTTCTGGAGTTCGTTATGGGCTAGTTATATTAAACCATGTCAGTTCCTTTTTTAAATATCGAATGATGGACATCTGATGAACAGATTTAATGTAAATAGGTATTCCATCTGATTCCAAAAACCTATGACGTCACATTTTTATATTTTATACGAATCACGTAAAAATTCAGCGTTTGACAGTTCATAAAAAGTAACGTTATTGACTACTCTGTCAAACCCCTTTTTGCTACTCCTGTCAAACAAAACTTGAACTCGTGAAGTATTGGTAGAATTACAAGAAAACAAAAAACATGACGTCAGAACCGACGACCTTGTGAAGACCGCAGGAGTCTGCTGGATGCGAGAAGCAGTGAACCGGTCCAAGTAGCGATGGTTGGGGCAGGCCTGTGTCCAGCACTGGGAAAGTAGGTACCAACCACCACCTCTTCATAAGACAGTATTATTTAACCTTTGAACCGCCCCAGTCGTATTAATACGACAAATATTTTCGTGCCCGTACCGCCTGAGTCGTGTTTATACGACTGAGAATTACGTTCGGTTTTGCGTTTTTACGTCATTGCAAGACCCTATTCGTCGAAGATATTTATCTTTCCATTTACTGTGCCGGGCGCTGGGGACACGACAATTGATATGTAGTCGGGCGGTGAAAAGGTTAAATATTACTTCCAGTGCAAAAGGAATGGAGCTATACGACTTGTATAGCTCTGTCTCATTCTCTTATTGGTATGAGGACTGGACGTCTTTCGGCTGAAATGACGGTGATGTTGAAAAGACTTTTTATACACGACATTTCTTTATTGATATCTAATAATTAGGTACATTATAATATTTACTATACAATTTAATATCGTATTTATCGTGGGACACTTTATTTGAACTTCATATCTTAGGCCAATACAAATAAAGGTTAGGATAAACCAGTTTAAATTCGTAAATGCTGCTTACAGTATACTCTGTTATTTTTGATTCAGTGGTGAAAGAGAGTTTCACACAGAGTGTGAAAGCATTCATGATGGTGAGTAACTTTCTCAAAGAGACCAAATATCGAAAAAAATATCGGCGGTTTCGTACAAAATGCAATATCGATGAAAATGTATAAATCGGACATTTTTTGTTGAAAATTGTTTATAATATCATTATTGTTAGTGCTTTCACCTCATGAAAGGTTAACAGTGAATTAAAAATCACCGTGTATAACATTGAAAATTAGTTCACATAATTTTAAATTCAAAGTTAAAATGCTGATTCTTACGGGCAAGTAAAGCGAATAAATAACTTAAAAATATACAAAAATACGTAGTAGATTAGGCCTTAAATTAAGTGTTGTAATTATATTATATTTTCTGTAAATGATTTTACTGATACAATGTAAATTAAGACAATATTTTTATACTACCTTATCGGAGAGTTGGGTGCCATTATCGTTGTTGAATATTATTTCAACAATAGAATTTGAACGTTACGCTAGGCTTTCTAAGACTTCGGTGTCCACCACATAGTGACCACAATTTACCGTCGAACGACTAAAATAAAACGTTATATGTGTTAGGTTAATCAAAGGAAGAAGAGTGAAATACCTATGAAAATTAACAACTTCTAATATTGGACTGACACCAAAATTGAAGCACCGCAGAAAAAAGCACCTTTGAAAGCCCAATAGACTTAACGCCTACCTTCGCGCGATCGCTATTGCTGATTACGTATATAAATGTATAGGTATACATTATAACGAATGATTGCAACACAACTCTCCGAAACAAGTCGAAGAATGTTAGTCTGTATGGGCCGTAGGGCTATGTTGTCAAGGGCCAAATTCCGATAGCAGATCAATATCAATAATATGGATTGCCACGGACCGCCTTCAGTGCCATCAGTTTCCTTGAACTGTTCATTTGTGTCGAAGTACGAGTAAACGGTGACAAGCTTGGTTTGTAGACAAAGTATTGGCAATTACGTCTCTATCAGGGACCTCCGAGGTATCTCCGTCCTCCGAGGCCCTGCAGGATATTTTCCCTGCCTCTGGCAGGACACAGCCCAAACGGCCCATAGTCCGTATTCCACCCTGGGTGCCTAGTGCGAGTTGTTTTTACGGACGCGATCGAACCTTTTACCACGTTTGGCTCTCTGATTGGTTAACACAAACACTGGCACAATTTTTGTGCTATTCTAAGCTCAGTGCCTTCAACACAGATACGTTTTTGTGGCAACGTATGGGTTAGGAGCTTGGAGTGAGCCAATCGGAGCGCCGAACATCATAAATGTGTTGATCGCGTTAACCTATTGACCGCTTGGTTTTATATCAATTGCCGTGCCCCAAGCGCCCAGCTCATTAAAAAAAACTTTATTTCAGACGTATAGGATCTTTCAATTACATCAAAAACTAAAACGAATATAGATTCTCAGTCGTATAAACACGACTCAGGCGGGCACGAAAACATTTGTCGTATTAATCCGACTGGAACGAATAAAATGTTAACGTTAAACAAGCTCGCACTAGGTACTCTGATGTATGTTTGATCTACAGTCGCGTATCACGGTTTTAACTACGTAAGTCGTTCTATATTGTAAAACTAGACTATCACAATGATCAACAATCACTAACGCATATGTAAATTTAACACCTATCTGATTCTATTTGTCACATATGTATAAGAGTTATATTTACGACGAAAAGCAAAGATTACGCTCTTAATTTTTTTGGAGGAGTTGATTGCGTTGATTCGCTCGTGCATTTATGCTCTGGCGTTCAAAAGGTATATAGGTTGAGCTCCATAAAATTCAAATTTTCATGCGTTTCTTGCGTTGAAGAATATTTTAATTCCGAGACCAACCTTAGGTACAGACGCCAGCACATCAAGCTATCCCGAACTGTCAAATTTCCCCAATTGAAAATGAACCTTAAGCTCCAGTAATTAAGCGGGATTGTCCGAAAGGGTTACCGCTACCCCGGAACATAAAGGGCTAAGGAAGGAACATGGGTGGGTTTTAGACAGTAAAAGTCTGACACTACCTTCCGCTCCACCCAGAGCGGGAGAAGTCATTAGATGATTTCACTGCCTTAAAAAAAAATGCTCGAGTAATCAAGTTCAAAAACTATCAAAGAAATTTGACAGATTGGGGTAACTTTATTCTGCCCTCTGTACTTTACATTCGCGTAAAATATATTCTTTTATCTGAGATCTTTTGTGGAGGATTCGAATTTTAATAATAGACGCATTTGTTAGCGAACGAAATATTTTATAATGAAGTTGATTTCAAAACTAGTTTCCGTGCCGTAACCTTTGCCTAGCGCCGTTTAATTTATCATTTTGCTAAACTCATGTATAACCAAGCTTATAATAATTTGTAATTTATGTATTTTTATTACGTATATGATGATTTTTAGCATATTCAATATTCAAAACGCGATGGAATGATTTTAAATGCTTTTTGATCAATTTCTTATCACATAAATCGGCGATTTTACGGATTTTCGGAACAGGCCGTCAAGACTTGCTGCGGAATCTGTTTTTTATTGTTTATTTGGATTATCTCATAAAGATTTACTATCGTAAAGCCCTCCTGAAGGCTAGGTTTAATACTGCTTTAAAATATAAGCGATAAAACGCACCCAGATCTATTGAGAATATTAATAGCGTATCATCAACTTTCGTTTGCTAGCCTTTAAGATGGTATTAACCATTTTCCCTGTATCATTTTGAATAGTCGTTTGTATTAGTGGGTTCGTTCAACCGAAGTATTAAAGAATGAGATCGCTATTCCAAGAAAATAATATTCTACTTTTCTATTCGCATTTCAGAACCACACAACGATACTTATATGCAACCTCTTTTAAACTACTTCGAGTTCTAAATTCGAAGAAGAATAAATTACGTATAGGTACCATCAAATTTGACAGAACTTCGATAGACTTGATTTCTTGCAACCGAAAGATCACGTAAGAATTTAAATAAGGTAATTATTTAACAATTGTCATTGTTCTACTATCGCTAGTTCGTCGTCTTCGCCAGAAGTGTTCGTTTTAGCGTCAAAATGTAAATTGGCTTCTGAAGACCCATTACTTGATTCGTGGGACCTTGGGCTTGCGCTAGTCTTTCTGACGTAAAGTATATTTGAGTCTAATCTGTTATGGTCGCTGAAATAAGCGCTCCCGTCCGATATCCGGTTTAATTTGTGTATTTGTTCTCTCAATTCGCACACTTGGCTATACAATTTCTTATTCTCTCTCAGTATTGCTATATTTTCCGTTTCAAGCAACTCTCGTTTGCTCCATTGTATTGTGTTTTCCGATTTCAGCCTTTCTATCTCCATTTTTAGTTCGGCGATCTTTTCTTCTAAGACCTGCTTGGCTGCTATTTCGTCTTGCAGCTCGTTTTGGAGCCTTTCGACTTCACTGTGACTGGAATCGGTAGATCCTAGGGTTCTGTCGCTGTGAGTTACTTCCAATTTAATGTTATGTAGTTCTGCGGTTAAGTTGTCAATTTTGGCTTGAAGGAACGCTTTCTCGTCCTTTTCGCTCTGAAGGGTCTTGCTTGTTTCGTCTAGCCGCAGTCGCAGCTCGCTCAATTTGTTAGCGAGGACATTGTCTACGTTTGAGAATTTGTGCGAGTCTAAGGAGGCTCTCTGTCGCATCGAAGGTTCATTGGGCGATAAGTATCCTACGTTCTTCCGCCTCAACTCTACGCCGTCTTCAGTCGTCAGATCACCACCTAGTATCCTGCTCTCTCCTATAGTTAAAAGCTTTTCGTTGTCTCTTTTCAGTTCGATCAACTGTTGTTCTAGGTCATTCTTTTCTGTTTTAGAGGTCGACAGCTCTTTTGAGAGGGCGTCAACTTTGTTTTTGAGTTGTTTCGATTCCTCTCGCGCCTTGTTCCGTTCGTTGCGGACTTTGCTCCACTTCTCGCGCCAGTTGGCTGTGCAGTCGGACCACCAGCGCATCGTTTTCTCCATCTGTGTGGCCCTAGCTCGTGCTTCGTCGAGTTCTCGTTGATAAAGGGCCTCTTTGGCCTCCCAATCTGTGTTTGTGTACCGCATAGCGGGTCCATCGTGGTCTCTGCTGCGCCGGTGACTGCCTCCGTGCGAGCTTTGAGCCATTTCTCATTTGATCTGGGGAAGAGATATCTTGATTAAATAGTATGATAGAACACAAAAACTAAGTCCTTAACACGTTGAACGCCAACGCGGTCACCGTGTGTCCGACAAACAATAGTTTTTCTGTTGTGTCTGCTGCGTGGCAGTCAATGACTTAAGTTAAGCCTCATCTCTCAACTCTGATAAACTTCCAGCACTATGGCCTGCGAGCTGCCCCCATGCCCGCCGTGCCCTCCGCCCCCCTATCCGCCGTGCCCGCAAATTTGCCAGCCACCCGCGGAACATCAACAACAACAGCCGCCCTGCCGCAGCAAGCCGATCATGCGAGGTCTGCACTGGTCGCAAACTAAACGCAAGATTGCTCAAGCAATCATTTTGTCTATGGTCGCCGGTGCAGCCGTCTATTTCATGGGAGTGCAGAGAAAGTCAGCCTACTCAGAATATTATAAGTATGTTTTATCTTTTTGGGGGTTTATTTTTGACTGATACAAGAGGAAATTAGCATAAGCTATAAGGCTTATCAACTTGCACTCGACATTCATGATGGATCACTCCCTCCCCCATACAGAGTGAAGGTCTGAGTCCCAGCAGTGAGATCATTATAGGCTGATTATGCAACAGAAGTTTATAAGCAGTGGATTAAGTTGGGCTGTGAATGATGATGGATAGTATTAGTAGTATTTCATAAGACTTATTATTGTATAGCATGTACGGACAACATTTTATTGGGGATTAGGTTGGTCATGTGCTATCTTTCACCTATAGACCCAATGTCTTTTTATAATTAACTAGCTGACCCGACAGACATTGTCCTGTCTTAACTGTGATACCTACCCTATCTACCTACCTACCTGCCTACCTACCCTACCTACCTAGCTACCTACCCTAGCTACCCACCCTACCTACCCTCCCTACCTACCCTACCTACCTACCCTACCTACCTACCCTACCTACCTACCCTACCTACCTTACCTACCTAACTACCTACCCTACCTACCTACCTACCTACCCTACCTACCTACCTACCTACCCTACCTACCTACCCTACCTACCCACCCTACCTACCCTACCTACCCTACCTACCTACCCTACCTACCTACCTACCCTACCTACCTACCTACCCTACCTACCCTACCTACCTACCTACCTACCCTACCTACCTACCTACCTACCCTACCTACCTACCTACCCTACCTACCTACCTACCCTACCTACCTACCTACCTACCTACCTACCTAGTACCTACCTACCCTACCTACCTAGCCTACTTAAAAAAAAAAAAAAGTTAAAAATGTATTCTGCTATTCAGGGCGGAGACAAATCCAACGAAACAAAAACCATAAAAATTGGTCCAGCAGATCTCTAGTTATAACGAAGGGAACAAACCCGTCTTTCTTTTATATATATAGATTTATAGATTAATTTAAGTTTGTCAATCGTTTTTTTTGATGACTTGAGCTTCTATTTATTTTATTTAGAATAACCATACATTAGAGAAATGTAGTAAGTTTTTTTGTTGCAAATACCATTTAATTTAAAAAAAAAAAACAAATTTAATAAAATTGTATCTTGATTACAGTGACACTTAGGACATGGGATGTATGGGTGAAAGATAGCAAATGACTCTGTCAAGCCTCCAAAAAATGTTGTCAGCACATGCACCAAACATCCTGTATAATGCTTTGTCATTACAAAATCCACATAATACTAGCTACAGTAGGACTATGTAATGTCGAAGAGGAATCACGCAGAAACTGCTAAACAGATTTGGCATACAGATAATTCATAATTTGCATGGGATACTTTTATTCCCGTGGTATATTTCCCTATCCATACCTAATAACCAACCTTCATGTGGGTGAAGCCATCAGTAATAGCTATTATGTATTTAAAGTTAGTTCAATGTGCTAAACATTGGAGTTAACACATTATCATCCTCAAAAAATTTATATAAGTAGTTTATCAGCTATCTCGTTATCATAACACAAGCATTAGGTTGCTTAGCTTGGGACTAATGGCATTGTGTGAAATTTACAAGGATATTATGATTATTATTATCCTCTCTATTCAACCATCACACTGTCTTTCATATCATCCATGTCCCTCACACAATCTATCCATCTTTTCTTTTAGTATTGTAACAGAAGTTTTTTTTCCTGCCCATGGGCCTCTGACTTAGCTTCATAGTAACAATGAATGAAGCAGATTATTTTGTTGGATACTTTGGAAGTTGATTTCTCATATTGTTCTTTACAAATTATTAAAATGATAAACAAAAATTAAATACATACTTGGCCCACCATACATTCATAATGACTGATAAATGTTTTTAAACTGACTTTTATCAGACAATGCTTTCATTGACAGTTACTGAGTACATCCAGAGGTTTTTATTTTATTATAAAAATTATAATAAAATTTACATTTCGTGATAAAAATTAAAGACTATTTTGGAGCACCATTGGTTACAGAAAATCACATGATTAGCTGGAATAGAAATTATTACTTGAGTAATTTTAGGCCTCCTAGTCCAGAAAAACTTTAAAACTTGTACAAATACTCTTTGGAGAAGTAGATTAGGGTAACCACCTTTGCCAATAATTGAAGTAAATTATGGTCCCTAAAAAAATTGTTTTGTTCTTTATAACTGGGTTTTGTAGCAAAGACAAACATTTAAAAACAGAATCTTATACTTATAGGTTTAGGATTCACCTGAATTTACCAATTTTGTCAAGGGATTGGATTGTTGGCCTACATAGCCACTTTCTTACATTACCATGTCACCAAAATCTCATCCATTTTTTCTTTAATTAAAAGTAAAATATAAATATTGATTGACTGAATTAGAAAAGCGGAATCCTAAGTTTATGCCTCGAGAAAGTGATGGTAAGCCTTGGATGACCATGCATTTAACTATAAGGAAGCTACATAATTTAATACATGATTGAACTAAGCCTCATCAGCATAAGTTCAATAAATACAGCTAATACTAATTTTACAATACTTACATTCATAGACTGTTCGTGGGTTTGTGACTAAGTCGACAAAACACTGGCAGTTTTGTTTATTTATCGACGAAAAATAAGTATTGCAACGAGGTATTTGAAGCAGGCGTTTAATTGGGGCACCATTTAACACATGTCAATTGATTAAAAAGATTATTTTCTATTATTTATAACAAACAAATACCAGGCATCACACACAGGACGTTTCATTCATTTTCTTTCATTTACGTTTTTTTTTTCTTTGCGGGATTGATAGGGTTGCTAGTAATATCATACATATGACCTATGATAAAATATTATCGACTTGTTTTGTACCTATGTAGTCGATTTCTACTTACTAAATTTGATTATAAATGTGTTATTCAAAATATTATATTTTAAATATCTTAACCAAACTTTTATTTTTCAGGAGAGGTTGTTTTGATGATTGGGCTGATGAAATGGCCAGAAAAGGACTGTTTCAATCGGTGCCACAGGAGTCTTTGAAAGATTTTCCATAGATTATGGGCTATAGAAAAGAAGTTACAGGTTTCAGTTTCTTACATAATCGAGTCCTCATAATGATAAAGTTTCGCACGTTGTTTAGATATATTATACTTAAAAGATTCTCTAGACCTCGATGTTGAATAAAATATTTTTTTAATTATAAAAATGCTTTGTTTTTTAATCTTCCACTGAGTTCTATAATCACGAAAAATTCACCACGCCACACCACATTGCTCTCATGCAGTCTCACTATCACTCAAATACAGGAACCACCCGAATGAATACGATTTCAGAGATGATCCCTCACCTCCGCCGCGCTGCCATTGAATGGGCGCTCGTTACAAAGAACATCAGACTTGCCCTTACACGTCTCACACACTCGCTTGGAGTCGTTGACATCCCAATAAGCGAAAGCACGGCCAAACAAGAATGGGGTCGCCGTCAACAATCCTTTGGGAAAATATATTTGAGGTTTGCTGGAGAGGTGTTAAGTCGTGAATACACACGCCAAGCAAATGACTCTGCGTAGCAAACGAGCAAACTATTAAGAGTTATCAGGTACCTATGTGAACCCTTTGTGAACCCTGCTGGAGTCGGAGGGTATCTATACTGCTTGGAGTTGCAGGACGGTAAAAAATCAACTAAATTCGCAGTGAAGCATTACGCAGTGGACGGCCAGGTGGAAGACCTGCAATTTAGGGAATCAGCTCCTTCACACTGACAGAAAGAGGCCATTACCTACTCACAATACGATTTTGGGAAAGATTTTGAAACCCGTATTGCGTCCACCACTCCTGGCACGCAAATTGACGAGGAAACAGCAGCAGCTTAGAGCATTTAACCTAAGCAGCAGTAAAGCAATACTAAAGCTGGTTGGTCTACCTCTTTGGTCACGCGCATTATCCAGGACTTTACTAAGTTTATTAGTAAGAAAAAAAAAAACAATTGAAATATGTACAAGCAGAGGGGTGTTGATTAGTTACACTCAAAACTTGTAGTTAAGTGCTCAATAAAAATAACAAAATTCACTGTAATTTCTTTTTAAAATTCACAACAGGAAGTGATTCGTTTCATCATTTTGCATGGCGGCAGCCAATGAACGTTCTGTGAATTATTATAAAAACATGGAGATAACACCATCAACCAATCAAACATAGCCTTCAGTGGAGCATGAAAGGCTGATGACATGACTTTGATACAGCGCTGAAAATTCAAATATAAACACCACAATTTTAAAATTACACACCAAATTAAAACTGTGATATCCCTGAAATCATATATTAATAATTCTACGTGTTTACAATTGAATAAATTTTTTTCATCAATATTTTTTTAATAAAAAATTAGAAAAACATACGCTTGTCTAAAGCTACGTCACGTATGTTTGTCTACTGCGAGTCAGTGCGCATGTCAAGTTGAAAATTGCAAATGGCGGCCGTTGTTATTGTTCGTACCGAATTAACTATTTGTAAATTATATACCAATCTTTTTAGCGATTTTTCTAATGGACTGTTATATTGATGCGATGCTTTAACTTCTCATAATTCGGCGCGACACGTTTTATGTACGTTTTTAAGTGTTTTTAGTGTTTTTTTGCTATTTTATGTGTGTCATGCAAATGGGGTAAGCTGGAATTATCGGATGTCGCTTAGGTTGTTTTGGATAGTTTCAATAAGAAAATGGAGTGAAGTTTTGTGACCTAAAGTGTTAAAATGGAAACTGCATAAAGTTTTTCAACTATCGCTCTAGTATTAGAGTGTAGCAAGAGACGGGAGCGGCTGTAATTTACGAATGTTCCATGCTGTGACTGTTCTCCCCGTACATTTCAAAATGGCTGCTGCTCTTCACGATATATGAGCTTTGCGTCACTGGAATATAATTCAGTGGATTCGATTCGTGATGATATTGTAGTGGTTCTAGTCGTGTGATCGTCTGTGAAAAAGCGAAAATAAGCCCCGGACGGATTCCCGGGAGCACCAGAACCGGGACAGTAGTGGTGTGTCATATGTTTTTGGTGTAGAGTGGACACTGGCCATAGGACCGATATTGCTTTGCGTCCGAGCCGGACGGTAATGTTGCGCTTGATTTTCCATCATGATTTGGGACACAAGGGAATAGAAATTGTGTGGAATTGAGCGGAATGTGACATTGTATGAGAGGTGAGTGTATTTTTTTCGTTTATTTACATTCCGCCGAGTGTTGGGTTGTGCGATGTTCATTACAAATACAAAATGGACACATTGGTGGGTGACAGGACGTCGGTCGGCCGGCGAAGACATGCCCCGCGCGGCACCCGCCTGAAAGCGGCGATAACAGCCGAAAAACTTTGCATTACTGTCACAGTTTTCGATTTTGTAAAGTTGTGTAACATGCCGCCGTGTTGTCGATACGCAGTCGTGCTACCACGCACGCCGAGTGGGATGCTCTCTGAAGGATATCCAGCTGTAGGTGTTACCAAACTTGCTGTTACAGGAGTGTTATTTTCGTCCTATTACCTGTCTAGTGTTTGCAAATAGTGCAAACTGTCAAATATGTGTTATAAGGTTAAGAGTTCAGTAATGCAATCAACAACAAAACTTATTTACGTAAAAGTTTTCAATTTAATTCTAGACTTCTATAGAGTGATATCCTATCTTCTGAAGGGTTAATCAGTACTAATATTTTATACTCACAAAATATTATCAACCAAATAGAACCATAGACAAAATACATAACCTATTTGTATAACACATGATTTAGATTAGTGATTAATTGATGGAGATATACATCCTCCTTGGTTTTAATTTAGTGCTTGACTAGGTATTGGTGTTTAGGAAGTGTGATTATTATAGCTAACACAAACTTTACCTGCATAAGAACTAATTAAAATGCATAATGATGGAAAACCAAACATTGTTTCAGATCTAAACTAAAATAGAATAATTGCCCCAGAAAAAGTATACTCTAAACTTTCTTTATGATTTAAAAAAAAAAATTTGACATTACTTTTGTCATAGTCAGTAATGTTAATTATTGAACCTAATCAGAATGACCTAAGCATTTTTTTTTTACTCATAGTTACTTTTATCTTCAAATACTAAATAAAATTGTTATAATTTTTGTCCAGAATTATAGAAGACATTACATGATTAATTACTACAACAACTGAAGAATATCAAAACCAAATAAATTTCAATAATATTAGAAGGATAATTAACTGAACTAAGGATTTGGATGTGACCACATCCGATTATTTCAGGAAGTTGGCAGTGACTATCAATGTTTTTGATAAGGTAAATGAGTGAGTACCTATCATGGAGGATTTACTCATACCTAAAAATGTTATTTCAGTACTTTTTACTTTTTTTTATGCAAACATCACCTGACCAAGTTGTCTGTACTTTAAAAAGACTGACCTCTTACTTTTAGCTTTTATTTCAGAATAGACAGTTAAAAAACACCAAAACTTAAATTTAACTTTTTAAACAATTTAATTTTGTTGTATAACAGTTTTCTTCTTTTGAATTTGTTTGCTACATGTTCATGAAGGGTTGATGAGTCCAAAAACAATGTAGATTTTGTTTCTCTAAATAGTTTGTGGCTTGTTATGTGTTAACAAAACTTCTTTTTTAAGTTTAGTGGTAGCCTGTAATACTATCTACTTATTTTTTTATCACTACTATACCATATAACAGTTTGACTCTCTATTAAGTGCCAATTGCATCAATGAAACTGAACGCAATCAGTATAATTATATAAACTTCGTTCAAGAACGATGTCATTATTCGCCAAAAATTTTGACACTGACAGCAGAAATTGATTGCGTGCAGTTACATTGATGAAATCAGTCTTAAAAGGAATTAACTGTTATATTGGTATTATGTACACACTACTGCCTATTCTCCCCCCCCAAACTTTTAAGGTTTATCATATTAGTAGGATGCATTTTTGTTTAATGCTTACAAATAAGTAAATCAGTCAATTTCTCTTAAAACATAATTTCTAACCATAGAGCTCAGTGGTTTTCTCAAAGGGTTACATTACTGGTACTGTAATTAGATAATGCTGTCAATCGGACAGTAAGTTTACTTTTTATATGCAGTCATATACTCCTTTGAGGCTTTGAATAAACACACAATACTTTTCTTTTTTCAGAATATGTGTGCATTGCAGTCCGTGCGATTTTTTTTTCCCCTAGCAAAAGATTGATTAGGATGATTAATTTTCAAGGTTTACTAATATTTTAATATTAAATTATACAAAATTATAGATGTGTATTGCTTACCTAGATTGAATCTATTTTTCTGGCATTTTTTTTGTTGTGTTCATATTAAAATTCTATTTTATTCTGTTCTTTAACCACATTATTAATAAAAAATAAAATTGACAGTAAACATATATATCAGGTTATTTTGATTTTAATTGGCAGGTAGGTGTATTGTGTTATACATAGTATCTAATCATAGTGACTTTATAAATGAAAAGTTTATTTAACATTTTTCAAGTTATTAATAGCATGCAAATAAATTCTCTGCTTTATAAATAGGTTTTCATAAAATATGTGGTCATTGACAATCAAGTATTTCTGAACATTTCTTTTAATTAATCAGCAATTTGACCTTGAATAATAAACAAAGAAATCGGCTGATATTCTAAATTTGAATTAAACCATAAATAATGTGTGGTAATAATAGGTAATATCACCATAATAATATTAATGTACATTATCACAATATATCCCCATTATAATAATAATATTTTATTCTTATCATACTTTGATGTAAAGTGTGATGTCATTCCCTCTTGATAGTTTTAATTGGTTTAAAAATAATAACAATTTACAACTACTATAGATAAGTCCAAATTGTTCTCAAGGAAAATGCTAGGATACCAAATAATATAATAATACCAGCCAATTTTAAAATACATTTCCTGTGTTTAATTTGTTATCTATTTTTTTTCCTATATTTTATACATATTTTAAAGGGGGTAGGCGCTTTTCATATATTTTTAAGAACTAATTAGAAAAATAATAAATTTCCTATATTCTTATAATTTTTGAAGTATTCTCACAGTCCTTTCTTTATTGATCCAAGTACAAAAATAACATTAATTTGGGAAAAAAAATTTACCTTATTAATTAAAACCATAAATATGTAAAAAAAAAATTTTGCTTGAAAACTAGTCGTGATCAATTAATATTTGTTGATGAGTAATCTTTATAATTGATGGCGTAGTTAATGATTGTTTTATAAAAAAACATAAACATAGGTGATTGATGAGGTTAACATCCAAAAAGTTCCTATGTATTATATTATGGGGATCATATTTATTGACCACAGTAAAGTAAGAAAAGTAGTCGAAGTTTGAACAAATTGCAAAATCAGTATATCACATAATACACATGTAGTTTTCAATGTTTTTGTTGGTATATTGGTGTGAGCTAGGTGACAATGGCGAATAACTTAATTTTGTGTTTGTAATGGTAATTACTTACTATTGTATAGAATCAAGTTCATATAACTGAACAGGTAGCTGATGCTGCTGGGGGGTTTGTACTGCCATTAGAAAAGACTGGGGGGGACTGTCACATTTAATTTTGACATTCAAAAAGTTCTGATTTTCTGACTACTTTTAATAAATGACTTGGACTTTTGAATTTTGACAGACTTTTTCCTAACCAAATATTAATAATGAATACAAAATTTCCATAGAAATGACAGTTTCAGATTTACTGTATAATTTCAATTTTTCTTTATGAACCTCATTTATAGACTGTTACGAACATTTTAAAAGAAAATTTGCCAAATCTGTGCACCTGTTCTGAAGGGATGTGCTTTCCAACAAAGAACATTTCATTTTAACTTTTTTATTATATACTATATTTACATAAACATATGTAAACTCTCGCCTACGTCCCATGGGGGTTGGCAAAAACTTTATTTAATTATTAGAATAATGTTTTAAGTATTATCAGTTCCATTCACAAAACCTTTCATAAATTGGCACAGGCATTTTGTTTCTATTAATCTGATTTGCAATAACGTAAATTATTTTAATTAAAAAAAAAGTTGTGAAGTCAATCGTCATTAACAGATATTACAACTTATTAGCGAGTTTTCGAAACTTTTTATAATGTTCGATTTAAGTTCAAGATACCTATATCTGAAAACAATAAAAACTTATTTCTTCTTTCATAAAACAACTAAATTAAAAAAGAAAAACAATATTACAATATTTATATTCTAATAATAAAAAGAGGCATATTAATACTTAGTAAGGAATAGTTTATATTAAAAACAAAAACTTACAATAAAAAAAAACTATTTCTTTTTGGTCGATTTGTCTTTGTACTCAAATAAGTTGACCTGCATTTGATTGTGGGAAGAGTAACAGGTGGTTGGGGTCAAGACAGGTGAATGAGACTGCTATGCACCTGCATAACAACAACATACAACTATATTTATTATGATACAAGAATAACAACACTTGTAGGGATTATAATTAATAAAATACAAAGGGGGGGTTAAATAAACAAAGATAAGTTATTGTTTTTATAATGTACCACTATCTTCTGTCCGCGATTTCGTCCGCCTGAAATGTCTTATTTTTATATAAAATATATCCTACGCCATTCGGCAATACTTATATTTATAGTTTTTTTATGGCTTCCCAATATTTATAACACAAAAATTTTCGGAACCACATCAGTTCCAAATATTACACCCCTGTATACAAACTCACAAATTTTGCCTATTTATATAATTAGTATAGGTTTAATTTAATAGACACACATCATAAGAGAAATAGTATTATGCGTAAAGAAAAACCAAAGTAAAAACTTTATCTATATTTTTTTTTCTATGAAATTTAGATTTTAGTCATAAATCCACGGATCGGGCGTCCTTTGTAACTTTGTAAGGCATCGAGTTACCGCGCGATTTCACATGCTGTATAGCCGCGCTGCGCCCGCGCGGGTTAAATTACGCGGTACAAACGCCGCATGTACGGTGTTACGCAACTATACACGTGTTGCGTTAGTGCGTAGACGCCTTTATTTGCATGTAAATAAAAATATTCACTATATTATTGATATGTAGTATATACTCGGTTAAATTTTAGTCGTTTTAATCCCCTTAAGGGGTCATTGTACACATTATAACGAGCAACTTTTACTATGGGACCGAACCTGAAATCGCAAAAAAATAATCAGATTTTCAGTACATTTATGTTATCCTAACTCGTCAAAATGTACTGCACAGCTGATTTTTTTTTCGCGATTTCAGGTTCGTTCCCATAGTAAAAGTTGCTCGTTATAATGTGTACAATGACCCCTTAAGGGGATTAAAACGACTAAAATTTAACCGAGTATAATATTGTAAAAAATATATATTATATTTTTTTTAAAGATATTTCATATTGTTTTGGAAACAGTATAATGAACAGAGATTTAATAAGCGATTATGTTTTGTATGTTTTAATTCAATGAGGGGTGATTTTACTAATTATGTTTTTTAAATCATAAAGCACATTTTCAAAACTGCCACCTTAAATTCGTACATAACATAACGCCTGTGATCCCCTTAGGGTTAGGCAGAGTTGTACAGAGGCCAGCACATCAAGTTATCACAATCTGTCAAATTTCTTTGATAGTATTTCAACTTTATTGCAAAGACATAAGGTTCATTTTTAATTGAGAAAATTTGACAGTTAGGAATAGCTTGATGTGCTGACGTCTGTACCTATGGTACACTCACATTTTGCCAGTTATGTTTGAATCCCATGTAATATGAGGCGAGACTATTACCATCAACCGGGCCCAAATCCAGACTCCGGGCTGCTACTGAGAAATTCCAGATGGAAAAAGCCCAATAACACTTTGTCCTGCCCGGGAATCGAACCGAATCGTCATGTTCAGTAGTAGCGTTTGCGAGCACTAGACTAACGAGGCAGAAAATTCGTACAGTGACGATAGTAGCTAAGAAGTTAATATAAATTGAAGATAATCGTCTGAACTATGTCAGCATCATCGTCATCTTGAAGTTTGTGTTATTGCTTAATTGTCACGGGCTCGGTAAAAATATGATAGATTTTATAGTTCTGTAAGTTTTTTACTTATTATTTTTAGGGTTCCGTATTGAAAGGGCCTATTACTATGGCTCTGCTGTCCGTCCTTCCGTCTGTCACACGGTTGTATCTTTTAAACTGTAATAGGTAGACACGTGACATTTTCAGTGTGAAGTACACGCTGAAAATGTCAAGGCAGCAATAACATAAGATAATAAAAATAAAAAAAGTAAAAAATTAAAGAAACTTTTAGCTATAATATGAAAAAAAAAATGTTGTGTTAAATATTGTACGGTGTACGGATGGCCGTTATAACATAAAAATAATAAAAATAAAATAAAGTTTAAAATTAAAAGGAGTTCCCAAACACGAAACGTGTTTTTACGCGTATTCTTTTTGCTTTAGTATGAAAAAAAAATTTGTTGTGTTAAATATTATAAAATAAAATTAAAATAATGTTAAAATTAAGGGAGTTCCCCAACAAGAAACGAGTTTTGACGCGTCTGCTTTTTGCTTATGATATGAAAAAAAAAACGTTGTGTTAAATATTGTACGGTGGACGGGCCTTTCGCATACGAATCCCAATCGCTTTTGGCCGCTTCTTTAAACCTTTTTAGGGATACAGTATTTGTTTTGACCCGCGTACCCACCCGCACGTGGTTAGTGGATTGCTTTAGCGTGACATTTCACGCATGACTAAAAATACCCTATTATCTTAAGCCAGCTTTAAACCAAACCAACCTCGTGTCACAGTTTAGGATACTGATATTACTGCCAGGGTCGCCTTGTTACATACTAGAAATGATAAAACTACGGTTTCCTTTTCGTGGCAGTCACATTTTGACAGCTGTCATTTAAACCTGTCATTTTCACCAATACGTATCTATACTAATATTATAAAGAGGAAAGATTTGATTTTTTGTTTGTTTGAAATGAATAGGCTCCGAAACTACTGGACCGATATAAAAAATTCTTTCACCGTGGGAAAGCTTAGTTTTCTAGGAGTAACATAGGCTACTTTTTATCCCGGGAAAAACGGGTCCCACGGGAAAGACCACGGGAGCGAAGCCGCTGGCAAAGTGCTAGTTACTGAATATTACTGCGAGGGTAGCTTCGTCACGTACTAGAAATTCTAAAACTACGGTTTCCTAGAACAGCGGTGGCTGTCATATTTTAACAGCTGTCATTAAAATCTGTCATTTTCACTAAAATGTATTACTGAATATTATTGCGAGAGTCGCCTTGTCACATACTAGACATGCTGAAACTACGGTTTCCTAGAACAGCGTTGGCTGTCATATTTTAACAGCTGTCATTAAAATTTGTCAATTTCACCAATACTTTACCTAAGGGTCAAAAAACTCAGTAAGTATTTGGACTGTCGATATTGTGCGACCATTCAACGTTTTATTATTGTTTCAGTTAGTACTGAACTCCACAAGATATACATTTAGTACAATACTGTATCGGAGAAACATAGAATATCCTTTTTTATATATTTTTTTCTCTATCAATACACACTTGATTTTCCAATTCACCGTAGACATTGGCAGTATTGTCGACATCCGCTTAGGTTGCCATAGTAAAAAAATACGGTACAATAATGCTTTGCGACCTATGCAGTCTGCAGCCGAGGTTATATTAAATTTACAAAACACAGCCCCCAAAACACTTCACCGTTGGAAAGAGGCGACGCGCGACGTAGCAAAATCCCTAGTGTCTAAACAACACGTCTTGATCTATTTAGTTATGTAAGGCAATTAAAAAATGTTATTAATTAAGTTTATCCGAGGGTTTCTCCTAGTAATTTCGACTTACGCAAGCACTGGTGCGACTTGACGCGCGACACCGCGATTCCTTCTCGACTATCCAGTAATCGCGACGCGTTTTGCGTTCGTTTCTTCATAATGTGATCTGTCCAAAATTATGTGATGAAAATATAGACAAATAGAACAGAAAACGTACATGTCAATAGCAATTTGTAGTGCCAATTTAATTACCTTACGTTAAAAACCCAAAGTTCTAATTTAAAATCACCTATAGGTGGCACCTCACAGCGAGCATTGGCCTGTAATGTAACGTTTATGGTTCGATTTCGAGCATTACGTTGCACACTGCCTCCCTCACTACTACCACAGTATAAAAAAGATACAGTAGGACGACGCCTTTGATCTCGTGGTTAATGCCGACAACGTGTAGGCATTGTCGCAACAGCTAGGGTTGTCCCAAGTAAACAATATTTATTAATGACAAAATGGAAAATATTTACACATAATATTAATAACTGTGGGTTATACTTGCAAATGCTCCATTTTAATTATTACACATAAATTAAAACAATAATAAATTGACATACGATAGCCCTGAAAGTTGTCTCCCGAACTACTAACACGGTAGCGTACGCAAGTCGGGAGCGCCCTTCCCTCGTCTCGCCCCTCACGCCCCGCATGATTGCCCTATCTAGACGTCTTCGTTGGACGACTGTATGATTTGTTCTCCTCTTTCACTGATGTAATGCTCGGATCTGTAACGTTACATTACAGGCGAATGCTCGCGGTGAGGGACCAAAGATGTTTTCCATTTGACAATTGAATTGAATTTTATTATAATCTGAATTTTCGTAAATTTTCAATGACAATTTAATAATGTTATTCAACCAATTATTGGAAACCTTTTAAGTACAGGTGAATGTGTCACTAATTTCCTTTAGTAAGTGATTGCGTAAGAATTTAAGCTACACAGGGTTTGTTGACACTGTCATCACATAGTTTTGGAACTGTCTGTAAGGCCCAGCACATACGGCGCAACACAACTGCAACTAAACCCTTTTGAAATTATTTGTTTGCAGCCAGTTTCAATCGTTTTCCACACACGCCGCAACCTCACAAAAAGAAAAGACGCCAAATCAGGGTTACCAACAACAATAAATTTAACATTTTGGATATAACACCTGCGCCAAACCCGATGAAACGCAAATACGAGTGAAACTGAACTGAACCGATTTGCAATGCGTTTCAAATCGGTTTCAAAATGGTCGCGTAATGTGCGGTCTCTCAAAGGAGTCAATGGCATAAACTCAAATGAAACTCAATAGTAACTAGAAGTTGCAGTTTCGTTGCATTTGCGTTGCGCCGTATTTGCTGGGCCTTAATGTATTTGGCGCGAAACCGCTAAGCCCGTCGAATTTTAATAAGCATTATGCTGTCACAAATTAAAAGTGTTCCTAATGATGTTTTTTCTCGCAGCATGGCAGCGGACAGCGATGGGCTAGGCTCGGCGGGCGGCGGGTCGTGCGGCGTTGTGGTGACATGCGAGGGCGACCTGCGCGACCCGCGCTTCCCCGCGCGCCTGCGCCGGTTGTTACGCGAACTGCGGGCGCTGCTCGCCGAGCCGCATCCGCACACGCTCAAAGTTAACAAGGTAAAAACACATTTATGTATTATTATTTTCTATCTACACGGTTAAATTTTAGTCATTTAAATCCCCTTAAGGGGTCATTGGACTCATTATAACGAGCAACTTTTACTATGGGACCGAACCTGAAATCGCGAAAAAAAATCTGCTGTGCAG
This sequence comes from Hyppa rectilinea, assembly GCA_951799385.1. NCBI lineage: Eukaryota > Metazoa > Arthropoda > Insecta > Lepidoptera > Noctuidae > Hyppa > Hyppa rectilinea. Next base: position 13,817,022 of record OX637316.1, read on the forward strand.
TACATTTTGACGAGTTAGGCGAACATAAATGTACTGAACAGCTGATTTTTTTTTCGCGATTTCATATGTATTTATTTACCAAAAAAAAAATATATATACTAGTAGTTTATCAGCCCTCTCGTTACCATAACACAAGCATTAGGTTGCTTAGCTTGGGACTATATGGCGTTGTGTGAAATGCCCAAGGATATTTTTATTATTGTTTAATCATCATCTGCCTAGCCTTTTTCCATTGCTATGTTGGGGTCGGCTTCCAGTCTAATCGGATGCAGCTGAATACCAGTATTTTCCATGGAGCGACTGCCTATCTGACCTCAAAAACCCAATAACTGGGCAATACGATACCGCTTGGTAAGACTGGCTGTCAGATTTTCGGGCTTCTGACGACCCGTAACGACTGTCCAAGATGCACAAATGACAGCCGGGACCAACGTCTTAACGTGCTTTCCGAGAAACGGAGGAGTCACGGTGTGTAAAGGTTACCCATCCACGGCGAACCCCGGCAAGCGTAGCTTAACCTTATGGATCGACCTGTGTGGCTGTTAGTACTCAGCCACGAGCTCCTCCTATGTATTATTATTTAATCAAGTATTTGAATTAGATATGTAAGAGCGGAGTTTCCTAATACAGGCTTTATTTACTTAAAAGGAGGTTCCAATCACTAATTGATGTAGAAATTTTTTTGTTTAAAACCTAATTTTCATTACTTCTTAAGGCGAAAGTGCCTTGTAGCCTGCGAAATTTTTAAGTTGTTTTGCAATTTAATTTCAATTTATTAACAGGTTGTATGTTGTTATACATATTATTTGCGACCGTAACAAATAATACAGAACAAAACACACACAAAAACACAAACAAAAAACACACAAGTATTTCATGGAATCGTAACTTATATGATGAGGTTAATACAAATTTAGAGAGTTGTATTGATATAATAATTATTTTAATTCTGTAAAAAATTAAAAATACATATTTGTCGCATTCGCGAATCATAATTAAATTAATATACAACCTGACAATGACAATTGCAAAAACGTAAGAACATGTCTATTTCGCCTGTGCGCATCCCCTTTGAGCTCTGTTTACACGGTACGATTTAATCACCTGTTGCACGCTATAACTTGAACAATAAAAATTGCACCATTTAAACAGTGTTTAGATTAGGTTCCTTAACTTATTTTGTGTACTGCGCACATTGAGAATAAATTATTTTTTCATCTACTTAAAAACCACTATCTAGGTGAAATTACAAACCGCCCCCTAAGCCTGTACATAACGCCCCTATTTTTCTCGGGTCTGTTACTGCCCTCCTTTAGGTCTGTAGCGCCCACAACAGGGCGTTATCGAAAGGCTGGATTAGACGATATCTTGGCCCAGCAGTGGGTATAGTTGGGCAGTAAACGATGATGGTGATGATTTGATGGTACTGGTGTCGGGAACAATATGTTCTAAGTGACATACTGTATTGATTGACAAGATTTTCCCACGATATTCAAAAAACTAATGTTCCAATACGTTTGTTTCAATGTGTTTGTATAAATGTACAGATGCTAGCACAACTAGGTATCCCGATCTGTCAAATATTTCCAATTGACTATGATCCAATTGATAAACTTTTTTAATATAGTTGAAAATCTATCAAATAAATTTGACAGATTAGGGTGATATAACTACATCGTTTAATTTCATCTTGGCTGTCTTCTGACGAAGGTACCCGAGTGCAGGGGACCTCGATAAGTGTCAAACGCTCCGTATCGATTCGATTTCGAAAATTGTTGATTAAACAATTCGTTATATCAGCGATTCGGATTGTCAAGAACGCCACTTGTCAACGCATTAGTATGGGAATATCGAGTTTTGTTACACAATCTGACATTGTCTAGCACTTAAAAAACGATTGATCACGTGACATTCCGAAAGCTTATTCCAATTCCGTACATTTCGGATTTATCTAACTTCGTTATAGTTAGTGAAAATGCGACTGTCTAGGCCGCCTGACATGTTTTCATAATAAAAGTTAAAACTATTTGAAATGTCCTATTTTTAATGTCAGGAAACTGAGAATCCGGTAATTTTAAAAGGGTTTTTTTTTAATAAATGCCTCGCCACAATTATCAATATTCAAATAAAGTAAATTATGAGTTACAAAACTTGTAAAATCTACATGATTATTATATTTTAGCGTCGCGTTGTGTCACTAGTGTGTTTCTGCCTCTAAGCCTGTTGAATCTAAAACATGCCTTATTATTTTCGCACATAATTAAAACCGGATATTCAGGTGCATATAAATAACCATATCTGCGAACACACATCAGTAAATTAGTTCTCTTAATGCTTACAAGGAGTACGCATCATCTGACGACAAAGTCAAATCATTTATTTCAAATAGGCACAAGTAAGGCACTTTTGAACGTCAAAATGAACAAGAAATAGAATTGATTCTAGTCGCCCCTTCCAAAAGGTAGTTTCGTGTGGAGAAGAATGGGCAAGAAACTCCACCGTTACTCTTTTAAAATGTTTTACAATGTTTTGTATACATGAATTATAACATTATATGTGAAGACGATGCACCCAGAATAAAAACACTACACCACAAAAAGTAAAAAGAAAAACACATAAATGGCAGGTATACTTAAGTATGTCAAAAGTACATGGTGCTCACATATTTACAAACATTCTAAAAGTTAATAATAATAAATCAATCAATGTGTGAGAAGATATTTCAACATGTTAAAATAGTATTTTACAAATAATAAATTATTACCTAATTTACTTAGCAACCAGTTTGATTTTGTCTAGACACTAGATTGCCCTGTGGAGCAGGACCAGCATGTTTCCAAGCATCCTTATCCTTTATATAATCCTCTAATTTGTAATATGCTTGTTTACAAAGTGTGTTTTTAATGTGAGTTTTAAATTTTCTTTCATTTAATTGCAGAATGTCACAAGGTATTTTGTTGTAACATTTAACACAGAACCCCATAAAAGATGTATTAACTTTTGATAACCTAAAAAAGGGTTGATCTATTTTATCTTTATTTCTAGTATTAAAGTTATGCCTATCACTTATTTTGTTAAAAAGATGTCGATTTTTTCTTACATACATAATGTTTTCATAAATGTTTTGGCAAGGTACCGTCATAATATTAATACTTTTAAACAGTTCCCTAAGCGATTCGCGGCGACGTATATTGTAAATAGCTCTGATAGCTCGCTTTTGCAAAATAAAAATGGATTCAATGTCAGCAGCCCGACCCCACAGTAAAATGCCATACGACATAATGCTGTGGAAGTAACTAAAGTAGACCAAACGCGCGGTTTCTACGTCTGTCAACTGCCTTATCAAACAAAACTGACAAAAAGGCACGTCACAGAATAGATTAAAATAAAAATGGGTTCAATTTCAAAAATCTGACAGCTAGTCTTCCCTAGGCGTACCGTATTGCCCAGTTACTAGGTTGTGGAGGACAGATAGACAGTCGCTCCATGTAAAATACTGGTATTCGGCAGCATCCTGTTAAACTGGGACCCTAACATAGTTGGGAAAAGGCTAGACAGATGATGATGATCTACGTTCAACCTTAATAATTGTAGATGTGTCAATCTGCCTAGCAGTGAGTATACTGGGTAATACGATACTCCTTGGTAAGACTGGCTGACACAGTTAGGCTTCTGAATACTCAAAACGACTGTCAAAAAACCACGAATGACAGCCGGGACCAACGGCTTAACGTGCTTTCTTAAATATGTGAAGATAGTCACCCATCCACGTACCAATCCCGGCAAGCGTAGCTTAACCTAATGAGTCGATCCGTGCGACTATTATTACTAAGCCACGAGCTCCTAAATACACTTCATCAGGACAGTAAATATTTGTATGAGTTAGTCGGCGTCGGCGGTGAAATTTAATATGACGGGCATTTTTTGCGTCAGCCGCTGTACGGTGATTGGATGACGTAAACAACGTAGTGACCACGCGTCTATCGGACGTACACCTACGCTTACGGTATCTCCTGAGACTTCACGCATTATTGTTTGATGATTGATAGGATACGTCGATATGACGCGTGATTTAAAATAATATAACATCACGCATGTAATCTCGGAACGGTTAGGCAAAGGTGCAGCTGCACACCTACGCATTTAAGCGGGATTGTCCGCAAGGGTTACCGCTACCCCGTAACATAAAGGACTAGGGAAGGAACATGGATGGGTTTTAGTCAGTAAGAGTCTGTCACCCTTCGGCTCCACCCAGAGCGGGAGGAGTCATTTGATAATTACGCAGCCTCAAAATAAAAAGACCATGTATTACAGTGTAGTATTGACTTCTCCAAAAACAGCTGTGTGCTAGATTAATATTCAATTCCGTATCTTTTTAACAGACTTCAAAAAGGGGGAGGTTTTCTATTCGTTTGGTTTTTTTTTTGTTCACCGATTACGCTGAGATTTATGATCTGAATAGTTGCCATTTGGTCCCATAAAAATTTAACATAGTTTGGCCCAGTAGTTTTCATTTTAAGATTAAATTCAAGTCACTGTTGTTTACAAAGCAAGTTTAGTAGTTGATACGAATTGGCGGCGTGGGGACTGTGAGGTAGGAAGGAACGTACCAAAACTGAAAGTGATAAATAAAAAAAACTTTATCACAAAAAAAAAACAATCGACTTCCGAAAAAACACTACAAAGTTGAAAATAATTGTATTTTTTTTTGCTCTATCGTAAACGTTGGACGATACACGTGACATGACATAAAGGGACACAGCTAGCGTGTGCCGTCCGTACTCGCGTTTCACGTATGACATCACTCTTCGCATGGTTCCTCACAGCGACAGTATTAAAGCCCCGTGCACACTGCGATACGGCGTTGTATTCGTCATTCGAGCAATTGGGTATTTGAAAGAGTAGTCAATAACGTTACTTTTTATGAAATTGTCAAAACGCGGCATTTGTACGTGATTTGTATGAAATATAACAATGTGACGTCACAGATTTTTAGAATGAAATGGAATACCTATTAGCATTAAATGCAATTTTACAATTATTACATCTTCGCATAATATTTAATTTCTGTACGGTTATGGAAGTTTTTAAGACGAGCGGTCTTTTAAGTATGTGATTTCATATTTCATTTTTGACCGATTCAAATAGTCGATTGTTTTTGAAACAGTTTAATTCCAACGCACACAGAATTTTGTGTTGGCAATGCAAAAAATAGTTGTCATTCTTGGATCTTTGACAGTCGTTACGGGTAGCCAGAAGCCCGAAAGTCTGACAGCCAGTCTTACCAAGGGGTATCGTATCACCCAGTTACGCACTGGATTGTGGAGGTCAGATAGGCAGGATGCTACTGAATACCAGTATTTTACATGGAGCGACTCTTATTGAGGCTTACTGTACTTGCGTGATATTGGCAAAATTGTGGCGTCTATTCCACGAAAACCATTCATGAAGAGTTGAAGTTACCAATAATAGGACTTGGCTTAGAGTGTTTTCAAGGTAATACAGTTGGTTGCGGAAATCACTTCGTGCGATAATAATTTCTATGGTAGAATTAGCGTCCAAGGTGTGAAGCAACGAAGGGAGATGTGTGCAAGCATTTTGAATGAGTGTGTAAAAGGTATAATTTCTTATTGGTTGTAATTTTCTGACGGTGCCTGCCATAAATAGACGACATTCTTTGGCATTTTATGGGAGACTTGGTTCATACGACGTTTAAGGGTGATTGCGATAATCATTACTAACGGCCGATTTCACCAATGGAGTTGAGCGCGATCAGTACATAAACCTCGTTTAATTGCTGTCACTGTCATTATTTTCTGTGTAATATTGACACTGATGGGTCTTTAACGTGGTTTAGGTGCGATCACGTTCAGTTTCATTTTTCAGATTGGCACTAAGTTACTTAGAGCGAATTTCAGCAATCAGCAAATCTAAACTGCGTTTAAAAGCTGTCGGTGTCAATATTTCCAATGATAACACTCACTCAGCTCTTGAACGTGGTTCAGATAGGCTGATCGCGCTCAATTCCATCGGTGAAATCAGCCCTTAATTATTTTTGTTTCATGCACAATTTATTTTTACTGTAAAAGTAATAGATTTCTCCTACACAGATATTATGAATACATTTTGAAACAAAGTAAAAGAAAAAAAACTGATTTCCCTATAACTAAGTTGAAATATAATATAAACATAACTTTTTTATTTCATATTCTGATATTCTCATAAAGTCTTTGGGCCAGCATTTTTTTTTTATTTCTGTATAATATTAATTACCAACTATTGGTAGAGTAATTTTATATTTATTTACAAACTTACAATCAGTTAAGTACTACAATATACTACTTTAATTGGAAAAAAAAAATTAATAGGGTGGCGTAGGTTTATCATGGCGAGCACATCATCAAGTTACCCCAACCTGTCGCGGGTAGGTAGGAGAGGTTGGTAGGTAGGTAGGTGGGGTAGGAAGGGTAGGTAGAGTAGGTACGGTAGGTAGGGTAGGTAGGTAGAGTAGGTAGGATAGGTAAGGTAGGTATCATAGTTAAGACAGGACAACATCTGTCGGGTCAGCTAGTATGTGAATAAAATTGAAACAAGCCTTTATAAAAATAAAACCCCACATAGATAATGTTACGCCGCGCAAAACGCGCGTCAAGTGCCGCTTAGCTTAACCTTTCTAATTCATTCCAATTCAATCTTATTTTATCATTTCAAAGAATTAATCCGTCGTCATTATAAAACCCAACACGCAGCGACTCCCTAACTGTTCCTATTTCCATTAACTTTATTACCCAATTTTATTACACTATAAAAATGGATCCTGTTGCACAAAATTAGTTTTTGAATAAAATTACCTAGACAATGAAATAGTGCGGAAATTATTCCGCCAAATGGCAAAGTTGAACGCAGTTTATGCAGATTTAAGATTAAAGCTTTTTTTTTCTCGCTGCTGAGGCCATAAATAACAGAGTAGTTTCTTTTTTTGCAAAGGTATTAATTACTGTATTCGTCCTTATTTTATAGCGGGACACGTACGACTTAGTCTTATTCATGATAAGCCAATTTTTTTCCAATTGAAAATGAACCTTATGCTTTTGTAATAAAGTTGAAAAACTATCAAAGAAATTTGACAGGTTGGGGTAACTTGATGATGTGCTGGCCATGATAAACCTACGCCACCCTATCAATTTCTTCCAATTAAAAATTGAATCTTATGCTTTTGTAATAAATTTTAAAAACTATCAAAAAAGTTTGACAGATTGGAGTAGCTTGATGTGCTGGCGTCCGTTCACATGGGCGCCATTTTAACCCACGGGAAAATTCAAAGCGCTAGGGATGCACGTTGGATCCTCAACGCTCAGATAGACGCTGAAAGTTGAATATCCAGAGCTCTGTCAGCAATTTGACAAATCGCCCGTGCGTATGTGGCATTAGATCACCAAGTTTTCGTCATAAAAGCTAAGTTTGCATGCCTATATGGGTGGGCTTAACCGATCAGCTACAATTTTTTTTATTAGCCAATATACGCGTTCGTTTCTCCCGGCTCCAAACGTCACTTCCTAGTTGACTAATGCGTTTCTTTTATATCTAGGTTAATAGTTTATCCTTTATTGTTATGTAAATTCTTTAAAGAGGCCTCTGGCTTTGTGCTGTCGAATTTAATAATGGAAAGTGTTTTTATGTTCATATTTTAACCACATGGGGAGTCCCAGTACAACAACTTTTTCCTGTCTGCTTTATTTTCATTTACCTGTAGTATTATCAACCTATAATGTTCCCAATGCTGTGACACCGCCCTCTTTTCTGCGAGAGGAAATGTAATTGTAATAAAAAAAAACTTGAGAGGTGTCAAGGGTCACCTGGATGGAACGAAGTTCCTTTCGATTAATTAGTGAAGGAATTGTAATAAAATTTTATTTCTTTTAAGTTATAATAATCGAAAAAAAATCTGATCTAAAATTAACCAATCAAAAAAAAATTTGATTAAAAAGACATCATATTTTACTCCAAAAAAATTACCTTAGAAAGATAAAAAAAACGCGCACGCCGCACGGCTTACAACTATAGCAAAAAGTGTCGTTACAACTTTTGGTCTTATTTTTTTCCGTCTGGGCTAGACCTTTCGCAACCCGCGATAAGGAACTTTGTTCCAAAAATTGAACCACGAGGGCTCAATGCGGGTTGGTAGATGTCACATGTCTTCGAAGAATGCTCAAAGAATGATCTGCTATAGTATTGTGTCTTGTGGATAGTACGACAGTGTTTTGATTTTTATGGCTCAAAATTCGCCTCTTCTACGGCAACGCAGAGGCTGGTAGAATCAAAATCTAACTCCCTAATGCATGTACGTAAACAAAACGTGTTTGTTACAGGTGGAGCCTTGGAACTCTGTGCGCGTAACGCTGTCGGTGCCGCGCGCGGCGGCCGCCCGGCTGCGCGCGCTGGCTGCAGCGGGCGCGCCCCAGCTGCGAGCGCTCGGCATACTGTCGGTGCAACTGGACGGCGACGCGGCTGTCTCGCTGCGCCTGCAGCATGGAGCCGAGCTGAGGATCAACACCGACCCTGATGGTAAGCTAAACTGGCTGTTCAAGAATCAGTCCCACTGAAAAATTCGGCACAACTCGTAGTTATTAAGATTCTAGCTATAAAGCTCTCAAGCTCAAACCCCAGACACGCACCTCTGACTTTTCGGATTCATTGTGCGTATTGTATAATTATCACTTGCTTATAAAACGAAGGAAAACATCGTGAGGAAACCATGCATGCCTGAGAGATATTTCTCAACAGCATGTGAAGCCCATGTCAGAGGCCCATGGGCAGCTTAGAAACTCTGACACCAGGTTAATCACAAACCACACGAAAATAAAAAGAAAGAAGCTATAAGCTTTTTATGAGGCGTTGATAACTGTCCTTGGGTTCTGATTTTCAATGTCAGCGAGGTTAATTAAAAAGTTGGTTCAATGTGTGCTACATCCAGAGAATTTTTTTATACACTGGCTGAGGGTTCTTTTATATGCCTATGAGCTGTTGCCTTTGTTATACTTGTGCTTAATAAATACATTTTAGTTGAATCTTGTCAAGTGTCAAGTATCTTACGAAAACTTCAATTTCAGATGCGAGTACATCAAGATCGCAACCCAACGCCGAACTCCTAGCTGGCTTAGGTGGCATCGGTCGCATGCTCTCGGAGCCGGACGGCGCCGGCAGCAGTACCTCGGAGCCGCCCGTCCCGCCGGCGACGCCCGACAGCTTCAAGTCGCCCAATACCGTGTGCCCCATGGACGGGAAGATACCGCACAACATTCCCGCGCACACTGCAACTGATCGTTGCGAGTTCCCGTTTGGAAGTATGACGCAGGCCAGGGTCATACATCGGAAGGAGAACACTCTGGGTGAGTTGAATTTACAACTTATTGTATAAGAAGCCGTGTGTCGAATGAGATTTCCCATCGGCAAAAGTGTTTAACCGGCGAAATGTAATAAATAATAATAATAACAAATTCTTTAATTCAAAAGCCGTCACAATACAAGAACTAAAAACTAAGGGCATATAAGTCTTATAACTAGGTCACAATAATTTTAATTTCCTGACTTAGAACTAGGGGTGGGTGTACCTACTACAAATACACTTTTGCCTAATTCTTCGGCGTTATTTGAGTACAAAAGGTCAATCAAAAATCAACCTTGCCTGCATAATGATAAGGTAGTTGGTTGGTTAAGTGGCAATGGTCTGTAAATATCTAATATTTCGGCGTTATTTGACTACAAATGGTCAATCAAAAGTCAACCTTACATGCATAATGCTAAGGTAGACGGTTCACTTAGTGGCAATGGTCTGTCAATATCTAAGATTTCGGCGTTATTGAGTTCAAAAGGTCAATCAAAAATCAACCTTACCTGCATAATGCTAAGGTAGATGGTTCACTTAGTGACAATGGTCTGTCAATATCTAAGATTTCGGCGTTATTGAGTTCAAAAGGTCAATCAAAAATCAACCTTACCTGCATAACGCTAAGGTAGATGGTTCATTAAGTGACAATGGTCTATAAATATCCAAGATTCTAAAGTCAAGTGGAGCATAACATCCTTCTAAGGGCGAAAGTAAATGAAATCTCCCTCAAGATGCTTTTTTTCGCAATGTTTTAGTTAGTCACATAATAAAAGTTTTTCCCAATGAATACAAAATCAGGATAAAGGATATAACTTACCAATAAAATACAGAATACATTGAATGGCACTAGCCATATTTATTAAACAACAAAAAAACTATTCCAACAGCATCTCGTCACCCGCACATTCACATTCCAGGTCTCTCGGGTCCTCCCCCCAACATTCGGCCGCAAGCAGACGGCCCGTTCGCGCGGCCGTCCACGTCTACGTTCCCCGGGCCCCCGCCGCCCTACCCCGCGCCCCCGGCGGCCCCTGCGCCCCCGCCCGCGCCCCCGGGCCCTCCCCCCGCGCCCCCTACCGTGGCCATGTCGTCCCCGCTGCTGGTGAACCTGTTGCAGAACGATGCGCCGGCGCCGTCGCCGAGGCCAAAGCCGCCGCAGCATCCGGCGAAGCTTGATAGGCTTGAAGATGGGCAGGTTAGTGTTCAACTTTTTTATTATTGTTGACTCTGTAATGTAAAAAAAAAAGTGTTTTTTTTCTCTTTTATTATTGTCTAGCTAGAGCTGTGTACTAGGTGACGTGCAATATACGAGACAAGTGATGTTGCAGAAATAATATTACTGTCTAGCTAGAGGTAGACAGCTGACGTGCAATATACGAGTGATATTGCAGAAATATTGCATCAGAAGTTGATATTATATTGCTTAGCAAATTTTGATGTTCTTTAGTGATCATGGTTAATAAAGTTTGGCAACATGTTTTTCCGTTAATTAAAACAACATTTGTAGTTTTGCTATCAAAAAAAGCATGTAGTTGCAACTTGTCATTAATAGTTTACGAAAATTTTCTTACGTTTTTTTGGTCTTTGCCGGATAGTGTTAGGTTAGTGTTAGTGGTAACATACAATGTTGATAAAAATATGATTCGCAAAAATAAACGAAGAAAATTTAATTTCCCGGGCTACATCTTCACGTTAGAGTAACGTATGTCCATCGCTACCCGCAGGTGGAGCTGGCCGTGGGCCGCCTGCCGCTGGCGGAGTACCGCTCGGCGCGGCCCCCGGCGCCCGGCGTGCGCTCCCCGCTGGGCCCCGCGCAGCCCGCGGGCCCCGCTCCCCCCTCGAGCCCCGCGCCGCGGGGGCCGGCAGTGCTGCGCCGCCCCGCGCCACCTGTCCGCTCCGCGCCGCCCTCGCCGCAGCCCTATAGGCTACAGGTATGTGCTGGGACTCGATTCTGTAGAAATCTCACCGTGAAAACTTAGCTGAAGCGAGCTGTCGTTCCCCCTTAGGGCCTGCGCTCACTGGCAGCAAGGCACGGCAAGGGATTTTTTTGCGACAGACAAAAATATAACGTAACTGCGTGACATTAAGATTTAAATTTCATTGATGACATCAAAGGACGTTGAGGCATACCGAAGGATCACCAATGTGCACCGGGTTTTATGCTGGGGATTGAAACCATTGTCAGCTAACTTTAAATTCGAATAATGAATATGAAGCTCTCACATGTGGCCAGAAACATTGCACATCTTATGTAGTCTACAATATGTTTTCCGCAAAGCTTTATCATTAGCTGAAGATCGACCTACCATCTTAATAACGGCGATGCATAAGTAATTCATCGGTGGAAATTACGACTACTAATTTGCGGCGGTGGTGACTACACCGCTTTCCTAGGAAACCCAAGCAAAATTGTTCTGATTAGAATAACGAGTTGCTCCATTCCCCCAGCAGATGTCGCCGTCGTCCCCGTCCCCGTCGCGCGCGCTGCCGGCGGGCTACAGCCCGTTCCCGGCGCCGCCGCCGCCCTACCGCCAGCAGCTGGCGCGGCCGCTGCGCCCGCCGCCGCACGCGTCGCACGCACAGCTCGCGCCGCACGCGCAGCACGCGCAGCACTCGCAGCATCCCAGGGTCACGCCTGAGGACCTGCAGGCCTTGCTGCCGCCTCCTACTGCCTCTATGGATCAGAAGACGCAGTCTAGTTTCCAGGTGGGTTTTGGGATAAACTGTCTTGATGTGACCTGTAGAGAGTTCGTTTATTCGTAAAATTTATGCGAGTCCTCGTCTTAAATAAATGAATGGATTTGCCGAATGCCACATTATTAATAACATAATTATATAATGTTTACGTTCTACCATTCAATTCTTTGCAATTTGCGTTATTGTACGTAGATATAAACTCTTGCTATAGAAGCAACATTTTCAGTATATTTGACGTATAACGTTTTCGATATAAGCTTTGAAAACATAAAACCACGAACCACCAAACAATATTGCACAAATGTAATCCTCAAACCTTGACACCTTCCAGGAGTTCCAGAGGTATCAGCAGCAGTACATAGCCCGCCAGCGCGCCGCCTCGCGCGCGACCTCGCAACCCGACTGGAACGAGCCCTACCGGGACCTCGCCCTGTTGGACCTGCCTGACAGCGACCTAGAACACCTCATGCCCACTCTCGGCGACGACCTCAACCTCGACGAGAGCGCTTTCTCCGCCATCTCGGAACTGGACGCCAGCGCGAAACTGGACATGCTGCTGTCAGGAAACAACGCCAACAACAACACACCCGATTCCGTCCTTCAGGACATCACCGGCGATCATTACACGAGTAATTATGAGCCGAGACACGACGTGCCTTCAAAGTCGGACGCGTATGACGGCCAGGACGCCTACATGCCGCCGCCGCCCGTGCCGCAACACTCCAAGTTCAGGAGACAGGACTCTGAAACTGAACACCAACAGAATACGCCAACGACGGTACAGCATACGCCGCCGGTTCAACATACGCCGACGACAATTCACACGTCGAATGCGATACACACGCCGACGACGACACAACACATGCCCAATGCTGTTCATCATATGCCGAATGCGTTACAACACACGCAGCATATGCAGCACACCATGAATGCGGTCCAACACATGCAGAACGCGGTCCAACATCCACCAAATGCAGTTCAACATACGCAGAATTCGACACCACATATGCTAAATGCTACGCAACATATGTTAAATGCTACGCAACATCTGCAAAATGCGACGCAACAACTGCATAATGCGACGCCCCATCTAAATGCAGCGCAACATACGCCGAATACTACGCAACATCAAAACGCCGCGATGCATACGCAAAATATGCCGTTCAAGTCGCCAACGTCAAGTGCAAGCCAGGCCATGCCTCCTCCTCTGAAGTTGCCCATACGAGCGACCACGTCGGTCGCCACGGCAACCGTCGGCTCACAAGCAACAGCACAGGAAATCGAGGAGCAGAGCAAGCAGTACCTCATCAAAACCCTCATGAGGGACGACGATGTACCGCCTCCGAAAGAACAGGAGAAGAAAGTTGAAGAGGTCACCGTCGCAAACTGCGAAATGAAGGAACCAACCGTAGAAGCCGCACCTGAAATGTTCGGCATTGCCAAGTCAGCCACCGACGAGGACCTGCGGAGAGCTGATGAAGAGCTACGAATGAGGAACAAACTAGCTAAGAAAGAGCGAGACGACAAACTCGCACAGAAAGGCGGCAAGCCTCGCACTGTAGGTGCGAAAGAGAAGCCCGCCACGCTCAAGGACAAAATTGTCCGCGACAACAAGACCACCAAAGTTGCCTTACCACGCCCCCCGCCCCTCAAAATCCCCGCGCCTGCGATAGACGCGCCTAAGTCACCGCAGACAGAGAAAGAGTCGATAAAGTTAAGGCTAAAGCTCGATAAGAACGAGCCCGCCGTCCAAACTGTGTACAAAGCAGACATCAGCTTTGTCAACCAACAGAAAGGTGACAAGCCCACGGACGGCGAGCTCAGAGTACCTCCGCTACACATAAGCTTACGAGGTCGAAACTCCGCTGTCATAAAAAACTCCAAAAAAGAAAAGAAAAAGTTCGGCCCCGGTGACCTCCACACAAAGAAGATAAAAATCAGGAAATCTTCTGAGTCAGACGACAAGTCACATCGGAGGGATTCCGACGAATCAATAGCCTCAAAATCTAGTGAAAGTACTGAGAACAAGACTGATGACGAGTATTTAAACGTGAAAGGCATTAAGCTCAATAACCATTACGAGGCGGACGGGGTTAAAACTGAGATAACGGGCGATAACAACGTCGTCTACAGAATGAAAACTATCTCGAAAAACGCTCACATAGTCACCAAGTCACACGACTACAAGCTAAACAACAAAGTCCAGAGCTTAGACCTGAAAATGAAGAAAAAACTAAAAATACTCAGCGACAGCAGTAAATCATCAGAGAAAGAGCGAGAGAAAGAATGGAGAAACGACACGCTAGACAAGGAAGGGAAATACGCGCAGAACGAGGGCTACAGAGAGCCGAACAACCACGAGGCTAAGAAGAAGTTACCTACAACTAAACCAGAAGTGAAATGTGATAGTGTAAAGTCAGAGGGGAAAACAGTGCAATCAGACGTTGATAGTGACGTGACCATAAACAAAGTGAATCAAGTAAATCTGTGTAAATCAGGTGCTAGTGAGTGCGAGAGGTTGATGAACTGTCATAAAGACTTAGAATGGACGCTTAGTAGCGACGTGCCTGAAACACAGCATTATGCTGAGTCGCGGCGCGTTGCTGACGATGACAATAAGTTGAAACGGACAATCGCCGAAAGTGCAATTACTTCACCCAATGGGCTGCTCGCCTCTGATAAGAAGAGGAAGGTCAGCCATAGTTCCTGTACAGGTGAGTTCGTGTTTTTAAATACTTATGTACAGTGTTCCGTAAAAATCTCACCGTGAGAATGTAGGTGAAGTGAGTTTAAAGCTGTCAATAGTGTCAATCCCTTTTTGAAATCATCCAATGACTTCTCCCACTCTGGGTGAAGCGGAAAACAGTGTCAGACTCTTACTGACTTTACCCATCCTTGTCCCTTCCGTAGTCCTTTATGTTCCGGGGTAGCGGTAACCCTTTCAGACAATCCCACTTGTAGTGTCAAGTGAAGTTTTCATGGTGAGATTTTGACAGAATCGAGCGACTGCTAGTGCTATCCACAAAGACGCGCCCCAGTCTTTTTCCTAATCGCTTACATTGCGCGTGCGCATCCTCCCGCTAGTACAGTAGTGTTGTCGATACGTACGCTACTCGTGTACTCGTGTATACGTACGACACTCTGATCAATCTCACACAGCCAAAAATTGTGGGGTGGGTCTTTATGGATGGCACTATCTATAATTTATACATAACTGACCTGCTGTATTGCATAACACACTTTCCTTTCACAATCTGAAGAATTTAAAAAGAAATACCTAAGCCATTGCTTCTAATATTACAAAAATAGTAAATAACGCAATAAACTGGGATGAGTTGTCAAATGAAAGACTTTGCAATTGTTAGTGTGTTCGGCAATTACCGCTTCTATGTCTGAAGTTAGTTGTTTGCACTCATCTTGGCTCTATAACTTGTGCTTAACCTCAAACTCGGCATGGTTATAGAGGATTTTGTTTAAAAAAATTGAGCTTCTGGGATAATGGGGATGATGCCTAGGTAATAAAAATAAAATTATATTTAGTCCGTCAATGAGATAATAAAAAAGTATTTGACAAGTATATTTTGCTTTATCATAATAATAGAAAATGACGTAGATAAAAAAAGCATTAAAGTTGGGGAGTGGGGCTCGCTATGTCCAAGTAATTATAAAAACTACATACTTGTGACGTCACGCCACATTTTAACTCAATGTATAGACGTAATCTTTGTATAACGAAAAAAGAAAAAATACGTATCCAATATTTTTAACGCACTAGAAAAAATTAGGCATCAGGATAATTATGCAGTTGCCCTGCATAATTATCAACCCGCCGAAAATAAATTGCACAAATCGTAATCAATCATCATTCAGCAATTTATTTGGTTTCATTTTTGTTTTCTGGGAAAGTGATGCCATACAGTATACACTGCTGTTAATATCGAACACATAGTTTAAAAAAACATTCTTCACCTTGGTAGAGAGAGCCTCGTGTCGTTCAGTCATACCCGCATAACAGTTAAAACTGGGATGTCTTATTAATGCCCTTTTACGTATACGTCAAATCTTTCATTGAGTCCTGTTCAGAAAGGGCGAATTTTGCGTGTATGGATACGCACGCACTGGACGCCGTCTTGGCACGAGATTGTGAACTCGTGCGCAGACAACGTATTGACGTGAAGTTCGCCCTTTCTTCCCAAGTCATAGATGCATGAAGTAGGTTTCAGCGAATAAATAATGCTACCTTTTACTGGTTTGAATATTCTTTGACGATCACCAATAACCTCATTACAGAACACGGAAACACATAAATCTGCTTACGTTCCAGAACCTCCGGGCTCGACGAACGTGGGCACGATAACGATACCAACGAGTCGCGTCGAGTCGCCGCCGGCCTCCCCGCGGCGGAAGGACCGGCCCAAGGACAAGTCCTACTGCAAGCTGGTGGCGGAGCGGGCCACCAGGCCCGACGACAAGTTCGGGAGCCGCTCCCCCGCCAGCCAGGCGCAGGGGGAGGACTCGGGGATCGAGTCCATGGATGCCTTATCGGAGAAGTCGCCGAACCAAGCCAGTCAGTCGCCTCCTGCAAGGTAAATGACGTCAGCATTTAGTTTGTAAATTATAATTTTAATTATTGTGAATGGAAGAAATATGTGAGACATTATATCACAGGTTTGCATGGCAGTAATGTTCGTAAACACGGCGTTCGTCAGGACTAGCTCGGACATTATCAGCACAGTCTTCACATGATTTGAAATAATAAGTATTGTGTATAAACAAACCTCAAGCTTTATATGTATAATGTAAAATTATTGCTTAATTATACTTACACTCAATACCATTTCTGATTGTAGAAAGGAGCGTCTGGACATGCCGCGCTCCACGTCCCCGGCGTCGGTGCAGCGCATCATCGGCGTGGAGGCGCCGCCGCCCGACGAGCTGCTGGGGCGGCTGGCGAGGGCCGCCGCGCCGCGCTACGAGCCCGCGCCCGCGCTGCTGGGCGACATCGAGGCCGAGCTCGCCAAGATGCACGCCGACGTCAACGGCGACGACGCCGCGCCGCCCGCCGACCGGCCCGCGCCCGACCAGGCCGCGCCCGGCTCGCCCGAGCCGCACCGCGACAAGGTCAAGCTGGAGGACTTCGACCCGCCGCCCAGCAGGGTCTCGCCGCCCCTCTACACCTACTCCAACCAGGAGAAACTCGGACCCGTCGATGACGTGAAAGAGGAACGGACCGAGAACGGCGATGCGGGCGCCGAGCTCCCGAACACCGACGAGAAGAGAGAACCGAAGCTAGAGAGGTTACCGCTGAAAGCGGACTTCCCTGATAAAAGTCTCCTCGAACAGCTGCTAATAGAGATCCCCACGCCGGACTACGCGGGCAAGAGGCCCGAGTCGCCCTCGCCGTCCGCGCTCGAGCGAGTGGCGCGCAGCAGCGTGCGCACGCGCTCCAGCAGCAAGCTCGGCAGCCCCGCCGACCAGCCGCGCACGCCGCGCCTGTCGCCCGCGCTGGCCAAGCTGGAGCGGCCCGACGGAGTGCGCGCGCCCGACGAGCGCAGCAGCCCGCGCGCCGCCCCGGCCCCCGCGCGCGGCCCGCCGCCCGCCAAGCGCCGGCGCCGCGAGTCGGAGAGCTCGGGCGCCTCCACGCTCAGCTGCGACGACGAGGCCGCGCGGCCCAAGAAGAAGCCGCGTCGGGACGCGCCGCGCGCGCCCGCGCCGCCCGCGCCCGCGCCGCCCGCCAAGCGGAAGGACTCGGACAGCGACAGCGACGAGCCGCTCATCTGCAAGGTGCGCGGCAAGGTGGCCAAGGCGGTGCGCGGGCCCGCGCGCGGCAAGCCGGCCGAGGGCGTGGGCACGCGCCGCTCCGTGCGCCACGGGCCCACGCCCGGGCCCCCGGGCCCCGCGCCGCCCGGCCCGCAGGGCGTGCCCGCCGCCGCGCCCGTCCGCAGGAAAACGAGAAGTGCCGGTGAGTCCCGCGTCAATACAGACTGATCCGTTGCCACTTTTCCCCCCTGTCGGGCGGTGCTGACGTAGTATGTTTGGTGTGGGCGCAGTGGGCGAGGGCGCGGCGGCGGGCGTGCGGCGCAGGCGCGGCTCCAAGGACAAGTGACGGCGGCGCCGCGCGGAGCCCCGCGAGCCCCGCGAGCCCGGCCAGCCCCGCGAGCCCCGCCAGCCCGACGAGCCCCCGGCGGACTGACGCGCGGCCGGCGTGTCGGCGCCTCTAGGTAACGCTCGTGGTCTCCGTGTGTCACCTGATCTCCCGCACGACGTAGCGCACAGAACGTTATACACTAGTAGAATGAGTGACAGTCCGTACGTGAGCGCGTACTACATGAGCGCACAGAACGCTCACTGGTAACATCACGCAGTCATCGCGGCCGCGAGTTGAGACTATTCTATCTTTTGTTTTATACCAGTTTGGGTCACGATTATAATAATATGTATCTAAAATTAACTAAATTGTAAAGTATGTTGCGAGTTGAAAATTAATCCGAAGTGATTTCCACTAATCTGCGATTGGTAATTGTTCATTTTAATGAATCTCAATTAATTAAATCGATTGTGAATTAACACCAAGTGTGGGGACTAGTAAAGTTGCAATACTAACGTTTGAGAGATACTGTGTTGATATTTAACATGAAAATTGTGTGTTAATGTGTATTTATGAATTCGGATGTGTAGTCGGCCGCTCTTTGCTAGAGTTCTACGAATGGCGACCGCGGACCATAGACAATATAGACTGAAAGAAAAATGCAAATAACACGGTCGCAATATTAATATTATATCATAACACCAAGTTACTAAATAAGCATGAAAACTGGATAAATGAGATAATTTTATTTGTTGAAAGTTTTATCCTAGCCATTGCATGCTCCAATATAATAAATGATAGCAATAAAAATCAAGTTGACGATAATAGTAAAGTATCTCTGGTCGCGTGGTCGCTGCTTGTATAACCTCTTCCGTCGCTACCGTGACAAACCACCACCTCGGAGCAGAATTGTGTTAATAATACTTCAGTGTAAGAAAGAGATGAAGCTATACAGCAAGTATCGCTCCATCTCTTTCCAATATGATGCAATATTAAAATAATACTGCTACAAGAGGTAGTGGTTGGCCCCTGGTCGGGAATAGAAATGGATTTAGCGAAATTGATTTTAGAATAGTTCAGTTTTCTTAGAAATAAACTGATATTAACTTTTATCTACTCTTAAGAGTCCGACCCTCGAACTACTCGATAATGTCGATAGTTTTAAGTGTCACTTCACTAGAATTTAAATAGTAGCAAATAATAAATGGTGGCAATAAAAATGTTCTAAATATCACTTTCATTGACATATTTATCATTAATCCATAATAACGAAACAACGACGATATCTATTCTAAAATTAATTGTTTCTAAATCCGTCCTGTTAACTTAATCTGTAGATATTCACTATCGATTAAGATACGTTAATCGATTAGGATTACGCCGGACCCAATCAAATGCTGGCAGTCACACTGCCGGCATATTTTATTTTTAGTGAACAAATGTTACCATTCACTATAAAAAAAACACTCGACTTTTTTTTGTTCTTTAAGTGTAAGTTAATTTCTATCGAGTAATTTTAAGAGTGTTGTCTTTAAGTATGGAAACTAACGCGCAAAATTTAGCATTTTGATTAGGCGATTTATCGTTATAAAAAAAAATGTAGTTAGTACAGAATTTAGTAACCATAGGTACATAGTAATGTTGATAAATCGACTAATTGCAATGCTAAAGTTTGCGCGTTCGTAGGGAACTTGAAACGTTGCCACTTGCAAGACTCTGTGGAGTTTGCGCCGTGGGGAGCCTTAGTTTACTAGTGAATAGATGAGTATCATTATTGTACAAAATGCACTCGACATATAGGCACATTGTTATAATAGTAAATAATACCCGAGAGATATAAAGAGAATGAAATAAATGCATAAAGTAAAATATTTTCATACGTTTTTGCACGTACCTTCGTGACGTCGGTTCGGTGACGTGAACGCAGCGTTGTAGTTTTTATAATGTTTTGGCGGGAGGACGACGTATTTTATTTGTAATATATTAAGAAAATACGACCAAGACAACATCGGTTTTCAGCGGGTAATTGAATTGCTGATAGAGACCGATGGTAGGTTCAGGTTCGAGACGGCGTTCTCCCGCACAAAAGGCTGGCCGCTATTACGATGTACCGTTAGCGTTTTTATATTTAAGAGAATTCACGACCAATAATTGTAATTAAATGTGGAACTTGATAATTTCTTAGTGAATGAGATAATAATCGCGACTGAATGTTTTAACAGTTTGTCTGTTTGGGCTTCCAGTATAAACTAAAATTTTATTTTGACGCCCCATTTATTTCGTTTTCCCTCCATTTGTTCACTTATGTTCCCACCATCGATTCAAATAGTTTTAATCCGAAGAGTTTTTACCAAATCCATAGACAATGAACCAGTGAATCTTAGCTTCTATTTCGCACTAAGCATAGTTGATTATCGAATGAATTTAGTTTTCTAATATAGACGCTAGTGTTTTTTATCACGATTTTTGAACACTTGAGTATAGGAACGTGTGAACTCGCTCGCCTTAAAGTTCATCATTTAAAATATAAATTGAATGTAACTAAATTGAACCTTGCAATAATAATTTTGCGGACAAAATCATAATAAATAATAAAATTTAATAATTAAATGGTGGACATGATGCCATGGGGTGCCCTACAGATGTATTTTTAATGAATAATATTTATCGGTCGAAGTGTGTTAGTAGATCGACTCGTCTGTAGGCGTCGGGGGCTTTAGCCTTGTTTCGTTCCTGAGCGTAGCGATACAAACCCAAAGCAATAATATTTGGATGTGACATTTTATTTAAAAGCACATTTTAGACAGCTTTTACACTATTAGCTTAGATGGCCGTACGTTACAGTATTTTATCATTTCTCCCGAAGTAAATGTTCGTTTGTTCCTCTCCCTTCTTTTGATGACGTTCAATGTTAGTCGGACAGTGATAGTGCTGCATACATAAAGTGTATAGTACGTACGTAGATATAATGAGAAAATATTTTAATAATTAGTAATGAATTTATTGCCTGAATAAATTGTGCCCTATAACTGTGTGCCGTGGTAATTGTCTGTTAATATTAGTGTATAGAGCGAGGTGCGGCTAGTCTGAGCGCTGGACGGCGGGGAACTGTTTTGTAAACAAACCTGTTTTTTCTTAAATTATTAATTACTAAATCGGTCCGGCCGATGTACAATCTCTTGTAAATTTTTATGTATAGATGGGGATATTAATATATGTTACGTTTTAAGTACTTGTTTTTTTTTTTCAAATCATATTTAGTTTGGGGAGTAGAGCTTGTATATAGACGTGGAGACTAACGAATCGATCCCGAGGGGAGACTCCTGTAGACATGCAAAAGCCTTATACTGTAATATAAAAGTATGAATTGCAAGCTTGTACCATATAATTATAGTGAATGAACTCTCAACTAGCTGTGTATATTGGGTGTATAGTTATCATTTTTAGTTTATTTTGTTTTGTTTTTATTTTCGACTAATGATAGTAATTTATGCCGATAAATAAATATCTATATTGTACGTTTATATATCTACAATGAAGAAAGAGAAATACAAATAGTTTTAATAACACTTATAAATATAGTTTAGGGGTTACACCACACGAGAGTAGGTTATAGTTTTGTTTACATTCTATGGAACTTGTAAATACATGCAGAAATAGTAAATGAAAGAATTGATACAATAAAGTTAATGTTATGTTATTTGTAATATTTTTTCTAGTTCGTGTTGAGCGGCACGCGCCGCGGGGAATCAATTTAGGACAATGATAAACAATGCCTGTAATTATTTTTTGTTGCTGGCAATTTTATGAAGTTCAGTTTTATATTGTGCATTATTTTCTCTGTAAGTTGCTTTCACTGTCGTTTCTAGATTATTTTTAAAAATCATATAATTATTATATTGATAAAAAGTACGATGAGTCAAGCTGATTATCATCATATTATAACGATTGAAGAAATTATATTGATAAAAGTACGATTGAGTCATGCTGATTTATCATATTATTACGAATGAAGAAATAAGGAATATTATTGTTCTGCTATTATTAAATTTGTAAAGTTAGTTTATTAATAAATGAATAAAAAATATTTTGTGGTTTTAATTGTGGAATATTTTTTCGGACTTTCCTAACAGAAAAAGCCCCTATTTAACATACACACACACTCACGGACCAAAGCTTGCTGCACGCGATGCATGATCTATTAGAGTGATACTGCGCTATATTGTGGTCTCGGCTTCGTGGCGTGAGCAGTCCGGTCGCGTGCCGCAAGTTTCGGTCTGCATTCATATTAAGAAAAAAAAAAGTTTTTTGATCACTGAAAGCACAGAAGACTTGCATACAAAAAGGCAACATTGATAAAAAATAGAACGAAGTCTGCAGCTCCACGCCGTGACTGACATGAAGCCGAAGATTCGTAGATATCGCTGGTCAAGTAGAGCATTTTGCTTTTTGTAAAAAAATAACACATGGCAATCGCGCTACCAAAAACCTACAGAACCTTAACATACAGAACGTTCCTCAAGTCAGAGCGGCAATCAGGCGATCTCACGAGTGTGTCCACCTGACACTCCCTTCCGGTCCACCCAGAGCGGGAGGAGTCATTTTGATGATTTTCCAACCTAAAAAAAAAGAGTGTTGCCACACCCAGCCGACAACGCTCGATGAAATAATAAATTAGTTGTCGTTGATCGATAATAATGCTAAAATACACGATTCAATCGAACGAATCGGTCGGATTATTCAAGCAAGAGGTTTTCTGTTCTAGATCAGTACAGAAATATGAGGCTGCCTCGCTACTGAAGTTAGTTCACCAAAGAAATAAAATGATCGAACAAGAACAATAATTGCAAGCAACATTTTTGCGGATACCATCAGATCTAGCAAATATTTCATCATCAATATACATTCCATAAAAACTCATCGAAAAAGGAGGTCTGGCTAATCGCTTCGATCGCTTAATTACATTTAGCTAACTCATCAATGCACCTCAATCATAACAACGTTACCCAGACTATCGGCGAAGTTCAAAAAGTCCGATGGAACGTCGGTCGCAGATCTAGTAAACATCGAGTAAATAAACTAAGTATATTAAGTAAAATAATGCAGAACTTTAGCTCTAATAAATTTCGAATTTGATCGGAAGCGATATTTTTTTTTCATCTGTAGATCTGCGTGAAACGAAACGTTACAAAAAATCAGTGTTGTTGAGAACACACTTGTGATTATTCAACCAATCAGAAAGGCTAACACTTGACAGAGTTAAGCCTTGTGATTCGCTAATGCTTCATGGAAGATTTTATGGCCAATAGACGTATAGATCCGTAACGTAATCTTCATCCAGAATTTTTATGCATTAGAAAATAATTGAAAACTGCACTTACTGTTCTCGTGTGCTTCGCGAGTTTTTCGTAAAACTACATAAATCAATGTAAGTATCACAATATATTTTACTTTTTAATGTTTTCGCTTGTAATTGAAGTAGTTTACGATAAATTTTAACTTGATAGTTAGGAAAAAATGCCATGAAAATGTTATGTAAGAACGTTGTCAAACACTCGTTTTCATGCAAAAGGTTTTCCTCGTTCCTTCGCAATATCGAAAGAAATGAAGACAATTTTTCCGTAGTTATACTTTTCCCACATTAGCATCTAATTGATCTACCTAAGACAACCCACTGATCGTACAGTGATTTATATGATGTTCTAAATTCAATATTGCTGTTATCGTCTTATCTGATTTGACAGCACCCTTCGCAGCAGTAATGGTACCTATTAATAGTTGAACAAATAATGCTAAAATGTCATTCAAAGAATTAAAACATAATAAATCTGGGTCAGTGGGTAGCCTTAGGGGCTGAACTCAACTCCAATAAAATTGTTTATTCTGTAAATAGCGGAATCACTTTTACATTTCTCAAAAAATAAGCTAGATATCTAACAGTATTCTCCATTCTGACTACCCCTGAGAAGAAATGGCGAAATAAACTCGGGGAAATTAACAATTTTAGGATGTCTAACTTAGCTAACAAAATTTTAGTCAGTGATTAATTAAAGCTTGAATCCACAAAATTAATATTGCAAGAATAAGATATTCTTGCAATATTAATCACCTATTCAAGATGAATAGATAGAATAAATTGAATATACTCTTTAATACATCATAGAAATCACACAAATTCACCATTGTTTTATCTAGTAAGCAGTGATAGCGTAGTGGCCGACCATCAGACTACCAAGACATGTCTCGAGTTTGAACTTAAGGCATGAACCTCTGATTTTTCGATTTGTTTTAGTATTGTATCCTTATCACTTGCTTTAATTTAAAGGTGAAGGAAAACATTATTAGGAAACCAGTATGTCTTAGAGATATTTTCCAACAGCATGTGAAGCTAAATCAGAGGCCCGTTGGCAGCATAAAAACTTTGTCACCAAGTTAGTCAAACACCACATGAAAAAAGATATTGTTTTATCTTTAATATGTTTAATGTAGTGTTGAGCACTTCATTAATTATACTATACAGCTCTATTATCAGAAGCATTAAAAGATTGTCCGTAGATCTAGTGGTGAAATTATTAAAAGTGAATAAGGCTGTTGGCGAACCCTTCACAGAAAAAAACAAATGTCAAGGAACCATTTCAGACTCATAAGAAATTACCTTGTCCAGGTTATAGGTATTATGGCCTGGTGTCTGCAACTCCATGTCAATGCGTATAGTCACACTAGTCTTAAATATGCAAGTCGATTTTGTTTCATGTTGTTATAATAATGTAAATAAGAAAAAAAACCACTACAAGAATAGGCAATACTGAAAACCAGCGGCGGCCCTAGCCATTGCGAGGCTACGTGCGGCAGGTCTATGCGAGGCCCTTTATCCTTCGTTAAAAGGATGTGTTGCGAAAGTAGGTCTGGTTTTTTGATTTAGCTAAATGTCATGTTTGAGGAGAAATGCTAAAGTTAAACAAATAAAATTTGAATTTTACAATAATTTATATTTAAAGAATCACAAAATTAACAAATATAAAAATGATAAATTTTAAAACTGATGCTTGCGACTTTTCTTAAGACTAAAATCTTTAGTTAAAGCAGAATAATCTAATGAATGAGCAACGTCATTTTCGATCGAAAGAATAGCAAGGGCTGAAAGTCGATCTTGTGTCATCGAATCATTCATCACGTAATGTCTTATGTGATTTAAATTAATTTACTTAAAAACCAAATGTTTTTTTCATATTTGAAAAAAAAAGAATTAAATTAAATGCACAGTCAGTTGGCTGTACAAGAAAGTTTACCTCTGACAAATTTTGAAAAAAATATATAATTATGAAAATGCAAAACGCGCCATTTCACGAGTATTTTTTGTACATTTTCAATCAGAGAAAAAAAGAATTAAATTAAATGCACATTCAGTTGGCCTGTACAAGGAAGTTTACCTTTGACAAATTTTGAAAAAAAAATATATTAAAATGCAAAACGCGCCATTTCACGCGTATTTTTTGTACATTTTGTCATTTTCAATCAGTGAAAAAGTCTGCCATTTCACGAGTATTTTTTGTACATTTTGTCATTTTCAATCAGAGAAAAAAAAGAATTAAATTAAATGCAGTCAGTTGGCTGTACAAGGAAGTTTACCTTTGACAAATTTTGAAAAAAATATATATGAAAATGCAAAACGCGCCATTTCACGAGTATTTTTTGTACATTTTGTCATTTTCAATCAGTGAAAACGTCTGATTTAAATATGTCATCGTCTTCATCTAGTGACGAAATTGCTCGTACACCCACCGCCCGAAATACATAGTTCGCGGCAAAATTGGTCAGTGAAAACCTATTACCGGATAAATCCAGAGAAAGATATTTGGGGTCCGTGGCTTACGCCCCCAGTGGTCGACGCACCTGTGGCCGACGCCCCCGATTCGATTAATTTCATTCAAAGCAATTTTTGATCAAATGTACTGTCTAGGCACATAGATAGACATAATACCTTTTCATACTTCCCTATTGTTTTCAATTTTGTCGACAAAAAGACGGACTTTTTATTGTTATCGATAACTGGTTTAGCTCATCGAGTTGACGAGATGGTTGCAGTTGAAAGATAAAATTTCCATAAGGTAATTTGTTATAAACGTAGATTAACAACATTCAAGTCTTTTTGATTTTTTGGATGTTTGTACCTAATAATTATGCTTTTAATGGGGGAAAAGGTGTGTAAGGACAAGGTTAAGTGGCGATTAGAAACACTTTTCTTATTTACTGTACTAAGTGAAAATGCACAAAAAAAAGAGATATTAAATTAATCGAATCGGAGGTGTCGGCCACAGGTGCGTCGTCCACTGGGGGCGTAAGCCACGGACCCGATATTTGACCGCTCACGAAAAATTTATTCTATGGAGAAATAACAAAAGGCTAATTCTCTGTCTGAAGAAGTATTTTTGGCCTTATTTTTCTGAGCTGATTCCTCGCAAGTATGATATAAAACATTGTATGTATCACGGACGGTAACGAAATTACGAACCTCGGTTCATTAAAAACCCTCGCTGAAGTTACACAATGTACTATTAATTTAGACTAGAAAGATTAAAAAAAAAAAAAAAAAAAATTATTTTGGGTTGTAGCGCGAGGCCCCCCCGAGCGCGAGGCCCTGTGCGGTGGCACAGTTCGCCACCCCCTAAGGCCGCCACTGCTGAAAACTACAGCGTAACCTCACCGTAAGTCACAGCATAAACTATTCTCATTGATTTTCATGAATTTTTTAAATCCAGATGGCAGACAAGGCTGTATCCACCGCAAGCAAGCCTGTGATGAGGGGGCTCCTCAACGCTCAGATCAAGAAGAACCTGATCGTATCTATTGTGCTCGCTGGAATATCAGCCGTAGCTGTCAAGCAGCTCCTCGGCAATGAGCGCAAGAGGAAGTACGCCGAGTTCTACAGGTAAGAATACTACGTACCTAACTGTAGTAAACATTTCACACCTATTTGGCAACACGGTTGGCGCAGTGGTTGAGCGATTGACTGCTGCGCTGCATGTCACGGGTTCGATTCCCGCACTGAACAAATATTTGTACGACCTGCAAGTATTTGTTTCGGGTCTGGGTGTTTTTCTATGTATAATATGTATGTATTTACAAAAAAAAAAAAGTATATAAGTAGTTTATCAGCCATCTCGTTACCATAACACAAGCATTAAGTTGCTTAGCTTGGGACTATATGGCGTTGTGTGAAATGTCCAAGGATATTATATTATTATTATTATAGGATGACAAGGACACAATTAAAAAAACAAGGGACACTTGGATGGAACGAAGCTCCTTTCGATTAATTAGTGAAGGAATTGTAATAAAATTTTATTTCTTTTAAGTTATAATAATAAAAAAAAATTGATCTAAAATTAATCAATCAAAAAATATTGATTAAAAAGACATCTTATATTATTCCAAAAAAAGTGTTGCTACAACTTTTGGTCTTAATTTCCGTCTAGCCCCCTTTCGCAACGCGCGATAAGGAACTTCGTTCGAATAAAGAGGTGTCAGAATTTCAAAACTTGTTTTGCTATTTCCATAAAAGTCACTTTTTGGTTACGTCGTTTTCATCCTAGAGGTGCGATTTATATTCATTTTGTCAGTCATCTATTGGGCACTTAGAGCATTAATGCTCTAAGATTGGGCATCATAGACCAAAGTGCTATAAGATCATGTGACACGACTAAAAATTGGAATGCCTTCACATAACACATGCTCATTTTGTGGTGTGGCAATATTGTAATTTGAAAAATTGCACGTTCTATTCGACGCAACAAATATTTGTATGAATGACAGGCTGAATAATCACTACATAGTATAAAACAAAGTCGCTTCCCGCGTCCTAATGTCTGTATGTATGCTTAGAACTTTAAAACTACACAACGGACTTGGATACAGTTTTTTTTAATAGATAGAGTGATTCAAGAGGAAGGTTTATGTGTATAATTTGTCGACATATTATGCGGGCGAAGCCGCGGGCGGAAGCTAGTGCTGTGATAAGACAATGGCGCGGTTTATAAGATGTGACAAAATTAAAAAGAATATATTTAGATGGTTTGATCATGTTGAGACTATGAATCACAAAGTATTCCCCGCCGGGAGGGACACCGTACCTAGCAGGACACTGACTTTATTGATTTGTATCAAAACGTGCTAAAAGCAAATGGTCGTAACTGCAAAACGTATCTGTTCCAAAATATCCTCTTTTGTTTCCAGGACATACGATGCCGAGAAGGAGTTCGAAGAGATGAGGAAGAAGGGTCTATTCCAATCCTGCTAAACATGAACAGTTATAGAGTAGTATTAATTTTATTTCGCTGTGAAAATGATTAAATTATAAATATAATTTCATTCGGTTTTTTATTTATAAATACTTTACACGCCAACGCGGTGACCGCGCGTGGCAGTCAATGACTTAAACATTCAATTTACCATCAAATAAGACTGAGGTACCGACTTATCGTTTTCAGGGTTCCATAGCCAATAAATAGCCATATGACAAAAAAGGAACTCTCATAATACCGTTATTAGTCTGTCCAAAATGAGACATAAACAGCGATGTAGTGAAATAATTACGGAAAAAATATTAAGGGGTGGCACTAAAAAGTCTAAAGTAGAAAATAGTGAATAGATTTTTTTCTACGGCGGCTTTATAGATTGCAGGAAAATCTTTATACAAACTTACATTTGCAATTGGAATTTATGGAAGCACGACATTATTTTTCAACTATGTGTTCCTTGCGATCGCAGCTACGAAACCCATTGTGCATGGTCCAACTCGGTCGCTTTTTCAGGTCATCATAGATCCGGTTTTGTGTTAACGGAATTATTTTTTTAGCGCTAGAATTCGTATTTTTAATGTCGGAATATGTCGATTCAGGCGCATTTAGGTATACATAGGGTTGCCTGTGGAAGCTAGGGCTTAAAAACCTAAAAACTAACTTGGGGGTAATCCCTGTAGTAACTTGGGGGTACTGTGTGTTCCTCTGTGGCCGGACCACAGTTTAGTACTCAGATGCTATAGTTCGAAATAATACCTACCGTAAGTCTACTTTCATCGGAATATATATATATATTTAGTACCTCAAGAGATATCTTTTTAATTAACAATTAATGTGGTCCGGCTGCCAGGCAGTGCTCTCTGGCCGCGCCACCTCAAATTAAATAGAGTATAATGAACTATTAATAAATCAATATCCCGAAAAAAACGACCTAAAGAGTACCTTGCCTACGACAAATATGGTCCAATAAACCCCTTTAGTTAAGGAGTTATTGGTCGTAGAGTGTGGTCCGGCTGGAAGGTATACTCTGCAGCGAGTCAATTTTGCAATATTTATTATTAACTATCCATATATCAATTTATATAATAGTACCTTTTCTCTACTCTTCGTTGATACTTTTTTGTCTCAAGAAACTATTCATTTTGATTAATTAATCTTTAAAGTATGTGGCGCGGCTAGGGAGGATTACTTTCAGCAAATATAACGAAATATGCTTTATTTCTTTATGCCAACGAAAACTGTATAATAAGTACTTTATAAAAAGACCTGGACTTCATCTATAAACTTTTATTTTTATTACCAACAATGACTTTGAAAAAGGTGCACTTTTTGGTTTTTGTTTACCTATCTACCTAAGAATAGGTAGTTAATTTGACGAAGTAAGTGAAAATTTTGGTTTAAAATAAACAATAAGTATACGAATAACTAATATATTTTCATAATTAAATATTAACAATTGTTAATACAAGGTATTGTATATGACGGAAAAGCGTTTTATATAACAAACTTAAGTCAATAGATTGAATTTAAGCATTTAACCCTTTAAACAAGAAATAACAATGAAAAAAAGAGTACTAAAGTTACAAGGAATAAAAACCAGCAAATGAATGTTCATTGTATTTTATACACAAAATTGTAAATTATAACTTATTTTTATCAAAATGTTTATTTTTAATTTAGGT
This sequence comes from Hyppa rectilinea, assembly GCA_951799385.1. NCBI lineage: Eukaryota > Metazoa > Arthropoda > Insecta > Lepidoptera > Noctuidae > Hyppa > Hyppa rectilinea. Next base: position 13,847,175 of record OX637316.1, read on the forward strand.
CTTGCATTTTAAAGTTGGAAAATAACTTCAAAATTCCTTTAAGTATATTTATTTGTAATGCTGATTGACTATATTTTGAATACGCGATTTTGGTACACTCTTTTTTTCATTGTTATTTCTTGTTTAAAGGGTTAAATGCTTAAATTCAATCTATTGACTTAAGTTTGTTATATAAAACGCTTCTCGTAGAAGTATCCACTACTCGTAGAAGAACCACTTTAGATAACTTTTGTACTTTATTGGTGTTGGAGAACGAACCTGTTTATGAGACATTGAGCCGCCATTAACACTGTGATTCTAATTGATCAATAAGTTTTAAGATTTTCCATGAAAACGAGAGGCACAACTAAACTTCACGAAACTAAAATAGAATAACCAAACATTTAAATGAAATAATTAGGTAGAACTTTGCGCGAAGTTCGTTAAAAACTAAACGGTGCGAAAAACATAATGAGGGTAAATCGGACCATCTGTCACCAGTTCACGCGTACTTAGTACCAAGCAAGTATAGAGGGTGCCAACGCGGAGAGGCAAAGGAAATCGCTGACGACAGGCTGAAAGACTGGCTTGACTCAGGGTGAATTCTGGATATTGCTACAAAATAAAAAAAAAACATGACTAATTTCGAATGTACACCTTACACCAATTAGTACTTACCACAAATTCAAAAAGTCTAAGAAATAGAATAAAAAGGGACCTACTGTATGGAAACGGAAATCACATGCAATTTCTGTCTGTAGCAGAGGTATACGTACAACATTGAATATTCGATTACGTTCCATTAGATGGGTACATTCTACAACTTACAATCTACGCCAGTTTTGTTGCTGCAGGGCAGGGGCCTAGCTAGATATTGATATGAAAGAATAAATATTTGTTGCTAGATTGGAAATATAGTCTGAAGTAAATAAATAAACAAGTATTTTTCCAATAATTTAATCAGGACATCAAGTAATACGTAACTTTCCAGAATACATAAATAATTTTAACAATTTAATCGATTATACTGTTGACTTATCGATTACATTAAATTAGTCGCTTAAATTTTACTTTAAATTGATCGCTACTTTGACTAACATAGAATATCAGTAAGACAGGGACCAGCCTGTTTCCACTACAAAGTATTATCAATGCTAAGATAAATAATTTAATTCACTGTTCACATAACAATAAAAATGCTTTCATCGAAAAATTACCGTTAATTTTTCGCACTCATTTTATTGGTGTGTCAAGAGCTTTATGCATCCCATTGGTGTTCGCTCGAAACGATGCAGAAAATAATGATCTCCAGCGAGCGAATACGGAACGCATTTTCAAAATACGAAGGTTATTTTGATTTTTAAACGCTTTTTTTTAAGCTATATTTAATTTTAACCTATTGACCGCCACTACACACCAGAGACAAACATTCTGACCACAGACACCATACGCGCGTTAATGACGCTTTAGGCTTTGCCCACACGGACGATTCGAAAAGTGGCCAGCATCAACCACTTTTCTCATGGAGTTTGCCACACACGAAAATACTTGGAAGGCTCGCAGAATATATGAGAGTGGCTGTGGATGACCACTTTTGGCGGTCGCGTGTGGCATATTTGTGTATGTATGCACTAGGAGCGGTCAAATGGTTGAAATAAAAATCAAGAGATCCCACGTTTTGTGCGATAGAAATGTAGGCAAGCTATACAGAATGTACGCTTGTAGGGTTCCATAACAACGAAACTCATTGAGCAAACATAACAGCTTAAAAGATTAAAATCCAGTGAAATAAACAAAGGTTCGTAAAAGGTACAAACAGGAAGCTGTCTTCATGTACCAGGAATTTCAAAATTAATCTTAATTTAGTCTGCGGACGGACAAAATGGACGACAAACAAAAACAAAGAAAGACTTACGGAACCCTCAGAATTATAACAATAAGGCTGGCCAACGCGAGCCACTCACTTTGACAGCAAAGTACTTGTGGTTTTAACAAGTGGCTCGTGTGTAGGTTGCCTAACTTACTCAGTTTATTTTTTAATTCAAATGATTAATTTTAAAATTAGAAGTTAAATATGGCAGCGGAAGTTACGTTAAATAAATTACATAGAAGACATTAAGATTCAGTTCAATCACTTTACTCAATTAATTTAGATTTAGAATGAGATAAGTAGTCATCGTAATTCTTTATGAATAAATAGAATTTATTGTAATTTATGCTGCTCATTATTTATTTTAAAATATTATAGCTTTTAGTCAAATGAGGTATTTAAATATTAATATTTGACTTTAATTATTTTATTATCAGTAATAACAACCTTTTTATGTACGTACGTTTTTTTAAGGCAAAAGTTAGTTATTAACTAAATTATATTTTAGTTTATTTATTTTGCTGTAAAGAAAAAAAAAAGTACTTGAACGACTGACAAAGGTGCGGTTCTATGAAGTGTAACAACAGTGATTACTTATCTCAAAACTAGACAATTACAACTAGGTTATATAGTATAGATTGCTTTGGTCGTATATAGTTTTTACAGCCACCGACAAATTATACAATTCCAAAATTAAACGCGCTTTAGTCCAGCCAAAACGTCCAAAAAATAAGTATAAAAAGGCATGCGTGCGTTTTGGGTAAACACTTCGTCTTTGAAACGTCTTTGAAACAATTATTCATGTGACTTAGGATACGTACAGATTATGTAATATAACGCATAAACATATGTTATCTAAAGCGTCCACATTATTTAAGCTTGCTCACCACTCTTTAGAAAGTTTTTATTTATCTACGTTTTATAACATGTTATGTTATACGGTGTGGACGCACCTTTACATCAACAATCTATCCGATAGAGAATTTCAAATTTTGAATTTCGAGTTAAGAACCGTGTTAGAACGACATACATCGTGGCTCTGAATACGAGGTTTTTTAGCCGGTTTGCACGGGTGAATTTAGTTACTAAGCAATTTTGTTTTTAGAAAAGTGCGTTTTGTTTGTCTGTGCAGAATAAACGATTTTTCTTTCTTTTTCTTTTATAAACTTATGTAGGTATTCATCGACTCATACCTTTGGCTGATAAATACCGCTCATTTAGAAATTATGTATACCCAAAATACACGACTAAATGACAAAGACTGCTATGACTTAACATCGACAATTAAACCAACACAGTTAAACATACATTGCATGTATATACATACATACATGAACGTATAAATTACTAATTTATACCGAAATACCTACATCCTTCTCTTGTTATTACGTAAGTACAACTGTGCGTTTTGGTTTGCACTAACATGCCATGCGTTAAATTGGTTTATGCCCGAGTTGCATGTGATTCACCTGTAGGGTTTAAATTGCGTTCGCTAAACCCTGCGTCAATGCGTGCTGTCAGAAACGCATACGTTTAGCGCAGTACGCGCTAGCCTCGTAATATAGCTATAATTACATCGGAAGTTGTAGTGAGCTGGACTAAAAATAAATCGCCCTGCCCTTTTAACACGGTGTAAAAGAACGACTTTATAGCAATCTAGCTAAAATTTGAGAATCTTAACCAGGAGCTCATTATTGTTAGTGTAAACTAATGTTTACATATAATAAAAAATCATTGATTTCGAGTAAATAAAACAGGATGTTGAATCCGTATTGCATTTACATAGTGAGTGATTTTGTTAGGTACCTAGGTATTTACTTAGTTGTTACATTGCAGACCTGTATGTAATAGGACATGGCGATACATTCAATATCTAACGTCAAATATTTAGGTTTAAATTCTCGATGTTATCTCACGCATACAAAATAAAACAAATTGAGTGCAATAGGTAACTATTGTGTGCATCCCTTATTATTAATCAAACATGAATAATTATCCTATAATTAAGTTGCTATTTGCTTATAATATAAGAAGTATAAAATGGCAGTAGAAATAAAATGAGGGCATTTACAAGGATTAGTGGAAGTATAAATTGAAATAAATAAATAAACTAAAGTTTTTGTTAAAAGGTTATAAAATGCTAAAGGTGACACTAAGCTAGATTTTTTTATATCCGAATTTGATGCAGACTTGATATATAAACAGTGGAATCGAACCTTAAGGGGGTGACAGATGACAAAATGAAAATGGCGGATTTTGGCGCCAAAATTGAAATTGAAAAAATAAATATGGCGATCGTTTTTCTATTACCACGAGTAAAATCGAATTTTAGGAAATATTCAGATTTTTCACTCCTGTTCGTCTCTAGTAGTCTCTTTCTAACGCTGGATGTGAGAATTTTATTATATTATATTACGCCCGTGTACCGTCGCGGCGTCGGCATCATCATGGTTCCGGAATGACTTTGACCTTGTAAAAAGTCATTTTTACACCTTTATGAGCTCGGAGGGTTGTATTAATGATTTTGATGATTATAATTCTGTAACTACATACGTCTTACAGCCGCGAATCAAATGTTCATCAACATACAACCTATCACTGGCCTGCAAATTGCAAAAAACTTAAGAAAATTTGAATTTCGCGGGCTACCCTGGAACATCAACCTTAAGTAGAATATTCCAGGATAGCCCACGAAATTCAAATTTCAACGGTTTTTTGCAATTCGCTGGTCAGTGGCCGTTTGTATTTGGATCGAAATATGATTCGCGGCTGAAGTAAGTACGTATTTACAGGATTTATAAGCATAAGTCTCATCAATATAACTCTAAGTAAGAATTGACTATTTGAATCGGTCAAAAATAAAATATGAAATCACATGGAAAACAGCCCGCTCGTCATAAAAAACTACCATCACTGTACACTAATTAAATATAATGCGAAGATATAATTGTTAAATCGCATTTAATGCTAATAAGTATTTCATTTGATTCTAAAAATCTGTGACGTCACATTGTTATATTCATACAAATCGCGTACAGATGCCGAGTTTTGACAGTTCATAAAAAGTAACGTTATTGACTACCCTTTCAAATACCCAATTGCCATTAAATGTCATAGTTTCATGAAATAATAATATATATGTACTAGCTAGGGTCGCGATTCATATCAGCACTAAACCTGACACTAACATGCAAATTATAAAAAACTAAAGAAAATTTGGACTTCGCGGGCTACCTGGTACTTCCTTTATGGGAATTGATGCAAATGTTAATCAATGTATGGATTATTGATGAATGAAAGATTATTTTAAAGGACCACCTTCCCTGTTACTTAATTGGCCGTTTCCAAGAGGATTAAAAATATCGAATAAACGCTACTGAAAAAAAAATAGGGTAGGAAAATGGTAGTCCAAAAATCAAATAGACTTAGATATAACCTTAAATCTATTTTCACAAAATTACATCTAAACATCAACATTACAGATAAAGAATTCACTAAATACAATTTATTTAATTTAATAATGTAATTATTAATAAGCGTAATAGATCAAAACATTAATGTTTTTTTTATTAATTTCTTCTTTTTTTTTTGTGTCACCTCGGCGATACTAAGCCACTGTGATTGCTTGTTCTTTTTTATTGTGACCCAAAAATAGTTTAAAAGCCTCTTTAATTTTCTGATTTAAAAAGAAAAGAAAATTTCAACATACTTAGGGCCAATTTCACGAATAAAACTCCGCAATCAGAACGTCTTAACCGCGTTCAAGACCAAAGTGTCAATGTTCCACAGAATAATGACACTGACGGCACTTAAACGGAGTTTGTGTTGATCGCGTTCAGTGTCATTGGTGAATTTTGCCCTTATTGTACGGGTAAACCGGAAAACGTATGCGCTTCGGGATTATTCGTATTTTGGAATTTTCACGAAGGCCTTTAAGTATCAGCGACAAAGCTTCTAGGTTTTGTAGCTAACCCAATCTGTCAAATATCTTTGATAGTTTTTCAACTTTGTTACAAAAGGATAAGGTTCATTTTCAATTGGGGAAATTTGACAGTTTGGGATAGCTTGATGTGCTGGCGTCTGTAGCTATGATTATGCGTTTGTGTATCGTTTTTTGAGTCGGCTCTCGGGTCGCCGATCTTCATTTGTGGTTATACATAAAAAAACGAGTATTACCATGGTTGTAATACCTATTTATAGGGTTTTATCATAGTGTGTTCGTAATTCCGAAGATAGCCGAAAATTCCCGAAGCGCATACTTTTTTTTTGTATAGATTTAAGTTAATTGTCTGATTTAATATTTAAGTAACATCGATATTTTTGTGCTATAGGATGATATTATTTTGATGATGTCCTACGAAAAATGCCTCACAGTTATATACCATAGACTAAGGTGCATATAAATATTGAGATTCATCAATTAATTTGTTACGCGATTTTTTTTAAATAATCGAGCTACCTTCTCAAAGAAATCTGATTTAAAATTGAATTTTGCAATGAAATTGCTGATATATACAATACTTTCATAGTTATTTTGTATGGAACGCTAAAATCACAGTGATCTTTATTCTGGTAAAAATAAGGTTGATTTTGGGTTGCTACCGGGAGGGGTAAAATAATTGTCCCTCGGCCCTATTCTGGAGAAGAGCTGTTACTGACAAGCAGAAATCGACCTTGCTCTGATAAAAATAAAGTTCTTAATAACATGCTAATTTTACATTTTGCGTTGGACATCACAAAAAAACACCATAAAAAAATGAATAAGTGGCTTCCAATACTTCAAGTCTTGCCCAAACATTGACATCACTTCTGGGCCTGCTATGAGTTCTCCAGACCCTTGACCTCGAAGGTCCGTCCCTCTAGTTTCTCGTCTCCATAGTCCCGGTCATCGAATTCTGAATCTTTTCCGTTTTGGACTGACTCTACGGGGGGACCATGGAGTTTGACGCATAGGACCTCTTTGTAGTTTTCTAGAGCGAGTGCCAGGACCGAGCCGCCGAGTAAAACCTCGCAGGATGTTATTCTTTCTGGTGGAGTGTAGACTGCTATCAGTTTGCCTGAAAATAGAGTTGAGGAGATGAGATTTATGGGGGCGTGGTTAATTACGTGAAGGGTTAAGAGACGGTCGAGCCAAATCTCACCAAATAACCTTTAAAAAAAAGTTAATTTACGTCATTTTTATACCCTCTGTAGACAGATTTTTAATTATATTATTATAAATTACATATTGTTATTTCGTAAGTGACTTTTTATTTAGAAGGGACTATAAAGGAATAGTACTTATTAGTAATTATGGAATCCTCAGCACTGGGAATCCTAGAGGAACATTGAGTGTTGTATAGTCCCCTTTTTTTTTGAGGCTGGGAAATCATCAAATGACTGCTCCCGCTCTGGGTGGAGCGGAAGGGACTTTCCGACTCTCACTGATTAAAACCCATCCATGCTCCTTCCTTATCTACCCCCCTACCGCTCCTACCGCCCTAGGGGATTTTAGTGGAACGTGCGAAAATATCAATATCCGCAACAAATATCATAGTAACGTATTGTAACAGTAAAGAAACTAAGAAAAATTGTCCTGTTATGAATTTACTGAAATACAGGATGGACGCGACGCGAAGCTGGTGATTCTAAGCCTCTCTCCTCCATGAATCACGCGCCGATGTCTCTTGTACCCTTCTTTTTCCGTGTTCCTTCAAGTGCCTGCGCAAGGACCCACGGTAACTCTTTCGAACAAATCCGCGACCCTGCCATGCCACCCTGTATGAGTTATTGAGTGCCAACGCATAACGCAGTCATTTGATGATGAGCAAGCGGCATAGATTGCCGGGTAAACGGTATTGTCCGAAAGCGTTACCGCTACCCCGGAACATAAAGGGCTAAGGAAGGAACATGGATGGATTTTAGTCAGTAAGAGTCTGACACTCCGTTCCGCTCCACCCTGAGCGGGATGATTTTTGATGATTCCCACCCTCAAAAAAAAAGGCGTCATAGATGCGTAGCCATCAAGAAGGCAAAGCTGAAATGTCACAAGTGCCTATGTTAACCCCAGTCCATACCAGTGTGCAAGTCCCACAGCCTGACGGAGAGGTCCCTGCAGGTGTCGTCCGTGGACATCAGCACTCCGCCGGACTTCGCCAGCCTCAGCATGGAGGGCGCAGCCACGTGCCCGCGGAGCGTGAGGCGGCAGTTACCTGACGGAATCAAAACGATCACTTGTTAAGTCACTTCGGTATAACTTAGGTTAAATACCTACTCCTTTATTTATAAACGTTGGTTAAAGTTAAGAGACATTAAAACGTCTAAAATGTTGCGTTAAGGTGACAGCTCAGTATAGCCACCCGGCACCCACCCCGCACCGCTTCGCCGCACCTCGTTGTCGACAGGTGGTCCACGGGTGGACGCCGCGTTATCAACAATAAACGTCGCCCGGTCAACCAGTGGACCTCGCAACTAGCAGTGGAGTGAACGCAAGGCAAGCATGCGAGCAGCGAGTTGTCACCGAGTGGTCCACCCGCTGTCCGCGCGTCCGCGCGCTATCCGCTGACACCACGGAGTTGAAGTAGTGACCGCATTCCCATACAAGTCCATATAAAGAATACTAGCTACAGGAGGCGAGACGGTGCGGAGTGGTTGCCGGGTGGCTCTAATGAGCTGAGACCTTTAATCAGTCGCTGATCATTACTTAACTTGAAGCAACGTTTATAAATAGACACCAATATTTTAACTTGAATGCGTTTTATCAAAGAATTTTTTAATTAATATGATAAAGCAAAAAATACGCGACTAATATTTTTTTTATTATCTGACTGAGGGACTAAATACAATTTCTTTTTTTTACCATGTCACCCTATTCGTTTATCGTGAACCTTCTTAAAGGAATCTTCCAAAAAAGCATATCACACTGACCAGTCACCAAGTCCCACACCAATATCCTGGTATCAGCGAGTCCGGAGACCACGCATCCGTCCACGGAGCTGATGGCCAGCGCCACGGTGTCGCACCCCGGCTTCCATTTCTTGAACAGCGTCCCTGACTGCAGGTCGTACACTACAATGAAGTTTGGGCTGGGCTCGTCCAGTTCTCGAGACACTACGCAGACATAGGAACCTGAGGAGGGGAGAAGAAGATGGTGATCATGACATTTTTTTAGGTGTTCTGTAGTAATGATTGTGGAAGTCTTCTATTATAGCAAATAATCTGTACGGAACTGCACATTATTTTACAGATTCACGCACCGTGCATTCTGTGCGCTCAGCATTTCGTATCGTTAAAGTTGATTTGTATAAACAACTTAATTAAATAAATCAGTGTTCAATGGACATTCGCGGAGGTATTCGCGCGCCCCGGTATCATCACTAAGTGCAGGGATCCCCTACATTTATTTCGGTCCTTCGAGCCGGATTTAACTACTTTAACGATAGGTAACTCCTTATAAGTAACTCCTGGTTTCCACGAAGGTTTAGGCAGATGTATACCCAAGAACACCCATATTTCTCCAGTTATGTTAAAGTCCCATGTTATAGGGGGCGAGCCTATTGCCAACCGGGCACAAATCCAGACTCCGGGGTGTTACTTGGAAATTCCAGAGGGAAAAACCCAATAACACTTTACCTGACCCGGGAATCGAACCTCTAATGAACTATGGCCTTTAATCGCTACAAAGTATCAACCACGGCGCTAGCCGTAAGGGCCGTGGTTAACCGCTAGTGCGTATGAGGGCTTAGAGCATAATAAATATGTGTTAGTCGACAAATGAAAACGTGTCCATCATGCCATTGTCGACGACATTTTTTTGTGGCATTTACGGTCTGGCGTTCAAAAGTATTCATTATGTCGCTTAGGATTTGCAATTGAATTCGGTGGAAAAGGTTTCAGAATACAGTGTAATTTCCGCTATCAACGAATTTCGGTACTGATAATACAGTCGCTAGCACATCAAGTTACCACAAACTATCACATTTTCTCAATCGATTTTGAACTTAACAATCAATATTTTAAGGTTTAGAATCATTTGAGAGAAATTTGACAGTTTGTTATAACTTGATGCGCTGGCGCATGTACAGTCACGAGCACCAATATGTATACACAGAGCAACTTTAAAAAGTGATTTTCTCCTTCTCCATTAGTTGTAATTTTATGTTGTTATGGACATAGTATTTCGGAACCCATAGCCCAAACTAATATGAAAAAGGTTCTATTATCATAAAGTTATCGTTATTCCACGAGAAAATCGCTTATGAATGTGTTTTAGTGTATACATATTGGTGCTCGTGACCTATCGTCATAATTTTAACCAGATAGAAAAAAATGATGCCATGAATACCTTCATAAGTAATAGCAGCCTTAGATGTGATGAAGTCGTGGTGCGGTATCCTTAAGTCGTACAGCAGTTTCCGAGATGTGAGCGACCACACCAACAGAGGGAATGGCTTCTGTGTTTCGTCACCACATACTAACACCCTGAAGAAGAAAAACAAAGGATTATGGGTATAATTAATTTGTATGTAAGTATCTTCTTTACTCGATATTATATAAAGTTTCATTTTCTTTTGTTTTTTTTTTGTATCACACTAATACATATAATAAAGGCGAAAGTTTGTGTGTGTGAGTTTGTATGTTTGTCCGTCGTTACAAACAACTTTTACTTTGGGATGAACCCTGAAATTGCGAAAAAAATATGAGCTGTTCCATACATTTTATTCACGCTCAAACGGCTAAACGGATCTGGATGAAACTTGGCACAGAGGTAGTTAGTAGTACGCTCCCTTGGGATAATTTCCGACTAATTCCGGTAGATCACTCCATCCCCCTTTTCTATGAGACGTTTTTCTATGAGCGTTTACGATATTGTATGTTTTTAAATTATCCAAATGTTCATAATATTTTTTTTTTAATAAATGATTAGTAGTCAATGGATACATGAATTGGGCTGCCGTTGTAAGATGATTAAAATTGCACGGTGTATAACATATTTCTATAGAGTGCAAGCTTAAATGATGTGGACGTGTTAGTTAACAAATGTATTTGTGTTATACGCAACCTTAGACGGGCATCACAGTCCTTACCTTCCATCACCCGAAACCAGCAGGGAATTAAGGAATCTGTCTTCTCCAGCTTTGAACGTCGTCACACAGTCACCTGGAAATATCAAAAGTATATAACTTTTTTCAATGAAATGAAATAGTGTTTATTTCTGTTAGTAGAACTTTTGAGTCACTTTTACAAGTCAGTCAAGAATTTAATGGTCAAATTCGACTAGATTGACAATGTCGCCAGTCTCTTGGGTACATTACCAGTCGACAGTGATGCGGTTTAAGCAGTGATAGCCTATTGGTATGACGGTCGGACTGCCAAATCTTAGGTCTCGAGTTCGAACCAAGGCACGCAACTCTCACTTTTCGGATCCATGTGCGTATTGAATAATTATCACTTGTTTTAAAAACGGTGAAGGAAAACATCGTGACGAAACGTCTGAGAGTTATTTCTCAACAGCATGTGATGCTAAGTCGGAGGCCCATGGGCAGCATAAAAACTCTCGACACCAGGTTAGTCACTAACCACACGAAAAAAAGAAGAAGCGATGCGGAGGAACTTTTCGACGCCATATTTTAGTTAGTTTTATATACTTGAACAAAACATGCATTTTTTTAAATTTTATAATTATGGTGTAGGTTTCTTTATTGTACATAACTTATGCAAAATAAATGACCAAAAAATTGATTGTTAAAATACACTGACCGCGCAACTTAAAAGTCACGTGGTAAGTACAATTGGGTATTTGTCAGGGTAGTCAAAAACGTTACTTTTTATGAATAGTCAACACGGAATTTGTTCGTGATTTGTATGAAATATAATAATGTGACGTCATTGATTTTTGGGATCAAATGGAATACTTATTTAGATTAAATACAATTTTACAATTATATCTTCACGTTATTTAAATTTTGTACGCTGATCGAAGTTTTCAAGACAAATGGTCTTTTTGCTATTGTTATAATTTCACATAATTTTTTTGACCCTGTCAAATAACCAATAGTCTTAAATTCCAATCAAATATTGTTATTATTAACCCACTAGATGTTGGGACCCGTTAGGGCCGAAGCCTGCCGGGTAAGCAGGATTGTCAGAAAGGGTTACCGCTACCCCGGAACATAAGGGGCTAAGGAAGGAACATGGATGAATTTTAGTCAGTAAGAGTCTGACACTCCCTTCCGCTGCACCCAGAGCGGGAGGCGTCATTTGATGATTTCTCACCCTCGAAGAAAAACCCATTAGATGTTCGCTCTATTAGAAGCCGTTTGCTTATAAGAGCTCAACGATTTATACGGTTATATTTATTGTTTGGGGAGAGATTTTTTTCATATAAACCTGTGGCGTTTAATTTTGGAACGCACTATTAATCTTGCCTTACGTAGTGGCAACACTAGTTTTTCCCGCCACTAACGAAGTGACGGTAAGAACCAACAGAGACAGGTTCTGCAATCCAGCTACGAACAGAACAAAGTAGTTGCTTCCTTACATCTGCGATTTTGTACTGTTGTGAGAACTACAATGGCTATCTAATATAATTACTACTGAAGTGTATAAGTGATTAAACTACCTACAAAGTGTGAAACAGTTTCATTGCCCAATCCACGGGATTGTAACCACCGACATCCACACTCAGGGATGTTATGGATATGAAATTTCGGATATGGATTGGATATATAGGAATAATTATTATACGGATATGAAATTATTTCGGATTATCCGTTAGTTTCTTATAATTTCGGTTACGGATATTAGATTTTTAAGGAATTTGAAAAGTGAAATACAAATAGCAAATAAAAGGGTTATACAAATAGCAAATAAACCGCGGAACTTGCCTATTGCTTCATAATCTAGTTACGAGAGGTTGTATCGAGTCTACCTCTGATATTCTTAAAACCTTTTGGGTAGTCTCAATTAGGTTTCGCCCCTATCCGATATTATCCGAAACTTTTATTTCGGATTCGGTTACGGATAATTTTTTAAACTTATCGGATATCCGAAAGTTTCGGTTACGGTTATGGAGCTCACCAACATCCCTGATCCACACTACTAACCCGTGATCACAAACACCCAAAAATCTATGGGGTTCATATATATGGGGTTTATAAGAATTTCATAAGCCACTCACCAGTCTCAATGTTCATGAGGTTCACGTACATCCTGTTCCGGGACAAGGCGACCAGGTGCTTCGGGTCATGTAGTCCGTAGTACGGCATCTTTTGGTTCATCACGCCTTTTAGCGCCACCAGGAATGTGCCCTGGAAGATAAGGGAATTACGCGTTATCGCGTTTCTTAGCTTTAACATATATTATACTAGCTTCCGCCCGCGGCTTCGCCCACATAATATGTCGACAAATTATACATATAAATCTTCCTCTTGAATCACAGTATCTATTAAAATCACAGTATCTATTAAAAAAAGCCGCATCAAAATCCGTTGCGTAGTTTTAAAGATACATAGGGATATAGGGACAGAGAAAGCGACTTTGTTTTATACTATGTAGTGATAATGAAATATGTTATAAGAAAAGGTAGTCGCAAGACAATTCTGATATATGCACCGAAATAGCTAAAAGAAATATTGTAGATGAACAGTAGTATTTTATCATTTTTACTTGTATCTCAGTTAATAAATAATAATAATTGCCATTATTCTGCATTTTTAATTTAATGATAAGTCTATCATCAAATAAAATAGTTTATTGTCTCCAGTGAAAACTTTACTAAAATCACATAGAGATTTCGGCAAGCGCAACGACGATAAATATGAATAATATAATAATAATAATAATAATAATAATAGATACTAGATCTTAGATACTACACAAATATAGAGAGACTTAGATACTACACAAATCGATATAAATTAATTATGATTGATGATATCTTCGAAACTATGCAATTGTGGACCTCATATTATAGGACTTTTTGTATTATTGTACTTAGAGAACATGAATAATAAGGTATTTGAAAGGGTAGTCAATAATGTTACTTTTTATGAACTGTCAAAACGCGGAATTTGTACGTGATTTGTATGAAATATAACAATGTGACGTCACAGGTTTTTAGAATCATATGGAATACTTTTTAGCTTTAAATGCAATTTTACAACTATACCTTCGCTTGATATTTAATTCCCGTACAGTGATGGAAGTTTGTAAGACGAGCGGTCTTTTTTTAAATGTGTTTTCATATTTTATTTTTGACCGTTTCAAATAGTCAACTGTCTTCGTTCTTCTAATTTGAGGATTTGAGTAGAACATCGAATTAATACGTAAATATTTTGCGTTAAAAATCTCTTTAAATACCACATCGGAATTACTTTTACAAGTCATGTTAAAAAAATATTTTTTATTTTAATAAGCTAGGTGGAGACCTTGACAAGAAATGTCCCGTTTATCCCAACACACTGTAGGTATAGTACGAAATTATTAAAAAACAAAGCAACCTTTGTAATACATATTAAAAAAAAAACAAAACTGAAAAGCTTTGACCGAAGTCTAAGAAAAAGGTTTTATGCTGTCCTGAGCATTGTTTATTTAAGAGTGTAACTCACCTGATCTAAGTTATACACCCTGAGCTCTCTGCGACATAGCACCACACATTTGTATTCGTCGATTGGCACCAAGTTTATGGGGTGCGTCACTCCGACCATCTTTCTCACCATTTGACACCTGAAATCGAATACAATGGCTTTAAACATGGAAATTGAATACAGAATAGAAGGCAACACAGAATGTTCAGACGCCAGCACGTCAAGCTATCCCAAACTGTCAAATACTCCCAATTGAAAATGTACCTTATGCTTTTGTAATAAAGAGCTGGAGCTGCTGAAGATTCACAAAAACTTTTTGCATTATATAACTTCAATCTCTTAACATTGTATAATTCCATAGCACGTTTGTGAGTACTATGTACAATACCTACTATAAAGCTACCATTTACTGAGTACGTCTTACATTGACTTGAATGTGCCCTGGCGGCTGAGAGCATGTCATGCTCCCTGTAATGTCTCACTGATGGTGATGCGTATGTTGGATCATTTAGCTCCCATCAAAATGGTTGAGCTGAATGGTGCTAATCCATGTGTCATGTTCATGAACGGGCGCCGTCAGTAGGGACTGGTCACCTCTTAGCTGCCACGGCTGTTTTAAAATTTAAAATAATTTTGAATTGTTTTTTTTAAACTTGTAATTATGGACACTTTTATTAAGTTCTGCATCGTTCTCACGTGTATATTTCAACATGAATGATGTAACCCAGTTTTTGTAAACATATTTTGATTTAAAAGAGTGTCCATGGAGTTTCTTGCCCGTTCTTCTCCATAGGTACCTACTGCTTTGGAATGGGCAACTAGCTTCATCTTTCTGACTGACCGACCCCTTTTTTTTAAGGCTGGGAAATCATCCAATGACTGCTCCCGCTCTGGGTGGAGCGGAAGGGAGTGTCAGACTCTTACTGACTAAAACCCACGACCCCTTGACAATTCAAAAGTGCCTGTAATTGGTTTATTTGAAATAAATGCTTTGAGTTTGAGTTAAAGGTGAAAATCTATCCAAGAATTTTGACAGATTGGGGTATTTTGATGTGCTGGTTGTAGCTCCATCCCTGTTGAAAACCGGAGGTCGACACGGCGTTTATAGAAGTATGTATTATTTTAATCTTACTTCCAGTGGGAAAGAGATGAAGCTATACGTCAATCAGATTATAAAAATACTAACTGCTCCCGCGCGGTTTCGCTTGGCTCCTATTGGTCGTAGCGTGATGTTACATAGCCTTCCATATTTTGTGTTGAATAGTCCATTTAACGAGTAAATGGACTATCCAACACAAAAATCATTTTTCAATTCGGACCAGTAGTTCCAGAGATTGGCGCGTTCAAACAAACAAAGTCTTCAGCTTTATAATATACTAGCTTCCGCCCGCGGCTTCGCCCGCAAAATATTTCGACAAATTATACACATAAACCTTCCTCTTGAATCACTCGATCTATTAAAAAAAACCGCATCAAAATCCGTTGCGTAGTTTTAAAGATTTAAGCATACATAGGGATATAGGGACAGAGAAAGCGACTTTGTTTTATACTATGTAGTGAAGTATAGTATAGACACGTATTTTTTGCTTCATTATATTATTAAAAAATGACTCAGATTTTGGAGAGTGGGGGCTCGCTACGTCATAAGTAAGTATAAAACCTGCCCACTTGTGACGTCATGCCACATTTTAACTCAATGTATCGAAGTAATCTTTGGATTACGTAAAAGAAGAAAAAATACGTTAAAATTGACCAGCCCTCTGGTCTCGTGTAGAGTCGACCAACAGCTGCGTGATATCCCGAAATACTCCTCGGTTTCAACCCCAAACGGCTCAAACATAAATAAATATAAACAAGGATATAAATTAACACATTATATAAGGTGACTGGTAATTAGTGACTGATATTTAAACACGTGATTGTACTCATGATTACAATCAACTTTCCAAAAGAAACTTTTTTTGTTTACTCAATAGCTGCTCACAGCTGACCGGCGCGAAGGTCATTGAACTTTGCGCGCGCCAGGTGTATTGTTATTTTGATAAAAATAAAACTATTGAGTATAAAAAAAAAGTTTCTTTGGGAAACTTGATTGTAATCATGAGTACAATCACGTGTTTATATATCGGTCACTAATTACCAGTCACCTTATATATAATTTAAAAGTACTCACTTCAAAACATCCCAAACACAAATCTCCTCTCTCTCGGTCGAGACAGTCGCCACAAACTTCCCCCGGCTATCGAACCTCACGATCAGATCATAAGTCTTCGAATCAAATCCATCATTCATGGAAAACTCCCTCTTTTCCTTTATATCCATAATCTTCCAGAAATCCAAGTTCTCAGGATACAACGTAGGTACTGGAGGCTCCCGGATCTCTCTCATCCAATCCTGAACGATTTTACTTTTTATTTGATGTCCATTGCGTTGTCTCTTCTCCATAGTCATACGAAGGAGGCCGTAGAATTGTCTGTGGTCATAGTCTAGAGCGTAAGAGTGAGTTTCGAAGAAATCTTTGAGGACTTCAATGTGCTCGGGTAATGGGTCGATGTGTACGAGGGCTATGTCTTCCAGGCAGTGGCAGCAGTCCGTGGCTGCTAGCTTGTCGTGGACCCAGTCCAGCTGGGTGAAGTAGGGCTGGTTGGCGAAGGTCTTGGGATCGTCCTTGTATATGTGGTAGTGCTGGAATGGAAGCTCGTCGAGTTTTCGAGTGTTGTAGCTGTGGGACAAAATACAGGTGTTAAAATACAAGTTAAGGTTTTCATGAGTACCTTACAACTTGAAAGTATGTCCCTCGTTGAACCTAACACACTGTAAATTTACAGGTGTAGGTATTATTTTTGACATTTTAAATGTCCTGTTTCCTTTTTTGCGTTGGAGTTTTTTAATAACATCATGTAGATAGGACAAGTCATGTCAGTCACCCTAAACCCTAATAATATAAAGTACAGAATCTTAAATATGGAACTCGTGGCTAAGTAATAACAGCGCACGGGTCTGCGGGGTTGGACCGTAGATGGGTGGCCATCTTTGCATATTGCGACTCCTCCGTGGCTCGGAAAGCACGTTAAGGCGTTGAGCCCAGCTGTAATTTGTGGATCGTTGGCAGTCGTTACGGGTAGTCAGAAGCCTGAAAGTCTAACAGCCAGTCTTACCAAGGGGTATCGTTTTACCCAGTTACTGGGTTGTGGAGGTCAGATAGGCGATCACTGTAATATTCAGCTGCATCCGGTTAGACTGAAAGCCGTTGGGGTCGGCCTCCAGTCTAACCGGATGCAGCTGTCAGCAGTCAGTCATACTTGGGAAAAGGCTAGGCTAGACAGAATCTCAAATAGAAAAAAAATTAATTAAATTAACCAGCGCCTGTAATACTTACTATTCCTCAGAGAACTTGTTCTCTTGTGACACCAGACGGCCCGCCATCTTGGCATCGTTCTCTGAATACCATTTTCCCTGCAAATAGAGAATTGAATGTGAAAATTATACAATCTTCAACATGGATGACGACTAAAATGCATTTTTTTTCACGCTAGATGATCAAAAATATCATACGTGACCAGAAGGAACACGATCGTGAGGAAACCGGCATGCTTGAGAGATTTTTCTCAACAGTATGTGATGCTAAGTCACAGGCCCACGGGGAGCATTAAAACTCTGACACCAGGTTAGTCACTAACCACACGAAATGAAGAAGAAGAATAGACTAGAAGGCTTTTTTTTTAGGCTGGATTGTTCTTTGGCCAAAGAATTAGCATTGCCATTCAACGTGGCAATGATAATTCGCAATGTTTTTTTGCTTTTCGTGGCGTGTTCCGCAGGATTGTCTGAAAGGGTTACCGCTACCCCGGAACATAAAGGGCTAAGGAAGGATCATGGATGGGTTTTTAGTCAGTAAGAGCCTGACACTTCGTTCCGCTCCACCCAGAGCAAGAAGAGTCATTAGATGATATCCGAACCTCGAAAAAAAGGCTGCTACTGAGTAATTCCTAAAAAAAACCCAATGAATCTTTGCCCGACCCGGGAATCGAACCCAGAACATCAAGCTCAGCAGTAGCGCTTGCGACCAATGGACCAACGAGCCAGTCTCAGTATAACTAGGTTAATCAGAAAATTAACATTTCCATTAATTGTCAACTATCGCTTTATTATTTAATCAGCGAGCTGTCATCTATAAAGTAGTACAAATAGTTTTTGGCACCAGATTTAAAGAAGCGACTGGTTTAGTAATAGCTATATACAGGCGCTGACGGAGTTGACCGACTTTCTTGTCGGCGGGACTCCAATAATTAAATTATCTGTGGCCCAGTTTCTCGAACCACTTGGTACCTACTGCTTTGGAATGGGCAACTAGCTTCATCTTTCTCACTGACCGACCGCTTGACAATTCAAAAGTGCCTATAATTGGATTATTTGAAATAAATACTTTGAGTTTGAGTTTTGAGTTTGAACGAGAGTTATTGCAAAATTAAGGAAAGCTAGAGTAACCCGCGAAATTCATATCTTACGTTTTTTTTTCAATTGGTTATTTGAAAGGTTATTAAACTAGGCTTAAGGTTATTAAAAATTATTAAAGGTTACGAAAAACGAAAACGAACGAACGAATTATTAAAGGTTAAAACGCGGAATTTGTACGTGATTTGTATGAAATATAACAATGTGACGTCACAGATTCTTAGAATCAAATTGGATACTTATTAGCATTAAATGCAATTCCATAATTATATCCCCGCATAATATTTAATTTCTGTACGGTGACGGTCTTTTACAGTCCGCGAGGTATAAGCTGAGCTTTGCATTTGTGTGAGTGTACATGGATAGTGTAGGTGTGATAACCGGCCTTAGGCGCGGCGCCATTTTCGCCCGGTAAAAACCGATTTTGGGTAACCGGCCTGAGGCGCGGCGCCATTCTGACTGTACTTTTGGTGATCACACACACTAATGCAAAGCTCAGCTTATACCTCGCGGACTGTATGTATGTGAGTCATATTTAATTTTTGACCGTTACAAATAGTCAATTTGCAGATATACAAAATAATACGCGATCGTAACGTGCCCATATTTTAAAGAAATGTATTTTTTTAAAATCAATTTTCAAAAAAATACATTTTTACAATTTATCACATTAATTTATACTCCGACTGCTGAACTGAGACAGCTCCTGAGGTGCGGGAGGGGTGACAGTTGTCACAAGTTGACGAATCAGTGAGCTGAGCGTCGTCACACACCTCCCGCACCGCGCAGTTGCTTCAGAACGGTCTCAGGCGATCGGGCTACATTTCGTTCGAGAAATGGCCCTCAATTCTCATTAAAAACTCACCAAGGTGTAATTAACTAGACTAGGAGTAATTCTCGCGGTAGTTTTCAGGTTGATTACGTCACGAGTATGAAAAACGAATAATGGAAAAATGATAAAAGGGTGGTTCCTACGCAGCTACGACGGTATTCCCGTATCTTGGATTCTGATTACCCACTTCGCGTGGTCAACCAGTGGACCTCGCAACTAGCAGTGGAGTGAACGCAAGGCAAGCATGCGAGCAACGAGTTGTCACCGAGTGGTCCACACGCTGTCCGCGCGCGAAGGACAAACGACAGAGGCGATCCGGTTGAAGTTGAAGTAGTGAGCGCATACCCATACGAGTCCATATAAAGAATACTAGCCGCAGATGGCGAGGCGGTGCGGAGAGGGTGCCGGATGGCTCTAATGACCTGTGACCTTTATACTAATAGGTACATTTTCAATACTTAAAAAATGTCGATCCTGACCTCGTAGTAGTCGATGAGCGTGTGTCGCACGGCGGCCCCTCCGTCGGCCAGGTAGCGCTCGGCGGCCGCGCCGGCCAGCGCCGCGTCCCGCCAGCGGGCCGCCCCGCGCGCGTCCCAGCGCAGCCACGGCGCCAGCAGCGCGCCCAGCTGCGGCCACGCCAGCGACGCGGGCGCCCACGGCACTGCGCGGGGAGGTTATAGCCACGCGTGAGGTTCCGTACCCAAAGAGCTAAGCTTAGTTAGTTTAGCTGACCTCGTGTAGCTGACACAGTTGGAACGAAGTTCCTTATCGCGCGTTGCGAAAGGGGGCTAGACGGAATTAAGACCAAAGTTGTAACGACACTTTTCTTGGAGTAAAATATGATGTTTTTTTAATCAATATTTTTTTATTGGTTAATTTTAGATCAGTTTTTTTTTTATTATTAGGATAACCTATAACTTAAAAGAAATAAAATTTTATTATAATTCCTTCACTAATTAATCGAAAGGAACTTCGTTCCATCCGGGTGTCCCTTGACTCCTCTCAAGATTTTTTTCAAACTTTTTAGCTTAGCTTAGCTCTTGGTCTGCAGTAAGTCCCATGCACCTATTGTCATCAACCGGGTGTAAATCCAGAATCCGAGTTGCTAATAGGAAGTTCCTAATGGAAAAACCCAATAACACTGCTCGACCTGGGAATCACACCCAGGACCAGTTCAGCAGTAGCGCTTGCGACCTCTAGACTTCTAGACCAAAGCGGCAGTCTTACATACACACATGAGTATTAATAAGTGAAATAACTGCGAGGCAAGCAATCCATCTGGATCAAATATACGTGGTAATTTTCGGGTGCCGTACCCAAAGGATAAACCGAGACCAGATTACTAAGACTCCACTATCCGTCCGTCTGTCACCAGGCTGTATCTCATGAACTGTGATAGTTAGACAGTTGAAATTTTCACAGATAATGTATTTCTGTCGTGGCGCATATACTAGCCGTGGATCTCAGCTGGCATTCGTCGATCTTTGACAGTCGTTACGGGTCGTCAGAAGCCCAGTCTGACAACCAGTCCTACCAAGGGGTATCGTATCATCCCGTAACTGGGTTGTCAGGCCAGATATACAGTCGCTCCATGTAAAATACTGGTATTCAGCTGCATCCGGTTAGACTGGAAGCCGACTCCAACATAATTGAGAAAAGGCTCGACAGATGGAGAGATGGATAGATAATGAATCCACTTACAGTATGTCTCCTCACTCCTGAACAGCTCATCGTGCGCCAAGATATCCAGTATCTCAGTATCATCAAGCCCTCTCCTAGACGCGGTCAGCAGAGCGAGGCAGGTCTTCACTCTGTCAGCTCCTAACGCTGCCTCAGTAGTGATGAGGATCTGGGTCAGCTGGCCTTCCAGGTCTTCGCAGATGACCAGTTCTGGAGTGGTTTCGGGTTCTGATAACTCGGTGAAGGTTTCTGCTGATAGCGAGATTTGCCAGGCTAAAATCTGGAAATTTGAAGACGTGTTATGGTGCGTTTTTATTGCATGTCAGTTAAAAATCAACTGTTGTTCACGGCGATAAGGTTGATTTTTCGCTGCATAAGATAAATTCTACTCGGAATAAATTTTTGAGGACTGTTTGATGGTTTATTTCTCACTAACTAATTTAAGTAAGGTGGACGGTAATACATGCATGGAAATCCAAATCTGATTTTCAACTTTATTACAAAAGCATAAAGTTCATTTTCAATTGGTAAAATATGACAGTTTGGGATAGTTTGATATGCTGACATATGTACATAAGAATAGCTATGTAAAGAAAAAAAAAGAAAGAGGAAATAAGTTAATTTGCTGCAAAAAAAACCCAGTTGAGGGAAAATATGCGTCACAATCCGCACAAAACGGCGATCGCTCAGCATAATGCTTAGCCCCATGGATTACAGAGCCACAGGCGTTGATTTTCAGCGACAGCCGGCGTTGACGTGATGACGTCAAACCAGTAGGCTACCGTACGGTAATGGCTGCCGGACGGCGCGTTCATGTTCCACGCGCGCCTCAAAGAGATGTCAGCAGTCAGAGCCGCAGCCTACCGGGCAGCTACCCCGGAAAAAGTATCCTATGTGTTAATCCAGGTCATAAACTACCTCTGTGCCAAGTTTTATTAAGATCCGTTCAGTTTGAGCGTGAAGGACGGACAAACAAACAAACTCACACACAAACTTTCGCATTTATAATATTAAGTGACTAGTGATTGACTGTCATTATATGTACATCTTTGATAGTCGTTACGGGTAGTCAGAAGCCCGAAAATCTGACAGCCAGTCTTACCAAGGGGTATCGTATTGCCCGGTTACAGGGTTGTGGAGGTCGGACAGGCAGTCGCTCCATGTGGAATACTGGTATTGGTGGTGCATCCAGTTAGACTAGAAGCCGACCCCAACATAGTTGGGGCAAGATCATAGATGATAGAATCAGATGATGATAGTGATTGACTTAATCGGAAAATATCAGTAAGTAGTTAAAACTGACCTTAGCATAAAGCGGTAGAGTACATTTTTGCACGGCCCTCACAGCGGCCTCAGGAGGTGAGGCGGCCCCAGTCTTGCTGTACGTGGCTGCGCAGGCTGTGAGTACGGCCTTGGCTTCATCAGGCCCAACAGGTGGTGCCCTGACCACTTTGGGCCCATCCTCTGATGATAATACCGCCATGATAGCTGAACTCGACGGCTCGTCTTTTTCTGTGGAAGGTGTAAGTGTTTTGTTGCAACTTTAAATAAATATAAGAATGATGATTAAAATATTTTTATATGTCCGTCAGGTTGATTAAAAATATTGGAAATGTGTTTTTTCTTTTTATAAGTAATCAAAAGATTACGTTGATACATTGTGTTTAAATGTGGCATGACGTCACTCCTATGTAGATTTTAAACTGAGTTGTGACGTAGAGCGCCCCCACTCCCCAAATCTAAGTCAATTTTTTTTAATATGGTGAAACCAAATATTCTTTTGATTTTGATTTATTTTTGCCGCGTGATTGTCAAACAGACAATTAGGTATTTGACAGGTTAGTCAATAACGTTACTTTTTTGAATTGTCAAAACGCGTAATTTGTATGAAATATAACAATGTGACGTCACAGATTTTTAGAATCAAATGGAATACTTATTAGCATGCAATTTTACAATTATATCTTCGCATAATATTTAATTTCTGTACGGTGATGGAAGTTTTTAAGGCGAGCGGTCTTTTTTCTATGTGATTTCATGTTTTATTTTTGACCGTGTCAAATAGTCAATTGAGTACCTTCAGTGACGGTGACAATCATCTTGACGTTGTGCGGTAGTCGCTCGGGCAGCCAGCGCGCTGCCCGCAGTGCGTCAGCTCCTACGACGCACAGCAACGCGCCCCGCGACCGACCCACACCGCCCAGCAGGATGGGCAGAGCTGCTGACAGCGACCATACGTCCTGAACACACATGTTAATTCATTTTTTATAGTGTCTGATGTTTCTGGATATAATTTTCGAACGCACGGCAGCAGCGTCTGTTTCCACTCAATTGAAAATAACATGTGTGATATTTTTGGACACGAAAAATCATTACATCGATTAAAGAGTTCGATAATTCAGGACACAAGGAAAATAGTGATAGGTAGTCTAGTGGTGTGACCATCGGACTGCCAAGTTACAGGTCTCAAATTCGAACCCAGCACCTAAGATTTTACAGATTCATGTGCGTATTGTATAATAATACTTGCTTAAAAATCGGTGAAAGAAAACATCGTGAGGAAATCATACTGTCTGAGAGATATTTCTCAACAGCATGTGAAGCTAAGTTAGAACCCATGGGCAGCATAAAAACTCTGACACCAGGTTAGTCACTAACCACACGAAAAGAGGAAGACCTTCTTAAAAAACGGCGAGGGAAAACATTGTGAGGAAATCAGCATGTCTGAGAGGTATTTCTTAACACGTTGAACGCCAACGCGGTCACCGTGTGTCCGACAAACAATAGTTTTTCTATTGTGTCTGCTGCGTGGCAGTCAATGACTTAACAGTAACTTCATCGTCATTCTACTGCCTTATCCCAATTTATTTGTGCTCGGCGCAACATGTCTTTTTCTTCCATACTTCTCTATTAGTCGTCATCTCGGTAGTCACTCCCTTTCTAGCCATATCATCTTTCACACAATCCATGCATCGTTTCATTGGTCTCCCTCTACTTGTATAGCCATCTACATTCATACTCTAAACTATCCTGACAACATTTTCCTCATTCCTCCGCATACCATGCCATACCATGACAACCGATTTCCACACAACTTTTCAGTCACCAGTGTCACTTTCAGACTTCCTCTTATATACTCATTCCGTATTCTATCCATTCGGGTAACACCACACCTCCCTCTTAGCATTCTCATCTCAGCTGCATGCGATTGTCTTTTATTCATTCCTTTTGTGGCCCAACACTCTGATCCATACAAGAGATGATTTCTCAACAGTAAATCACTACGAGTACATAGTATAAAACAAAGTCGCTTCCTCTGTTCCTATATCCCTATGTATGCTAATCTTTAAAACTACGGAAAGGATTTTGATGCGGTTTTTTTAATAGATAGAGTGATTGAAGAGGAAGGTTTATATGTGTAACGGAACAACCACTATTATGTTCGCAACGTGATTAGATCCCGCTTACCCGGCTCGAAGGACCATTAAGATGTGTGGTTAGGGACCTTACACCTTGAGTTGATGCTGATTGATACACTGATTGCTGATTGATTGATATTTATTGATAAAAGTATGATTGCATGATAGATGAGTGCACGCGGTATGAATGCTATTCGTGTACTAAATTGGCCGGCCCGGCGCAGGTAAAATGCTGACATATTGATATGAAAACTGTGCTGTGCTTGCACTGTACAACATGCAATTTCCATCATCCACGCGGGCGAAGCCGCGGGCAGAAGCTAGTTATTATTATAAAACAAAGTCTTACATTACGTCCGCGGTACACCGTCCCAGTCATCAGTACATGGCACTGATCCACGATACTCTTCAGCAGCATGTGGGAACTGCTCGACGCTGGCGTTAGACCTACGAATCTGTGGACCGAATAAGGATAGGTTATTCAAAATCGGCAAGAAATCCTTTTAGTGTTAACTAAAGAACAATAATTTTAGGTGGAAGCTACCCCGGAACATAAAGAGCTAAGGAAGGAATGAGTGGGATTTAGTCAGTCTGGCACTTCCGCTCCACCCAGAGCGGGAGGGGTCATTTGAAGATTTTTAAAGAGACTCGCGAAGTTCAAATTTTCTTACGTTTTTTGCAATTTGCATGTCAGTGTCAGGTTGTATGTTGATCAAAATATGATTCACACGTAAAAAGTAGGTATTTGAAGGAGTAGTCTTTAATATAAAATAACGTTACTTTTTATAAACTGTCAAAACGCGGAATTTGTACATGTTTTGTATGAAATATAATAATGAGACGTCACAGATTTTTAAAATCAAATGAAACATTCAAATGAGCCTAAAATGCAATTATTTCTAATACTTATCATCCAGTACCTACATACATTTTATAGATTTTATATTTTATTTTTGACCCTTTTTAAATAGTCAATTATAATCATTAAATTACGAGTATATCAAATCTCAGAGTTAGAATTCCCCAAAAATGTCATGATGACATGAAATAGTCATTTCGTAAGGTGATATGAAATCAGTGGGATTGTCCGAAAGGGTTACCGCTGCCCCGGAACACAAATGGCTAACGAAGGAACATGGATGGGTTTTAGTCAGTAAGAGTCTGAAACTCCCTTCCGCTCCACACAAAGCGGGTGATTCATTATTTGATGAGTTTAGAAGGTTATTCGGCGTTTTCGTTTCTTCCTCCTCGCATATCTCTTACCTGACGATAACAGCTAGGTCCGGTTGGTAGGAATGCGCAAGAGTGACAGCGCGCGCCACTAGCGTGGCCTTCCCGCAGCCCGCGCCGCCGATCAGCGCCAGGGGCACTGTGCTGTCGCCTGTTATGTATCTGGAACATGATCACATTGCTATGTACAGCATCATTTGGTACAAAGAGAAGGAACTTGGAGAGTTTAGCACTCAAAATGTTGTGAGCTGAACCAAAAATTTTAGTAGGTAGGTAAGTCACGCAGTTCCGAGTTTTCAGATTCATGTGCGTATTGTATAATATGTCAAAGCGTCGACGCATATCAATCAATCTGGATCAACGCCATCTATCTCTCACTGGAGGAACTATGTAGTTAGATTTGACAGCTTACGTTTCGGAACGTCAAGTAATAACTTGGGCATGAAGGTATAGATAAAAATGGAGACCACACTCAGAACAACAGCTTGAGTCAAATACCTACATATCTCTATCTCACTCCCTGTGGGCCGACCTCTCTTTTTGGTGAGGACGATAGTATTGCTATCTTCTTATTTGAATCTCCTAGTAAATTCTTAGGAATAGTCATCACAATAACAAAATCATAAGTTAAACGCGGTCTGGTATTATATAAAGTAATAAATAGTTAAAACGCGATTAGTTAATTGTGTTTTTTTTTTTTATCGGTCCCTTAGGCAAAGTTGGATTGGCTCATAACGGAGTTAGAATCCCATTTCCTTAGGATTCGATAAAGTGGCAACATTGACCCTATGTCAAAATAAATAAGAGGCAATATGGCGGTTGTTTACTTTGCGGTTCACAGCTTTAAATGAGATTATTCACGGTATAATTGATATAATTCAAGAAATGGTGCAAAATTGTATAGTGCGTGGTTGCGGAAGTAAGTGGTGTCCAGGAGGTGATATAAGATTTCACCCGTAAGTGATTTATGGCATTGAATCATTGCAAACATATTTCTTTGTTTTTTTCACTTTATTTCTACCTAAAATGTTTTATCAGTGTTTTCAACATATTATTTAATGATAATTACGACCGAATCAAATAGTTTTACATTGAATTTAATTGACTATGTGCAATTTTAATGTTCTGTTTACGTTTTTTTTTGTTTTATGTCATGTTGAAGTAGTGTAACCATATTGAGGATATATCTGGGAATTTCCGTGGAACATGAACTAATTAAAAAAAAAAGTCTTAAGTATTATATATGTCTCTTAAGGATTGTGGACTATGTGATTTTTTTAAATATAAAATCTTTGTTTCTCACTATTCAAAAAATTTAATATCCATCAAATGCTTTTTTTTCAGATTTCCTAAAAATAGTACTCATAGAAAATCGTGGTTATCCATTGTACCATTGAAAAACAAGTTTTATGAAAGTGCACGGATTTGCGATTTACATTTTCAAGAATCAGATTATTATAAAAAAACAAGGCGCTTAAAAGAAACAGCAGTTCCTAATATAATAGATCAAGAAACAGTCCCACCAGCCATGGTAAACATTTAACATAGTTTATATATCTGTATTACAATATATTACGTATTTAGAAATATAGTTCAAATGTATGGCAAAAGGCAAAATTTTATAAAATATATTATAATTTTCAGATAATAAGTTCAATGCATGAAGACTATATGGTGAAAATAGATCCTCTGGCTGTACCAAGCACTAGTTCTGACATTTCTGATAGAAATTTTCCACTTATGGAAATAGCAGTGAAACGTGCTGGCGGCAATATTGAGGAACCAACTGATAAAAAACAATGTCGGAAAGTTCTGGAAAATATAAGCAATCTTAACGAGTTACCTGTAAGTTTCCCTTTCCCATACAAAATATTAAATACTCATTTACATAACATCATATTATGTATAGATTCCATCACGGAATCAATTTACTGTAATGATTTGCATGACACTAAGATAGTTAAGCAAATAGCTAATTCGTTTTTTAACATGCGTATACGTGCTCACTTAAAGAGACATACAGAAGATATACTCAGTGATTTACGTGGTAAGAGACAGAAATTACATAGAGCAATGATATTCAGTCATGTATAATTGAGAAGTTATAAATAAGGTTAAATAAATGATTTAATTCGGAATATGTTTTTTTTTTTTGAGGCTTCACACTGTTCCTATTACAGTTCCGCATAATATATATAAATAATATTCATTTGCCCACATGGTAAAAAATTCTGAACACTGACTAACCCAGAATACTCGAAAAAAGCTGCTGTCCATTATGTTTAAGTAATCTAAAAAAATAATTAAACTGAGTTTTTTTTTTCGCGATTTGTGTATTGTTCCCATAGAAAGAGTTGATAGTAATTTATAAGTACATCCCTAATAAATTCCTTTTAGTTTTTACGCAAAACTAAAAAGTATTTTTCAGCTTCTCCCGAACCCCCACTTATCACAGTCATTCATATCGCATTACCCGCGGTAACTAAACCTATGTCATGCATTCTAATTGCGTATGACGCTATCAATAACAATCTGAATCCATAACGATACTTACATTTTTATGCAGACAAAATTTATAATAACTGTCACAATGATAACTATTTTTCTCTGGTAGAGTGTTGTGCAATTACACCTCTGGTCATGCTCTATTTTCGTGCAAAATTCTGTATAATACGTCTACCCAGAACTTTTTGTATGATTAATGACAAACAGCCAAATTTACACACTCAGAAACATCACAAGTTTCACACTTTATCAAACAACTTTTTTCGTAATTTCATAAACATGCATCATATCATGTTGCATACAATCTTTAGAAGCTAGAATCTAAGTAGTAAACAGTGATGTAGAGAAATTTATAAATATGTTAATCACTAAATGGAAAGCAACTACAAGCGTGTCCCAGGAAAACTAAAATAAAGGTTACCCTACTGAGAAAGAGAGGGACTGCCCACAAAGAGCGAGATAGCGATACATAGGTATAGCTTCAAGTAGGTATTCGGAGTGTGGTCTCCATTTTTATCTATACCTTCATGAACTTGGGGATGGTTAGCGTGGAGTAATGGCCACACCGAGCTAATAATCGAGTCAAATGTCGATCCGGAAGTATAATCGGTTATTTGACATTGACAGGTACTGACGTTGACACAAAATAACCAATTCAAAGCGAATGGTTACTGGTATCCGTTTGCATTTAGGTTGTACTCGTATATAATGTACGTTCTGGCTTCGGAAGGGTTCCCCTCACACCTTGTATTGATGAAGAAAAAGCGGTAGTACAAGTCACTTACGTCTTGAGCTCGTTGAGTGTGATCTCTCTGTTTGAAGTACACTGCGCCGCTTTCTGGCAGAACGCGAGGTGCTCGTTCACCTCGTCGAACAAACTGGAAAGAACAATTCAAATTGTAACGCGAAATCTTTCTGAAGAGAACAGCAAATAATTATATAAAAGGTTGAACTAGGTGATACCCTAGTTGAGTGACGGACTGGACAAGGCCCACACCTCTGATTTTTCGGATTCATGTGCGTATTGTATAATTATCATTTGCTTAAAAATCGCACGTTATGACGGTGAGATTTTTACAGAATAGCACTACAGTCATTCTACTTCTACCTGATGCTAGGGATTAACACTACCGCGACAAGTCACTTCTTGTTCACTTCACCTATGTTTTCACGGAGCGAGTATTACAGAATTGAGCAGCTGGCCCTGGATCAGACGGTGGTCGGTGACCTACCCACCTGCTAAGATCCTGTCATACTCATTTTGCCTCGTTTACGTTTACATAAAGGTTATACACGCACGCCGGTTGCGTGTACAACGCACCTGACTTTTTGCAAGAACATAGCCCAGCGTGGATCATGCGCATACGCACGTTACTCCCACGTACCTGGTAGGTATCCCGTTGTACCCGGCCGGCACGTCGTTGTCGGCCACGAGCGCGTCCAGCAGCGCGTCCAGGCGGTCCCCCAGCGCGCTGCTGACGCCCTCGGTGTACTCGTCCTCGCCGCCCGGGGCCGAGCGCCCGCGCACGCTGGCGCGGATCACGTTGCGCTCGCTCAGGTGTTGCTGGGAGATGAATTTAAATGTTTTAGAGACGAACATGCCGAGACTCCTCCGTGCCTCGGAAAGCACGGTAAGCCGTTGGTCCCGGCTGTCAATTGTGCATCTTTGACATTCGTTACGGGTCGTCAGAAGCCCGAAAATCTGACGGCCAGTCTTGCCAAGGGGTATCGTATTATCCAGAAACTGGGTTGTGGAAGTCAGAAAAGCAGTCACTCCCATCGATCACTAATAAAGAACTAGATACACAATCAGCGTCAAAAAATGTCCTCACCGAATGACCACCCAATTGAACATTTGGGTGGTCTTTTCATCTAGTAGCATTCGAACGCTCCGACGGTAAACATGCCTCAGTGCTCGTTTAAAAACTGCAAAAATCACACGTCTAGGACGCTAAAAAAGGATGGAGTTTCTTATTTTTGCTAAGTATTAATATTATCATTATATAATTGTTAACACTGTATTGTAAATACTAATATTTTTCAAGAAATCATCGTAAAAACTTTATTTTAAATTAAGTCGTAACAAATAGCAGGCGATATAATGCAGCTCAATTGTAAAGACTCTTACTAAACGTATTAATCATACTTACGCATGTCCACTTAAATTGTTTGGGTTATCCGCGTTGACTCTGTTCCATTTGTTGGAGACGCTATTATAGTTCTTATTTTTTTTAATGCGAGATTTGATTTTTGTTTTCATTTACCTGACTGCGCGATGCAAGGGAGGGTTATGTGTTTATTAGCCTATGTATGAATAATTGACCTAAAATAACTGCTACTAACTGCATAAGACTACTTGAAAAGTGACTTGTTTGGAACTTGTTAGTTGTTTTTTATCAGTCGGGTTTTTTGATATTCCCAATATTTTTTTGTGGTTGTTTAGTCGGGACTTTTGAAAATATTCAATTATTTTTTGCTTTCCTCGTGATCCAGTGAGGTGTGGAGAATCGATATCAGTTACAGCACGTCAAAGATCCGAAGAATTCTTCGATCCGAAGTATTTCTTTTTATTGACATTTGTAATTTATTATGAACAATATGTCAAAAAATTGGGACAATAATATTCTTTGATTTTTGTATATTCTTCCTCACTAATTTATATTTACTGAATGTAAAGTTCTGATTTATTTAAAAAAATACCAAAATCGCTAATTGTATGCCTTTAATATTTAAGGCGTTGCCTAAATTCCTAATAGATTCCATCATCAGAACAAGGATTAGATGTAAACAGGACCAACTTGGGAACAAACCTAATGTAATGAATCATCTCAATCGGTCGATTCGTCTTCGACTTATCGGTGGTGTGCAAACATAAAAAAATAATAATATATAAATACGCGACGCATTGAGTAACCTCCTCCTTTTTTTGAAGTATGTTAAAATACCATACATAATAATTTACAGTACAAACAAAAAATATTGTTCTGGTTCGTCTCCACTCGTTCCTTGTGCTAGTGGCGAGCCTCGGTTGTAAAATTTTATTACTTTTTTTTGACACTTAGTAATTGTTACTTTAAAGCATGCGTATAAGGTTGAAATTGTTTTGATGTATGTTGAGCAGCGAGTACCGGTCGTAAAATTTTATTGCTTTTTGCAATAGCTTTGTGAATACGGCTTTAAACCTTGCAGGTAAGGTTGAAATTACATTAATATAGATTTATTTTACCTAAACACAATTGGCGACATTTTTAAGAGAACTTTTGTATGAGATTGTGTATCTAGTTCTTTATTAGTGATCGATGGTCACTCCGCGTAAAATACTGGTATTCAGCTGCATCCGGTTAGACTGGCAGCCGACCCGAACATAGTTCGGAAAAGGCTAGGCATAATATGATGATGAGCAATAGCAATCAGCCAATCCAACGGTTACGCTTTGAAATGACGATATCAAGTTCGGCAATTTGTGCCTGATCACACGTTGTCAGGTTTGACTAATTTGATGTTAACAGTGCCTTTTCTACCAGCAATTTGTAGTTCAAGTGTTTTAGCTCACGTGCGGTTGACTTTAGATAAGAGATGCATTGTTTTGCTGGTGTAGCATGAGCCATGATGGGGTTAATTTTTGTTGAGTCTGGCTCTGGGTGATCGGTCTGCCATATTTTTTCAGTCAGTCAGTGTCTTAAGTTTTGTGTTTCCGTTTTCTAACACGGACTTCTAAGTGTTTAGATTATTTTCTCTTTCAAGCGTGTTTTTTGGTCAGTGGTGTATTTTTTTATACTTGTTTATCACTTTTTAGCTGTGGTTTCTGTTTAAAGTAGGTTAAAAATAAACAAAACCAGTAGATTTTTTACTCCAAAAACAAAACGGGAATAAACAAAAGATAAGATAAGTGAGACATAATCTTTTATTTAATTTCTCTTTTACTTCTTGTAGGATTCATAAAACCTGTAAAGTGGTGTACCTTCAAGTCCTTCTGCAGGTTGTTGAGCCTCCTCTGCAGCTCGTGGTGGTGCGCCATGTCGGCGGGCTCCTGCTCCTGCGCCTGCGCCGCGCCGCCCGCGCGACACACCCACACGCAGCGCCGCGCCGCCTCCACGCTCATCAGCACCGTGTGCTGGACCTCCTGAGAAAAGATACGAGGTTACGTTAGAATTGAGTACCTACAGAAAAATTTAACAACACGTCACTTCAAACAAATAACGCATTTCCAAAACATTTGTTTAACTCTTTTTTTTTTTTATTCTGGTACTTTATTCATCTAAGTTACATGAAGAATTAATTACTATATACAACCTAAAACTAAAAAATATATACATTATGTACAAGTGGTAAAAAAGGGGGACTCATAGGGCGTCAAAAAATTCACCCCCATAACATTCCATTTGTTTAACTGATCACAACTTACAGTACACGCTAAAACCAGTAACATAATGGTAGGAGATATTTCTTAACGGCAGAGGTAGCCTAGAGGTGTGACCGTCCGGCTGCCCATCGTGATCCATGACATTGTGAGGAAACCAGCATGTCTGTGACATATTTCTCCACAGCATGTGAAGCTAAGTCAGAGGCCCATGGGCAGCACAAAAAAAAACTGACACCAGGTTAGTCACTAACCACTCGAAGAAGAAGAAGATTTTCAACAGCATGTGAAGCTAAGTCAGAGGCCCATGGGCAGCATAAAAACTCTGACACCGGGTTAGTCACTAACCACACGGAACAGAAGAATAATATAATATCCTTGGACATTTCACACAACGCCATATAGTCCCAAGCTAAGCAACCTAATGCTTGTGTTATGGGAACGAGATAGCTGATAAACTACTTATATACAATTTTTTTTGTAAATACGTACATATTATAGATAGAAAAACACCCAGACCCGGACAAATACTTGTAGGTCGCACAAATATTTGTTCCGTGCGGGAATCGAACCCGCGACATGCTGCGTTGCAGTCCATCGCTCATCCACTGCGCCAACCGTGTCGTCAAAAAGAATGTTAGGTAGCCCACCTGTTCCACCACAGTAGTGAGGTAGGCGTCGCAGGCCTCTTGTGGCAGCGTCCGCACCAGCACGTTGAGGGTCTTGGCCATCTCGCGCCGCCAGCGGGCCGGCGCGCCCCGGACCAGCCGGTAGCAGGGCGGCGTGGTGCTCGCGTCCAATGTGTACCTGGGGGTACGAGATGAGTGACGGGATTTAGGAGGAGGGATTTCTTTAACTGGACATCTAGAGTCTGGAGAGATCATATATTTGTGCATCCATCGCTTGTCACTGACTACAGGGTGAAATTGAAGTCATGGGCATTGTTTAAAGGGGTCATTGTGCTCATCATCATGAACAACTTTCACTATGGGAACAAATCTGAAATCGCGAAAAAAAAATCTGCTGTTCCATACATAATGCTCGCAGAACTCGGCTAAATTTAGGGAACAGCTGATTTTTTTTCGCGATAAGAACGCGAATTTTCGGCCTCGCACAGGTCTTTTTTTTTCATTTTTTATACTACGTTTTGTTTTTATTTCTGTGTATTTTCTATGCGTATGCAGAATAACATATTTTTCTTTGTAGAAACGAAGCTATACGTCCTCGTCCCGTCTCATTCCCACACTGAAGTAATATTAAAATAATACTTACAATCTGGTCCTTTTTTTTTTTGAGGGTAGAAAATCGTCCAATGACTTCCCCAGCTCTGGGCGGAGCGGAAGGGAGAGTCGGGCTTTTACTGACCGAAACGAGTCAAAAAAAAAAAGCCCTTTATGTTCCGGGGTAGCGGTAACCCTTTCAGATAATCCCGCTTACCCAGCAGGCTCGGCCCTAACGGGCCCCTTCACATGCTGACATCCCTTTGAGGTGCGCGTGGAACATGTACGCGCCATCCGGCACGGGCTTGGTCCTGATCGGACGGTGAGGTAACGAGGTGGTCTTGGAGGCATATCTTACCATTTATTCAGCAGTGCCTTATCACTCTCGTCTTCGGCGGTCTCGAGGGCGGCCTTGAAGTCTGCGCACTCCAGCGTGTGAGGCAGTAACGGAGTGCCTAGCCCCGAGTTGAGGAACAGCACCGGGACCACGGCTCCGAGTTCTGATTGTCCTGGAATATCATAATGGACCATGAATTAATAGTACATATTTTTTTTAACTACAATATAAATGATACTATCTTCAGCGGCTTCGCCCGCGTAGATATGGGAAATTATGCCATCACCGCTGCACCGGGATAAAAAAAATCCGCCTGTCTAGCCTTTTCCCAACTATGATGGAGGCGGCTTCCAGTCTAACCGGATGCAGCTGAATACCAGTATTTTACAAGGAGCGACTGCCTATCTGACCTCCACAACCCAGTAACTGGGTAATACGATACCCTTGGTAAGACTGGCTGTCAGATTTTCGGGCTTCTGACGACCCGTAACAACTGTCAAAAATTCACAAATAACAGCCGGTACCAACGGCTTAACGTCCGAGGCACGGAGGAATCTCGGTATGTAAAGATGGTCACCCATCAACGGCCAACCCTGGCAAGCGTAGCTGAACCTGATTGATCGAAATGAGCGACTGCACAAAATAGTGCCATTAAAAAAAATCTGCTGTTCATCATCACCATCATTCTCCTGCCCTTACCCAATTTATTTGGGGTCGGCGCAACATGTCTTTTTCTTCCATACTCCTCATGGTGGTAGTATGGAATACGTAATGAGTATATAAGAGGAAGTCTGAAAGTGACACCGGTGACTGAAAAGTTGTGTGGAAATCGGTTGTCATGGTATGTTATGTGGAGGAATGAGGAAAATGTTGTCAGGTAGGTTGTGAGCATGAATGGGTATACAAGTAGAGGGAGACCGAGGTAACGATGGATGGATTGTGTGAAAGATGATATGGCTAGAAAGGGAGTGACTACCGAGATGACGACTAATAGAGAAGTATGGATGAAAAAGACATGTTGCGCCGAGCACAAATAAATTGGGATAAGGGCAGGAGAATTATGATGATTTCTCATGGTCAGAAAACTCCATAATAATGTATACTAACGAGCCAGCTCAGCAATACAGAGCACTGGGAACCGATGGTCCCGCTGTTGCTCTAGCGGGGACCGCCAGTGAAGATCAGCCACGTGTACGCGCCAGCCGCGACGCCGTGCGCGCACGCGCAGCCGGGCGGCCGCACCGCATTGAAGCGCACCTTTTTCTGCGCAGCAGTCTGGAAAAGAAAAAAAGGATACTAATAAGTTTTTGTATAGAAAATATTAAATAAGTATAGGATTTTTTTTTGTATTTTTTTAAAAGGCAATTTGATCATGCAATTAAGGCATTGGCTTAAATGCTGTAATACTTAAGAGATTTCGGATTTACTCGCTCGGAACGGGCGAATCGACAGGTTTAGTGATCTTATTTTTTCTGCAGGCCACTCGCATAAAGTTAATGCATTTGTGGGCGAATCGACAATTCCAGCAATACGAATTAGGCAATTGGCATATTTTGAATTTCACTACTATTTTACTGTGTAGGTACTTTTCATATTTGTGTGAGCATAGAAATAAAAATGTGCCAATTGCCGAATTCATACGTGTTTCTGGAGTTCTTAATTCGACCATAAATAAATTTACTTCGTAATTCGCCTACAGAAATTAAAAAAAAATCTCTTATAATTTTGGGCGAATCAACCAGTAAGCCAGTGTGTTATAATTATATGCCTTCCTACGACATTTATATCTTGTACAAAGGCTAGCACATTAAGTTACTCCTGCAATCTGCCAACTTTACAACAAAATCGTAAGGTTCATGTTCAAGTAGAAATATTTAACATTTTGGGATAGCTTGATGTGCTGGAGAGATGAAGTGTGAAGTTGACATTAACAGTCACGTGACAGCTAAAGCTAATATCCACTACATACAATTTAATCTTTCCGTTGGCCATTACGCTTATAGAAAAGGAATTTTGTCTAGACTGGTGTCTGTACTATCAGCCACTCACCTTGCGAGTCAGCAGCGCACACATAGATCAGCATGGCCCTGCGTCTCCGCACCCTCAACCCTGGCACCTTCCCCAGCAGGCAACAGCGGTGCTCCTCCGGCAGGGCGCACAGGTTGCTCGGCATCGGAGGACCCAGCACGTCCTCCCGCGGAGACGAGCATGCCACCGGGGAGGAGAGGGATATGGAATCTGAGGAGTACAAAGAAATTATTTATTAGGGACAACAAACAGCAGTATATTAAATATTACACATGAAAGGAGTAGGTACTAAACTAATAGAATTAACAAATACACTACTCACGACGTTATCCACAAAGAACTCCTTCGAGACGGATATGAACCAGCGACCTATTGATGACAAATGAAACCAGCTAGCAGCTACCAGCTAGCCTAGCACTTTGCCCGCGGCATCGCTCCCGTGGTCCTTCCCGTGGGACCCGTTATTTTTCCCGGGATAAAAAGTAGCCTATGTTACTCCTAGAAAACTAAGCTTTCCAACGGTGAAAGAATTTTTTAAATCGGTCCAGTAGTTTCACAGCCTATTCATTTCAAACAAACAAACAAAAAATCAAATCTTTCCACTTTATAATATTAGTATTAGTATAGACTAGCTTTTGCCAGCGGCCTCGCTCGCGTTTATGTAGGAAATTATCCCACGGGAACCGTACATTTTTCCGGGATAAAAAGCATATTATG
Organism: Hyppa rectilinea; assembly: GCA_951799385.1. Classification (NCBI taxonomy): domain Eukaryota; kingdom Metazoa; phylum Arthropoda; class Insecta; order Lepidoptera; family Noctuidae; genus Hyppa; species Hyppa rectilinea. The sequence continues at coordinate 13,884,373 of OX637316.1, forward strand.
CTATTCCAGACTATAATCTATCTTTGAGCCAAGTTTTATCCAGATCCGTTAAGTAATTTTTGAGTTTATTCATTACAAACATACATACAAATGTTTCCTCTTTTTATAATAATACTAGCTGACCCGACAAACGTTTTCCTGTCTTAACTATGATACCTACCATACCTACCCTACCGACCCTACCTACCCTACCTATCCTATGTCCGTCTCCTGGTTCTAAGCTACCTCCCCAACAATTTTCAGCCAAATTGGTTCAGCGGTTCTTGAGTTATTAATAGTGTAACTAACACGACTTTCTTTTATATATATAGATTATTATAGAAGATACGTAAAAAAGTAAACTTTTAAATCACTCTAAAATGTCGTCAGGAATGAAAGAATCTTTCTTATTTCTTTTCGTGTGGTTAGTGACTAACCTCGTGTCAGAATTTTTATGCTGTCCATGGGCCTTTGAAAAATATCTCTCAGGAATACCGGTTTCGTCACGATGTTTTTCTTCACCGTTTTGACAGCAGTGGTAATGAAAATTTATCAACATAGTACAGTCCGCGAGGTATAAGCTGAGCTTTGCATTTGTGTGAGTGTACATGGATAGTGTAGGTGTGATAACCGGCCTTAGGCGCGGCGCCATTTTCGCCCGGTAAAAACCGGTTTAAACTGATTTTGGGTAACCGGCCTGAGGCGCGGCGCCATTCTGTCTATTCTCATTCTGTCACTCACACTAATGCAAAGCTCAGCTTATACCTCGCGGACTGTAAAGTCCTGCCTATCTAGGTTCGTATTCACGACCCGTAAGTCGAATCTAATACGACTGGGCCAGCACTGCTCACCTTGTTGACTCAACGTAATGAAATTCAACATAATAATAATAAAAATATCCTTGGACATTTCACACAACGCCATATAGTCCCAAGCTAAGCAACCTAATTGCTTGTGTTATGGTAACGAGATGGCAGATAAACTACTTATATACACTTTTTCTTTTGTAAATACATACTTATTATAGATAGAAAAACACCCAGACCCGGAACAAATACTTGCAGGTCGTAGAAATATTTGTTACGTGCGGGAATCGAACCCGCGACATGCTGCGCAGAAGTCAATCGCTCAACCACTGCCCCAACCGAGTCGTCAAACCTTGTTGACTCAACATAATGAAATTCAACATAACTTTATAACAAACGGGGTGTAGCAATAAAACTACTAATATCAGTAAAAGCATGACCCAAACAAAGAAAGAACTTTGCATAGCCGGCCATTTGCTTAATGAATGTTGTTTGCTAATAAAATATGAATACATTTTTGTTGTTTTAACCAACTTTAAAAAGGAGGCATCATTTCTTTGTTGGTGAACCGATTTTAATTGGAGCTCGAGGCTTGGTAATAACAGTCGCACGCTAAGCTACGATTGCCGGGGTAGGTCCGTGGATGGGTGACCATCTTTACATATCGAGACTCCGCGGTGCTTCAGAAAGCTCGCTAAGCCGTTGGTCCCGGCTGTCATTCGTGGATCTTTGACAGTCGTTACGAGTCGTCGGAAACCCGAAAGTCTAACAGCCAGTCTTACAAAGGGGTATCGTAGTAGTCAGTTACTGACTGGGTTGTGGAGGTCAGATAGGTAGTGGCTCCATGTAAATTACTGGTATTCAACTGCGTTCGGTTAGACTGGAAACCGACCCCAACACAGGTGTGAAAAGGCAGGTAGATTGCAGATTGATTTGATAGAGGAAGCTTGTGTGGTAGACCCGTGTAAATTTTATGAACTCTGGTTGGGTAGTTTTTGATTTAGCTTCAATAATACGCAATTAATTCACTTTTTATATAGGTAGGGTAGGTAGGGTAGGTAAGGTAGGGTAGGTAGGGTAGGTAAGCTAAGGTAGGTGGGGTAGTTAGGGTGGGTAGGGTAGATAGGGTAGCTAGGTAGGGTAGGTAGGTAGGGTAGGTGGGGTAGGTAGGTTATTTAGGGTAGGTAGGGTATGTAGGGTATGTAGAGTAGGTAGGGTAGGTAGGGTAGGTAGGAAAGGTAGGAAGGAAGGAACTATGATACTAGTTAAGGCAGGACGACGTCTGCCGGGTCAGCTAGTACATATATATGTTTACAAAAAAATACCCAAACTACCAAAAAAAAAATACAATGTCAAAAATTACTTTAATTTCGGAAGTAGGTTAAATGCTCTAAGCGTTGGCAAAAAAAGAACCAAAATACAGAACCAGAGACACCTCTTTAGTATGTTCACAAATAAAACATTGTTTGATTGATAAAAAAAATAGATACCTCTTTCCATTAGCTTAATGAATGCTGAATACAAAATTGAAATTTCTATTTTTGCATCAGCCCCTTGGGGCGTGGCGTATACATAACTTGAAGTGATATTTGAAGAAAGGTGCATCCTTATATGATTATGCTGAGATTTATGCCCTTTGAGGTCGGTTCTAAAGGTTAAGTTATTGGTTTCATATTTGGATGGGTTTCTTTTCTTTTGCTGCCCAGTTTTATTTATTTACTAGCTTTTGTTAGCGGCTTTGTCCGCGTGTATGTAGGATATTAACCCACATTTTTCGGAGATAAAAAGTAGCTTATGAGCTATTCCAAACTATAATCTATCTCCGTGCCAAATTTCATTCAGATCCGTTTAGTAGTTTTTGCGTGAAAAGTAAGAAACATACAAACACACATATACTCACAAACTTTTTAATATATTTATAATCACACTAATATATTAAAACCTTTATAATAATAGTCATCATATACCTAGCCTTTTCCCAACTATGTTGAGGTCAGCTTCCAGTCTAACCAAATGCAGCTGAGCACCAGTATTTTACATAGAGCGACTGCCTATCTGACCTCCACAACCCAGTAACTGGGCAATACGATACCCCTTAGTAAGACTGGCTGTCAGATTTTCGGGCTTCTGACGGGCTCCGTAACGACTGTCAAAGATGCACAAATCACAGCCAGGACCCACGGCTTAACGTGCTTTCCGAGGCGAGGAGTCTCGGTATGTAAAGATGGTCACCCATCCACGGCAAACCCCGGCAACCATAGCTTAACCAGATGGATCGACCTGTGCGGCTGTTAGTACTTAGCCACAAGAGGAGCTCGTGGTAATAATAGTGTGCTTCTGAATTCAACTTCAAAGTTAAAGAAAAGAAAGTAAGGAAATGTTACTCACCCGACACACTAGATCCAATAGGTCTTGGTCCTTTCAGTTGCGGCCGGTTCTCTTTCACGGAAGAAGAGGGTTCCAGCAGATGATGTGCCGGCATCGCCTGAGGGTCGGCACTAGCATCGATGGACGGCTTCGTGACCCGGTACGATGGAGACCTGCGCGAGCAGCAGTTTGACCTGATGAGAATGAGTGTTGAATGTGAAATGGAATGCGGTGAGGTGGATTGCAGAGTTTTGAGGTGAACTGCAGAGTTTTGAGTTGGTCTGCTGAGTTTTTGTTGTTTTTGGGATTTTAAGATGTTCGTAGGTGTATTCGTTGGCATCACACCGGGCTAGCGCTACGTTTTCTTTTAAATAACGCAGCGTTATGCTAAGACAGAAGCATTTTTGGCGTCGGCCAGATCTTTTTACCTTTGTTTTTTTAATATTTCGTTTTTCTTTATTTTATTTTTCTGTGCGTATTTTTTGTTTCTTTTGAGGTGGACTGCAGAGTTAAGAGTTGGTTTGCAGAGATTTGTAGTTAGGTGAGGTGAGGTGGGAATGTTTAACACACATCGTGGATTTTTTAAGACTACATAAAAAAAAAATCTAATTAAATATTCACAAGATATTTTTTTACAAGTAAGTGGTTTTGCAGAAAATGTCCTTTTTTTTTTAAGGCTGGGAAATCATCCAATGACTGCTCCCGCTCTGGGTGGAGCGGAAAGGAGTGTCAGACTCTTACTGACTAAAACCCATCCATGTTCCTTCCGTAGCCCTTTATGTTCCGGGGTAGCGGTAACCCTTTCGGACAATCCCGCTTACACAGAAAATGTCCTATGACGGTAATAATTACACTGTGTGTGACGTAGATTACTTTGAACATTGAACAAGTGTTGCTAAAATAAGCATGTTAATGTACTATTACTTAATATGTATGTCTATAAGTTAACATGAAATAGCAAAATATAAAATATTTCGTTAAACAAAATATTCTAGAAATAATAATTTACACAAAGTAATATTTCTTACCCCGAAACATTATTTAGAAGTTGATATAATTAATTAATCCATCAACAATATGTCAAACCTATTTACATAATTATTATAATTATGACTAAAAATATAAGTAAGTTGCCCTTCAAAAACTGTAGCTTCGTAGCGCTACGACGGTGGCTACGAGTCTACGAAGTTCGTAGCGGCGTAGCAGCGTTGTAGAATGTAGATTTTTGTCAGAATACTAAGTAGCCAGTAAATTGTAGATTCTACGAGTATATCGCGGGCATCTTCTAAGAAATGGTAACTTAATTATCGAATTTTTCAGCGGGATTGTTCGAGGGGGTTACCGCTGCCCCGGAACATAAGTAACATGGATGGGATTTAGTCAGTAAGACTCTGACACTGTCTAAAAAAACGAAACAAAAAAAAAACCTTTTCTGATTCACTTTCTTTACATTTTCAGCAACTAATATTGAAACAGACCATATTAGTCTATACAAATTCGTTTGTCCTTTGAGAAGAGTTCAGTGCCCTATAGTTAGATGATAAAAGAATGATATTTAATGTAAACAATATACCCACGTTATGATACCCACGTTACTTTAAGGTCAAGTTTCTATTGTTTGTTATTTCTATAGACAAATATTTTAACTATTTGCTCTATAAATATATTGGATGACGTTGGTGGAGAAGAATCAACATCGTCATATCAATATATCGGATTTCTAGTTATCCTATTATACTATACTGCAATTAAGTGACTATATACAAATAAACACTAAAACAGAAAGGACACTTAGGCGTCGAAGTACTCATCCGCATCGCTGTCGTCTGGAAACGTGCCCAGAACTGGCAGCATTGCCACGTTGAATGGCAATGCTAATTCTTTGGCCAACGAACAACCCAGCCCTTTGGTCACGTGAAGTGTCGACCAATAGGCGAGGAATTTCCTTAAAAAGGAGTTGTGCACTCGGGCCCCATGACCCTAGAGTTTCCACCCCAAACGGCTCAAAACTGTAGTTACTACTTATGATTGTACGTCTATTATTAAGTATTAAGAAACTAAATTATAGGAACTGTTGCAGTATTTTTAACCTAACTAATATTATAAATCCGAAAGAAAGTTTGTCAGTTTGTTTGTTACCATTTCACGCCTAAACCACAAAACCGATCATCCTGAAATTTTGCATATACGTTGTCAAGTGTACAGAAACGGACATATGGTACCTTTCATGTCGAAAGAAACTACTGTTCCCGAGGAAAACAACAATAACGTTCAAAAGATAATAGATGGCGCCACGTGTACGTTCCGTTCTGAGCCGATGATTGCAACAACCACAGTACAAGCCGAATTGATTGAGAAATTCTAAATTAACCTGAACGCCAGAGCATACCAGCACGCGCGTGTCCTCCACGCCAAGCTACAAATTTATTTCTTCTTGTTATCAAGAATTTCCCAATATCCATGGTGTCTTTTAATTTGTTTCATATCATTAAATATGTACGGGAGAACACAATTTTTAAGATATCTATATAAACACTCGCAAAAGTAATGATTTAATTGTTTATTTCGTGTTATAGTGCTGTTGTCATTGTCACATATTTGTGTCGTTGGCGTACAGGGCATGCGTTTGCTTGTCACGTATACGTTGACAGGTGTACAGAAACGGACATAGGGTATACCTTTCATACCGAAAGAAAGTACTGTTCCCGAGGAAACAAACAATAACGTTGTTATGATAATAGATGGCGCCACGTGTTCCGTTCTGAGCCCATGATTGCAACGGCCAAACAACAAGAAGCGTACAACCCGAATTGATTGACAAATTCTAAATTAACGCAAGCAAAATCGCCGACAAAAGCTAGGACTTCTCATCAGCAGTCCGGAAAATGGCTTTGCTATTGCTGGCAATAAATTCGCCCCCTACCATGGGACTTAAACAAAACTGGCGAAATGTGGGTTTACTATTAGTACAGAAGAGAAGCTCGTGGCTAAGTAATAACAGTCGCACGAATCGATCCATCAGGTTAACGGCAAGCGTAGCTTAACCTGATGGATCGATCCGTGCGTGGGCTGGTCCGTTGATGGGTGACATCGTTACATATCGAGACTCCTCCGTGCCTCGGAAAGCACGTTAAGCCGTTGGTCACGGCTGTCATTGGTGCATCTATGACAGTCGTTACGGGTAGTCAGAAGCCTGAAAGTCTGACAGCCATTCTTACCAAGGGGTATTGTATTACCCAGTTACTGGGTCGTGGAGGTCAGATAGGAAGTCGCTCCATGTAAAATACTGGTATTCAGCTGCATCCGGTTAGACTGGAAGCCGACCCCAACATAGTTGGGAAAAGGCTAAGCAGATTTGATTGTTTCTTTGTTAGACTTCTTTCATTGAATAGACCCCGACAGTACTGCACCGATTTGAAAAATTATTGCACTGTTGGGTAGCTACACTATCCCCAGGCTATATACAGATTTGATATGACAGAGGTGCATTAATTTACACTACGTATACTATACGTGTTTAGTATTAACTCGGTACGGTATAAAAATAAAAAGCACCAAAAATGAGGTTTTTATTTTTTCAAACAAACTAAATAGCTTACAAATCAGAGTAAAACTCAACCACCCTTTGTAAATAAAAACTGACCCTGTAACGCAGCGGCACCGAGCGACGCGTGCACGCCGGAGCGCTGTTAGGAAAGATACATCGTGTTCAAACGGGGCAAAAACTTAAAAAAACATTTGCGACTAAACTACTGCTCCTATTTAATTGATTTTTGGTACAGAGCTTGAAAATGGTCCCAAGTATAAGCTGTTTAAAGGAAAGCCCCTCTGTCGTATCAACTCTGTATTTTTGTTATTTTTTGTAACCATATTTTGTTTGAAAGAGTTTCTGGGAGTTTCTTGCCCGGTCTTCTCCATAGGTACTGATTTGGAATGCTTCTCTTTTTAATCTGCTGCATTTTTCTGACTGACAGAGCCAATGACAATTCAAAAAACCAAAATCAAAAGTCATTTATTCAAACTAGGCTGAAATTCAGCACTTTTTGAAGGTCAAAGTTACATAAGACAGTCCCCCAAAAACGCCCACCCTTCACCACTTCCTAGTGCTTTAGCTGGGAAGAAGAAGTGGCACAAGAAACTCCCCAGCAAAAAGTGCCTGTAATTGGTTTATTTGAAATTAATGCTATGAGTTTCAGTTTTTAAGTAGGTATATAATATTTTCAAAAAAAAAATAGGCATCTTTGCTAAAACTCCAATAACGTAACAAACTCCGTCATCCACGCGGACAAAGCCGTGGGCAGAAGCAAATACAATTATCAAAACACGGAATAAATATTAAGTAATGCAAGTACACACAATACGGTTGTAACTCGATTTAGGGGTCGACCCACACTTGAGGAGGGCGAAGTGAAAAACGGCTGTAACGTAAACTAGGGGTGCAAAGTTTACTCTGCTAATATTTAGGGGCGTTGGAGCACTTCAAAACGAGGGTGTGTTCAAACGCATGGCTTGGTACAGGGTGTTTATTTAAAATGCCTTTTTTTTTTTTTTAACTAGTACGGCTTTGAATCTTCGACGATTTTTTTTAAAATAAACGTTGTTTAATGTCAAGTAATGTAATTTAACATCTTCTTATCCATTTAATTTTTTGTCGCAATAACTGTATTTTTTGGTAGAATCTAAAGTGCAGTGAAAATGTATGGAACAGCAATTTTTTTATTTTATTTCAACGATGGAGACTTTACAAAATCATACACTCAATCAGGTAACCGGGTTCGCGTTGATGTCCTTTCAATCCTGTACACGGAACACCAAAAAAAAAACATGTTTGTCTCAAATCTCAAAACCGGCTGGACCGATTTTCACTAAAAATAAATTAAATAGATAAGGAAGCCTTGAGGAAGGCTATGGGCTATTTAAAATCACGGCACGTTAAATAACGCTAATAAAAAACGAAGTAATAGCGCGGGCGATACGATGCGACGCGGTTGGTGAGCAAGAAATTTCACGCGGACGAAGTCGCGGGCAGAAGCTGGTTGTTCATATGAATGGGATCATTGACGACAAAGAAGACACAAACATTATGACGCAGACATACACACATTATTATTCATGAAAATTCTATGGAAATAAATCAGCTGTTACTAACTCCATCCTACATCCCAGCTGTACGTTGCCAAGGTAAGGGCGCTGACAATATTGACAAGCGCTATGACGTCAAGCCATTTTGTGTACAATCGACCCTTACTTTTCATTGTTACTGAGCGAATTCAGAAAGGGTTGTATCTAGGAGAATCAAATAGCAAAAGCTATATTTTTTTAAAACTAATATAGTAATATCATGACATGGCATCATGTGTGGAATCCTCGAAGAATTGGGCATATATTTACGTATCTTTTTCTTCTTTCTCGTGTGGTTAGTGACTAACCTGGTGTCAGAGTTTTTATGCTGCCCATGGGCCTCTGACTTAGCATCACATACTGTTGAGAAATATCACTCAGACAGGCCGGTTTCCTCACGATGTTTTCCTTCACCGATTTTTAAGCAAGTGATAATTATACAATATGCACATGAATCCGAAAAATCAGAGGTGGCTTGCGTTCGAACTCGAGACCGAGACTCGACTCGAGACTTGGCTGTTTGACGGTCACACCATTACGCTATCACTGCATACTGCATTTGGATATACCTATAATAATAATAATCACCGTATCCCTATGTTGACGTCGTGGTGGGACTTGTTCCTGAACTAAAGGTCTATGACGGTAGAGTTAACTTTGCTGAAGTAGGTCTAGGATAAGAAACCAGACCAAGAGAGATACAAGAACCCGCAGGGCAGCATGTGGCGAGCAGTTGGCGATAGTGACCCCACGGCGGACCCTAGCTCCCAGGAGAAGTCTTGAACACTGACGAGGAACAGAGTTTCCACATCATTCTCGCCTTTATTGGCCGGCTTGAGTGGAGATTGATGATGTGAGGCAAAGTCAGAAACTCAAACTCACTCAAACTCAAAGTATTTATTTAAAATAAACAGGCACTTTTGAACTGTCAAGGGGTCGGTCAGTCAGAGAGATGAAGCTAACTAGCTTTTAGCGTTAGAAAATAATACCTACATTTCGCCATTTATGTTTCAACCCCATGCGAATGGGGTAGTAGGGGTTGGTATTGCCATAAATCGGCACAAATGTAAACTCCGGGTTCAAATACTAATACATAATCAGCCTATAATGCTCCCAATGCTGGGACACAGGCCCCCTCTCTAAGAGAGGGAGTGGGATATAATCCACCACGAACACCACACACTCCCTTCCGCTCCACCCAGAGCGGGAGCAGTCATTGGATGATTTCTCAGCCTTAAAAAAAAAAAACAAAAAGGCCCAGTGCGGGTTGAGGATGTCGCATGTCTTCGATTTATTGGTTTTAGGTTTCCTCAAAAGCAGTGGTGATGAAATTAAATACACAAAGTAAACCGCCTGTTTAGGTTCAAACTCACGACCTACCGATGCCGATACCACTGGGCCATCAGTAATAGCAAGGAAAAAAAACATGGCTATGTGAGTATTTTCGCTGAGTACACCTGTACTTAACCAAAATATCAACACTTCCTTACACACACACTCGTACACAACAACTAGGCAAGTACGTGCGAGGCGTGGCAGGAGGAGGGGCAATGACGTCACGGTCCGACGTCAGAGTGACGCTGTACCGACCTAGTTTCACGCGGGCTTTCAAACCAGAGAGAGATATTCTGTTGCGTGAATTGATTCGGTATTTTTTTTTACAATCCTACGGTATACGTAGCACGGAGGAGCTCGTGGCTAAGTAATAACAGTAGCACGGATTGATTCATCAGGTTAAGCTACGCTTGCCGGGGTCGGTCCGTGGATGGGTGACCATCTGAACATATCGAGACCCTCAAGTGCCTTGGAAAGCACGTTAAGTCGTTGTTCCCGGCTGCCAATCGTGCATCTTTGACAGTCGTTACGGGTCGTCAGAAGCCCGAAAATCTAACAGCCATGAGGGTTGTGGAGGTTAGATAGGCAGTCGCTCCATGTAAAATACTGGTATTCAGCTGCATCCGGTTAGACTGGAAGCTGACCTCAACATAGTTGGGAAAAGGCAGGCTTCACGTGCACAGAGGAGTCTCGATATGTAAAAATAGCCACCCATCCAGAGACCAACCCCGGCAAGCGTAGCTTAACCTGATGGATCGACCCGTGCGGCTGTTATTAACTCGCCACGAGCTCGTCGAGGTTACAATCCTATATCTGTAGTAATGTACAGTATACACTGTGTCGTAACGAATTTAATCCTTCAAATCTATTCGTAGCGTATGAAACTAAAATTGTCTGTGGGACGCGGCTTTTTATAGACTCATTGTGCTACTTTAAAACAAACACTCGCAATGATAAATATGCGTTTGTGATTTAGAAGCGTTTGGGAGGACAGAATTATAGTAACTAGAGTTTTTGGTGGGGTTTGAGGCCGCGTCCTAACCACTACTCTGGAACTACTGGTCCGAATTGAAAAAATCTTTTTGTGTTGGATAGTCCATTTATCGAGGAAGGCTATAGGCTATGTAACATCACGCTACGACCAATAGGAGCCGAGTAGCGGGTGAAACCGCGCGGGAGTTAGTAACAGATATGACAATACTGAATGGAAATACAGGCTTTTGATTAAAGGTTAACGCAGGAGCTTAAAACCATGTTAAGAACCTTATGCAAATTGTCTTTTGTCCCAGGCCCAGACATCGAGCAATAGACCAAATCGAGAAACTTTTATTGCTTGGATACGAGGCTTTTGGCTTGTTCGCATGCGTCTATTTCGTTTTTTTATTTTTGTAGGTTATGTGCGTTTTATTTTTATTATAAAGGTTGATTATTTAAATATCGTTCTCAGAGAACAGAATAATTAACTTCGATTAAAACCACTTTGACAAGTGCTAAAGTGTTGTTTATTGGCGAGAACAAAGCATTAAGTTTCGTATGGCCTCAGAAATGAAATCAAGGACATTTACAAACAAACAGGCTGGTAGCTACGCAGAGTATTCTATGACGCTATACAAATTTACTTTACAGGTGAAAGAAAATAATGGTTTAATGGACAAACTAGGTACAGAGGCCAGCACATCAAGCTACCCCAATCTGTCAAATTTCTTTGATAGATTTTCAACTTTATAGCAACACAATAAGGTTCATGTTCAATTGGGTATTTGAAAGGGTAGTCAATAACGTTACTTTTTATGAATTGTCCAAACGGTAATTATACGTGATATAACAATGTGACGTCACAGATTTTTAGAATCAAATAGAATACTTATTAACATTAAATGCTGTTTTATAATTATATCTTTGCATAATATTGAATTTCGAAGCGATGGAAGTTTTTAAGACGAGCGGTCTTTTTTATATGTCATTGCGTATTTTATTTTTGACCGTTTCAAATAGTTAATTGGGAATATTTGGGGATGTGCTGGCCTATGTACAGAGGCCAGCACATCCAGTTACCACAATCTGTCAAATTTCTTTGATAGTATTTCAACTTTATTGGAAAGACATAAGGTTCATTTTTAATTGAGAAAAATTGGCAGTTAGGGCTGGCTTGATGTGCTGGCGTCTGTACATCACAAAGGATGCCTCACGTCTTGTCGTGCCCTCTGTGTTAAATGTAAAAACACCTGCTCTATGGATGGAAGACCTATGCGAGGCTAGCGCTAGGGCTATCGGTAAGCGGAACATAAAGGGCTAAGGAAGGAACATGGATGGGTTTTAGTCAGTAAAAGTCTGCCAGTCCCTTCCGCCCCACTCAGAGCGGGAGGATACTTTGATGATTTCCCACCCTCAAAAAAAAAGGGCTATCGAAATACCCGACTACTAGCCGAAGCTTATACAGTGTGATAGGTTAAACAAGGGACATACCTTAGTAATATGAACTACTCATTTACAAAAGACAGCCGGAAACAACGGCTTAGCGATCAAAGCATTTATATCAATAATTGACATAGGGTCAGTCAGTCAGAAAGATGAAGCTAGTTGCCCATTCCAAAGCAGTAGGCACCTATGGAGAAGAACGGGCAAGAAACTCGATGAACACTCTTTGAAATCAAAATATGGTTACAAAATCTGGGTTTCATCATTCATGTTGAAATATACATGTGAAAACGATGCAGAACGTTAAAAGCATCCGTTATAAAATATGTAAAAACAATTAAAAAATTAAATTAAAACATGCCATAGCCGCTAAAAGAGGACCAGTCCCTACTGACAGCGGCCGTTCACGAACATGGCGCATGGATAAGCACCATTCAGCTCAACCATTTTGAAGGGAGCTAAATGATCCAACACACACGCCACCATCAGCGAGACAATATTAGTCGAAGCTTATACGAACGAGGGACATACCTTTGTAAAGTGAAGTACCCATCTACAAAAGACAGCCGGCAACAAAGGCTTAGCGATCAAAACTTCACTCATAGTATTTAATGCCTTTAAGGACAAGATACCTAATTACTAATCACCATTTACGATGCCTGAAAAGGAGACATAGTTATTCCTCAAGAAATTCCAAGACACGTTTCAAAAACGTAAAAAATCTTCAATAAAAAACAAGGAAGGGAACGCCAGAAATCTTTTAAAACAAAGAAAATATACATTCACATTCAATTTCCATGCTACACTCCTACGTACAAAAATATTCCACGAAACTATAACGTTTTTATCATAGTTATACGAATTCTTTTAACTCGTAGTTGACTGCTCGCTATGAACCGTGCCAAGCCGAATAATATTTTGCCTTGAACTGCCACGGAATGTATGAATGCTTGTAAACGAGGTAATTGGACACAAACGGATGAAAAAAACTGTCAAAAAGAGGGTAGTCGTTAATATTTTATAAGTGAGATTAATGTCTTGCAAGTAGGAGTATGCAAATCCGACTTTTTCTACACGCTTTATATTAGCTTCACCTGAATGTTTGTTTGTATGTTTGTAACCGACTCATTTTGTCGCGATTTTGACCCACTTTAAACGGCCAGATTTCGTTCAAACTTCGTAGATTTATAGAGGACCGATGACAATACATTAATTTGATAAACTTATTCAATTTTTTAATTTGCAAAATAAGTATTTTTTAACTAAAAAGTAGGAAATAAAGAATAGTAAACAAAAAACTAAAAACACGTTTTTTATAGAAAACCGAACTAAAAAATATATTATAAAATATTTTTTTTGGATGGGAAATCGTTAAATGACTCCTGCTCTGGGTGGAGCGGAAGGGAGTGTCAGACTCTTGCTGACTAAAACGCATCCTTGTTCCTTTCTTAGCCCTTTATGTGCCGGGGTAGCGGTAACCCTTTCGGACAATACCAAGTTTATTGTTTGAGTCCGTACCCGATTGATGAGGCAACACAAGTCTTGTTAGTTTAATTAACACTCCAATACACTGCAAATGGTTAGTTAGAGTTATTAGTGAAGAAACACAAGAAACGCTTTGTAAAAACCTTTCACGGCCGCCAGATGATACGGTGTACCTGGACGAAATAATTATAATTAGTTGAGAAACAATTTGGTGTGTTAATTAAAAACCTAGTAGTCTATACTCTACTAGCTTTGACCAGATGCTTCGGCCGCGTGTATGTAGGAAATTATACCACGGGAACCGTAAATTTTTCCGGGATAAAAAGTAGCATGCTATTCCAGACTATACTCTATCTTCGTTAAGTAGTTTTTGAGTTTATTCGTTGCAAACATACATACAAATCTTTCTTCTTTTTAATATTAAGTTTAGATTTATTATACTCTATTTATTTTGACAATAGACAAATAACGGTTATCACCCTTTCGTTATTTTGATATTATAATCGTTTTATAAACTCCGTTATTTCACGCTATACACAACGCAACACTCAGAGTAGGAGGAGAAGAGGAGAAAGGGGTAATTTGATGACTTGCCAACCTCAAAAAAAAAAAGGTTGTTCGAAGCCCAAGTCTTTTAACCGGTCAAGTGGTATTGTGTTACCTAATGTTGGTTTTGGAGGTCAGGCTGTCGATCTATGTAAAATACCAGGGTATTCAGCTGCATCTGAGATCCTTGGAAAAAGGCAGTTTGATTTATGAGATTTAAGTCTCATTACTGGTAATTTGGCGGTGCAGTGGAGTGAAGATGGAGACCCTTCGCCATGGGTCGGTCCCTGAAAGTTAAGAAGGAGTATCTACTACCTAGGGCAAGTCATACGGTTCGGTAGACATAACTTTGAAAATGAAGCTGACAGAAGGATCCAGTTGGGTTGGGCAGCATTTGGTAAACGACGTCAAGTCTTCTCGTCATCTATCCCTCAGAATTTGATGACAAAGGTCTTCAACGAGTGCGTCCTACCCTTCATGACACACGGTGCCGCAACGTGGACACTAACAATCTGGCGGGGCCACAAACTCAAGGTCGCTCAGCGCGCAATGGAGCGGGCTATGCCTAGAGTCTCTTCTTCTTCTTAGCGTGTCGATGGCAATCTATATCTCCTCGGCCCAGAATTCAGCTACGTGTTTAGCGCCATCACTAGCGTCCATCAGTTCCTGTAACGTGCATAAGGCAGGACACACAGGACACGAAATTAAGTGTCCCATCGTTTGTGGAACAGCACCACATTTACACTCCAAGGCGGAGCTGTCTATGAATCCCCACCTGAGCAGGTTTTCCTTGCTTCGGCCAACCTGGGTCCGGAGTCTGTTTAATGCCTTCCAAGTTGACCAAGGCAAATCGCTCCCAGGAGGGGGGGGGGGGAGGGGGGAGTCTCTTTAAAGGATAAAATCAGGAATGAAATTATCCGGAAAAAAACCGGAGTTACCGACATAGCTTGCAGACTGGCACTGTGGCAGTGGGCTGGCCATGTTTATCGAAGGACCGATGGCCGGTGGAGCAGACGAGTCCTGGAGAGAAGACCGCGTATAGGCAAGCGTAGTGTGGGACGCCCCCCAGCTGACCGATGACCATCTACTAAAGAATCTAAGATCTCTTAAGAAGGTGTCTGGGACTGACTGGAAGCGAAAGGCGGAGTACAGTGTTGTGGCGCAGCCTGGGAGAGGCCTTTGTCCAGCAGTGGACTGCGATAGGCTGAGTTGATTGAGTGGAGTGGAGCAGTGGTGGCCCAGTGATAACGGTCGCTTACTTACGAGTTGTAAGTCGTAGGTTCGAACTCCGACAGGCGCTTTTCTCTATATAGATTGTTTCACCACCACTCTTTAAGCGGTGAAGGAAAACGTCGTGAGGTTGTTGTCGTCAGAGTTGAAATATTCAAGAACTAAAAATTCAAAGACATGTGACATCCACCAACCGCACTGGCACTTGAGGGAGGGAGAGGGACGTAATCCACCAGATTACGGTCTCCCTCTTACCAAGAGGAGGCCAGTCTCAACAGTGGCAACATTAAAGGCTGATTATGCAAAGAATGAAATGCGGCAGAAGACATTGGATGATTTCCCACCCTCAAAAAAAAAAAGTTAAAAAAAAAAAAGTTTTTAAAGTTAAATCCCCCTGGTTTTGTAAACCAGGGTTATTTAACTTTAAAAATAACAAGTAACAATTACCTTAAATTATTGCAAACGTGAATCCTTTTTCTTTTTTTTTTGAGGGTGGGTAATCATCCAATGCCTTCTCCCGCTCTGGGTGGAGCGGAAGGGAGTTTCAAGACTCTTACTGAATAAAACCCATCCATGTTCCTTCCTTAGCCCTTTATGTACCGGGGTAGCGGTAACCCTTTCGGACAATCCCGCTTACCCGGCAGGCTCGGCCCTAACGGGCCCCTTCATATGCTGACATCTCTTTGAGCTGTGCGTGGAACATGTACGCGCCGTCCGGCACGAAACGTGAATCCTTAATCTCTTTAAAATGTTAAAATGGCGCTAAAGAGAAGTAAGCCTAAAGAGTATCGTCTTAAAACTGTTTACAAATACTATAATTATTCGTGTATGTCCACATAGTGTTTTCTTTATTAATTGTTTACTCTGGGAGCGAGTACAACAGTGCGTGAGTTAAATTTAGACATTTTAATTTTAGGACCGCGCTGACATCGGCCTAACGCGGTCTGTTATTTAGGTGGACTGGTACTTAATTGGATGTGATGTTTCGGGTTGTTTTGCTATTCAGCTTATTAGAAAATATGTTTTTCAGGCCAGGCCAGTTACTGCTTGTAGTGAATCCATTTAATACTCGTAGATATGTAAACATTCAAGGCCAGCAGATCCAGCTATTCCAAACTTTCAAATATTCCCAATAAATTATTTGAAACGGTCATAAATAAAATTTGAAATAGCATAGAAAAAAGATCGCTCGTCTTAAAAACTTCCATTACCGTACAGAAATTAAATATTATGCGAAGATCTAATTGTACAGTACCTTTTAAAATACCCAATGGGGTATTTGAAAGGGTAGTCAATAACGTTACTTATTACGTCAAAACGCGGCATTTGTGCGTGATTTGTCAAGTATGAAATACATATAACAATGTGACGTCACAGATTTTTTAAATCAAATGGAATACTTATTAGCATTAAATGCAATTTAACAATTATATCGTCGCATTATATTTAATTTCTGCACGGTGATGGAAGTTTTTATGACGAGCGGGCTTTTTTCCATGTGATTTCATATTTTATTTTTGACCGATTCAAATACTCAATTGCATATGAAGCGGTGACTGCACAAAAGGGTAAAGCTTAAGGTGAATCCTCCAACCAGCCCGCGAAATTCAAATTTTCTTAAGTTTTTTGCAATTTGCAGGCCAGTGATAGGTTGTATGTTGATGAACATTTGATTCGCGGCTGTAAGACGTATGTAGTTACAGAATTATAATCATCAAAATCATTAATACAACCCTCCGAGCTCATAAAGGTGTAAAAATGACTTTTTACAAGGTCAAAGTCATTCCGGAACCTTAAAAAAATTTGAATTTCACGGGTTACCCTGGAACATCAACCTTAAGGTGAAAGCTACTGGTTTTCAATTTTTCCTGTCTTTTGACTCAAACTGTTAATCCACAAAATATTATTCGCGGCCGTAGCACGTATGTATTTTCAGAATTTTTTTTTTTTTTTTTTCTCCTTGTCAAATTTCATCCAGATCCGTTCAGAAGTTAGATGGCGTCATTGAGTAACAAACACCCATCAAAACCTTCATTTACATATAATAATCACAATCTACCAAGCCTTTTCCTAACTTTGTTGGGGTCGGCTTCCAGTCTAACCGGATGCAGCTGAATACCAGTATATTACATGGAGCGACTGTCTATCTGACCTCCATAACCCAGTAACTGGGTAATACGATACCCGTTGGTAAGACTGGCTGTCAGACTTTCGAGCTTCTGACTCCCCGTAACGACTATCAAAGATCCATGGATGGCAGCCGGAACCAACGGCTCAACGTTAAGGTTCGATATTATTATGGAAAGATGGTCACCCATCTACGGACCAACCCCGGCAAGCGTAGCTTAACCTGATGGATCGACCTGTGCGGCTGTTATTACTTAGCCACGAGCTCCTGTTTTAGTAAAGATAGCATGTCTTAGAGATATTTCTCAACAGCATGTAAAGCTAAGTCAGAGGCCCATGGGCAGCATAAAAACTCTGACACTAAGTTAATCATTAACCATACGAAAAGAAGAAGTATAGATACATTGGCTGTAATTTCTCTTGATGCTAGAGAATGTCCCTCATTCATCACACACTTCACCCCAGTTTTCACGGTATAGTTCGACTGTATAGTACATCAAACGCGATTGGTTATCGCAACACCTGATGAACGAGACCGACACAATCGTCGGCTACACTTTGATGTTTTGCCAACTGACTGTTGGACTGTAAGCAGAGGCCAGTAGGCTCACTTGAAACAGAGTTTCGACTCATTCAATCATTTATGAACACACATAAAAACGTACAAGAAGAAAGGAACAGAAAATACGTGCAAAGATGATGATTATTTCTAAAGAACTCTTCCAGCATACCTGCGATAGGAAAGTTGATATGAGATGTAGACAACGAGTGTAAAAGTAGAAGAGAAACCAAAATACATGGATATAAACAACCAATTCACTAATTTAAATATAAACATACATAAGTACTACTTAAGTAAATATAACTCAAATCTATGCTAATAATATTAGGAATCTCAGGAATTGAAAAAATATTTTTGTGTTGGATAGTCCATTTATACATAGGAAGGTTATAGGCCATATAATATAACATCGCTACGACCAATACGAGCGTACGGTCACACCATCATCATCAGGCTATCACTGCTTTTTTTTGCCCCCTAACACAACTTAAAATAGCGAAATGTTGGTGAACTACATAGTTCGCATCTACCAAACCTTTCGGGGATTACAGGCAACATTTTATGTTTTTTTTAAAGAAAATCTGGGAAACACTCTTAATAAAAGGGGAAATGGACCCATCGTTCCCGTAAATGAGTTATCTTAGTGGAGGTCAGATAGGCAGTCGCTCCATCTAAAATACAGCTGCACCCGGTTAGACTGGAATCCGACCCCAACATGCCAATACATCAATCCATTCAAACTTTCGCAATTAAAATTGTAAGATTTATTTATGATAAATTAAAAAACGATACAACACCACATTAATTACCAACAAAAAAAATATATAGCAGAAACAAAACTTTTGATACAACATATGGTATTGAATAATAAACTGCAATTATGAATAACTAGCTTCTGGCCGCAGCTTCGCCCGCGTGTATGACGGAAATTAAACCATATAAACCTTCCTCTTGAATCACTCTATCTATAAAAACTGCATGAAAATCCATCGTGTAGTTTTAAAGATCTAAGCATACATACATACGGACATTAGGACAGCAGACGCGGGAAGCTATTTTGCTTTATACTATGTAGTGATAAACAAAGATAAAGTCTTCATTAATCATTTGGCCAATTTAGTTTAATGAAGGAGTAACTACCTCCTCTGACTGGCTTAAACAAATATCATTCTCAATTTAAGACGATTGGAGTGCGTTTTTTTTTACCGTGTTTAAAGGGGGAAGCGCCAGGATAGCTCGCAGAATTCAAATTTCGTTAGGCTTTTTGCAATTTAGAGGTCAGTGTCAGGTTGTAAGTTGATCAAAATATAAGACATTTTGTTTGAGGGTGGGTAATCATCCAATGCCTTCTCCCGCTCTGGGTGGAGCGGAAGGGAGTGTCAAGACTTTTACTGACTAAAACCCATCTATGTACTTACTTTCCTTAGCCCTATGTGTTCCGGGGTAGCGGTTTCCCTTTCTGACAGTCCTGCTGACTTCGACCACTGAGCATGCTTCGCGCATTCGTTCTCAGAGGTAGTCGGATAGGACTTCTAGCTTTAAAAAAATATACACAGTATGACAGCGGGGCATTACATTACACTACGTATACGTGTTTAGTATTAATTTGATACGGTATAAAAATAAAAAAGCACAAAAAAAATGTTTTTTTTTTCAAACAAACTATATAGCTTACAAATCAGAGTAAAACGCAACCACCCTTTGCAAGTAAGCAGAGCGGAAGCAGTTATTGGATGATTTCTCAGCCTTAAAAAAAAAAAAGTAAGTAAAAACTGACCTTGTAAAAACGCATCGTAAGTTATATTAAGATTTATCGTTTTAAGGTGAATGACCTATGCGAATGAACATAATCAGCTATTAGGAAAGATACATCGTGTTCAAATGGGGCAAAAACTTAAACAATCAATTACGACTAAACTACTGCTTCTATTTAAAAAGATATTTTGTACAGAGCTTGAAAATGGTATCTAGTGTAGCCAGTTTAAAGGAAAGCCCCTCTGTCGTATCAACTCTTTATAATATGACAGATTTAACAATTCCATTTCATTTGATTAGTCCTTCTGCATCTAATCTCGCGACCAGTGCATCGCGCTACTGACGCGCTCGCAGCACCCTGCCACATCAGTGACCTCACAGCGATCCAACGATTATTATTCCTCACTGCATAGAACACAGCGTTCATCACTCACGGCGTTAACTATATTAAATGTTCTGTGATGTCATTACATGGTATTAGTTTCATGATACTTGGGGAACTTATGATGGGTGACCATCTTTACATATCCAGACTCCGCCGTGCCTCGGAAAGCATGTTAAGCCGTTGGTCCCGGCTGCAGTGGCGTAACTATACCATCAGAGGCCCTTGGCAAATCCATAGCATGGGGCCCCAAGAAAACTCGCCACGTTTTAATTTAGTTTTAGTAACTCACTGATATAGTTACCCAATAGTAACATTGTGTCCATTTTAGTTAAATATCTAATTTTGAAAAGCATAGCTGTTACAAATTTATAGGTAATAAAATAACAGTTAAATTAATAATAAAATAATAATTTGTGTCAACAAGATTTTTATCAATAAAATTCTGTTCTCCGAGCTTTCTGTTCAGGAAAAGTATCAATAAATAATAATCAAAGTTTTAAAATCGGGCCCAGAATTTTCAATAGCCAGAATAGCCAAGTTAGATAGCCTATTTCATTTTGTCCCATAGAGTTTCTTAAATATGTTTTTATTAATTTTTGACACTTTTGAGCTCGCAGCCTCAGGTCGGGGGCCCCATCAGGCCGGGGGCCCGTGGCATTTTGCCAGTCCTGCCACCCTATTGTTACGCCACTGCCCGGCTGTAATACCGTCGTTACGGGTAGTCAGAAGCCCGAAAGCCTGACAGCCAGTCTTACCAAGGGGTATCGTATTACCCAGTTACTGACTGGGTTGTGGAGGTCTGATAGGCAGTCGCTCCGTGTAAAATACTGGTGTCCAGCTACTTCCGGTTAGACTGGAAGCCGACCCCAACATAATTGGGAAAAGGCGAGGCAGATTGATATTTAAGGAACTTAGAACCTTCTTTAAACAGATTTTTGATATTTTTGCATCGGCTTTTCGTGAAGAATGAGGAATTATTGGTTTTAAGAATTTTAAAGACAAAATGTTGCTATTGAATTACCAGCAGAGGCTATAGAATTATATAGATGTTTACAATAACAGGAAAAAATCTTCTTTTCGTGGTGTCAGAGTTTTTATGCTGCCCATGGGCATGACATAGCTTCAGATGCTGTAGAGAAATATCTCTCAGACATGCTGGTTTCCTCACGATGTTTTTCTTCACCGATTTTAAGCAAGTGATAATTATAGTATCCTAGCTTCCGCCCGCGGCTTCGCCCGTATAATATGTCGACAAATTATAAACATAAACCTTCCTCTTGAATCACTCTATCTATAAAAAAAACCGCATCAAAATCCGTTGTGTATTTTTAAAGATATATACATAGGGATATAGGGACAGAGAAAGCGACTTTGTTTTATACTATGTAGTGATACAACAGGAATAAATAATAATGCATGCATGATCAGCATGTCCCTTTTTTTTTTAAGGCTGGGATGATTCCAATGACTGCTCCCGCTCTGGGTGGAGCGGAAGGGAGTGTCAGACTCTTACTGACTAAAACCCATCCATGTTCCTTCCGTAGCCCTTTATGTTCCGGGGTAGCGGTAACCCTTTCGGACAATCCCGCTTAATCAGCATGTCCCTACGGCTGGGACACTGGCCTCTTCTCTGTGAGAAGGAGTGAGCCGTAATCCGCCACACGGCCCTGAATAGACGGCACACGGCCTAGTCTGAGTTGGTGGATGTCGCTTGCCTTTGAATATGTTGGTCTAGGACATGTGGGTTTTCTCACGATGTTTTCCTTCACCGTTTTGAGAGCAGTGGTAATGAAACGATTTTACACAAAGTAAACCGTTCAGGGTTTCAACCCAGGACCTGGAATTGGTAAGTCGCAGCTGTGACCACTGGGCAAGCACTTTTTTTTTTTAGGTTGGGAAATCATCAAATGACCCCTCCTGCTCTGGGTGGAGGGGAAGGGAGTGTCAGACTCTTACTGACTAAAACCCATTCATGTTCCTTCCTTAGCCCTTTATGTTCCGGGGTAGCGGTAACCCTTTCGGACAATCCCGCTAACTGGGCCACCACCAGTTCTTCAACTTTATGCCCAAAATTCGATTTATAGTCCAGGACTAGAAGTTCTTGCTTACCACTAGATTAGAACGCGATTATAAAGTTAATCAAACTAATTTGGCATTGATTTACTACAAACTTTGACGCGATGCCTCCTCGCTCATTAGACAAAGACAATACAAATCAATCAAAGAACGCGATCAAAGATTGAAGTATTAGACAGATGTCTGTCTCCAGTTTTCTACCAAACTTACTTATGAACAAGTTCGCACGAGCGATTTGATGTCAGGCACTCGATTTCCAACTCTCTCACTAGCATCGAGGGTTGAAAATTCAGCAGAGTATTTTCTTGTTGCCCTGGGATGCTTTCTGTTGGATTTTCAATACTCTACTCAATACCTAGAGTTGAAAATCCAGTGCGCATAAAAAAACGTTACCTAAAATCGCTCGTGCGAACCTGGGCGAAGAGGAACAAAGTTTAGTCGTTGACTTGAGGATTTTATGCTGTCCTTGTCTTGTCTGCACAAGATTTATTGTTTGGAGTTCGTAATGGAGTTTATCTTTAAGTTTTAGGTTCTTTTCGGATAGCCAGAGGTACCGTCGGAAAAATTAAGAAGAATCTATGGCCTGCTAATCTAAAGGCGCATTTTCATCTGCTCCTGGCGAATCGTACCAGAATTTCTGAACAGCCGAAAAATTTTTTTTTTGAAAATCATACAAATATTCGTAAATACCTACATGTTCTTAAAAGATTCTGTCAAAAACGAAATCTGTGCGAGGCCAAACAGTCGTAAGCGGGATTGTCCGAAAGGGTTATCGCTACCCCGGAACATAAAGGGCTACGGAAGGAATATGGATGGGTTTTAGCCAGTAAGAGTCCGACACTCCCTTCCGCTCCACCCAGAGCGAGGAGAAGTCATAGGATGATTGCCCACCCTCAAAAATTAAAGGCCAAAAAGTCTCCTATTTCAACATAATGTTGCCATTAAAAAAATACTTTAGCGCTGGTATTCCTATTGTAATGCCACGGACACACCTACGGACATCCCACATAAGGGACATACCACACATAACCAGTTCTGTTCAGCTTTTGCCGCCAGAAAATTGATTTTATGGAGATGCGTATGTGCTTGTAAAGAAGCGGCATGCTAAACGGATGTTGATGAGCCGAATAAGTGTGGGTACTTGGGTAGTCCCTAAATATCACTACCTTTTTTTTTGAGGCTGGGAAGTCATTCAATGTCTCCTACCGCTCTGGGTGGAGCGGAAGGGAGTGTCAGACTTTTACTGACTAAAACCCATCCATGTTCCTTCCTTAACCCTTTGTAATTCGGGCTAGCGGTAACCCTTTCGGACAATCCTGCTTACCCGGCAGGCTCGGAAATATCACTACCTACAATATACTTAATAAGCTCAAAGCATATTACTTCGCCTATTAGCGTAGAAACAAAAATATAAAGGTGCTTGTTTGAATCCTATTGCGACACACAATGGCAGGACAGATTTCAGGGACCTCCCTTCCTTGTGTGGAAATGTCCAAGGATGTACGTACGATGATGGCTAGATGTGACAACGAAAACAGGGACAAACAAACATCTATTTTATTAAGAAACTTCTTTTTGTTTCACTTGTTTAATTATAATTATAGTATGTATACACGTTGATTTTTAATTCACTATTAACCTTTTAGGAGATGAGAGTAGGTATACTAGTGATTATAAACAACTTTCACTATGGGACCAACTACGAAATAACAAAAAAATATACTTACATCTGTTTCATACATTTCATCAAGTAAATATTGTATTTTGAAAAAGTAGATTTTTAGGGTTCCGTACCTCAAAAGGAAAAAACGGAATCCTTATAGGATCACTTTGTTGTCCGTCCGTCCGTCTGTCAAGACCGTTTTTCTCAGGCACGCGTGGAGGTATCAAACTGAAATTTATATCTAATACTCAGATCTACTGTCCCTTGGAGCTGTGCAAAATCAAACTTCTAAGCCAAAGCAACCAAAAGATACAGCTGTTTTAGCCGCAAATTTTCGAAACTCGCACGGGAATCAAAACCTACAGGGTACTTCCCGTGAACTTAGAATCTTGAAATTTGGTACAAAGTAACGTCTTACAGTGCAGATAAAGGAAAAATTGCAAAAACCGTAAATTTTTAGTTACATCATATAATAAAAAAAAAATGTTCTTTTTTTCAAAATATAAAAATACCATAATTATGACTCGATTCTCGTGATGGGTGAACTTTTACTTATATACCTACAGGTTTGTACGGAACCCTCGGTGTGCGAGTCCGACTCGCACTTGGCCGGTTTTTTTTGATATTTAAGAGTAGGTGTCATAGTGCAAGTTGCCCATAATCATGGGTATTTTCACGCCCTGAAGGTTAACAGTGAATTAAACATTACTGTGTATAAATAAGTGTTATAAATGTTGTATGTATATATATATATATGTAAATAGTACACCAGTCCAGTCGTTACGGGTCGCCAGAAGCCCGAATAAATCTGATAGCCAGTCTTACCAAGGGGTATCGTATTATCCAGTTACTGGGTTGTGGAGGTCAGATAGGCAGTCGTTCCGTGTAAAGTACTGGTATTCAGCTGCATTCGGTTAGACTGGAAACCGACCCCAACATGGTTTGGAAAAGATGAGACTAGATGGTGAAATTTCTACAACTCTTATACTTAGATTTTATTTTGTAGTTATGCGGTGAACATTATATGTATATTACAACGCAGATGGCATGGTATAGCAGGTCACGCACGACAGCGCTGATGACGTAGGAAAAGAAATCATGATGTTTTCCCTAATGAGTTACAATGCATTGCATTTCTTAATCCTATTAATGTTACAATAAATTATGCTCTCTTTTATTTAAATGGCATTAACTACGATTGTATATACGTTTCATGAACGAGAAAATCGTTGATGGCTGCTTCCTCAACCGGACACAAGTTACCGTGGCCTTCGAAACCCTTAAATAGGCTTCATACCGAAGTAGGTAGCAGCAAGGACAACCTCCATAGTGGTGAGTAATGGGTAGCTCACCGTCCCATCAGGACCAGGCCCGTGCCGGACGGCGCGTATATGTTCCACGCGCGCCTCAAAGAGATGTCAGCATATGAAGGTGCCCGTCAGGGCCGAGCGTGCCGTGTAAGCGGGATTGTCCAAAAGGGTTACCGCTACCCCGGAATATAAAGGGCCACGGAAGGAACATGGATGGGTTTTAGTCAGTAAGAGTCTGACAATACCTTCCGCTCCACCCAGAGTGGGAGAAGTCATTGGATGACATCCCACCCTCAAAAAAAAAGGACAACCTCCACAAGTGCGGGGTCCATGGATGGCTCAGATCTCTGATGTGTGTGCGGCGTCTCCACAGACAATGGGACACCTCCCAACTTGCATCGCATACCCCGTCACATGTACACGTGAGGACTGTCTGATAACTAATGTCTGTGTTAGCGAACGGTATTCGCGTTGCTAAATTTTGGGCCATACAACTTTAAAAATTAAATACATTATTCGTGTTATGTTTGCCATCGACACGATAAGAAGAATATCAGCCGGTAGATTTTGTAAAAATCTCACCTTGAAAACTAAGGTGAATTGAGCATGAAGTGAACTGCCATTCCACCTATGACCTAATGCTTGACACTATTGACAGCTCACTTTAAACTCACTTCACCTACGTTTTCACGGTGATATTTGTACAGACGCCAGCACATCAAGCTATCGTGAACGGGCGCTGTCAGTAGAGACTGGTCATCTCATAGCGGCTAAGGCTTGTTTTAATTTAATTATTGAATAGTTTTTACATATTTTATATCTGATGCTTTTAACGTTCTGCATCGTTCTCACATGTATAATATTAATATGAACTATGTAACAAATATTTTGTAACCATATTTTGTTTAAAAGAGTGTCCATGGAGTTTCTTGCCCGTTCTTCTCCATAGGTACCTACTCCTTTGGAATGGGCAACTAGCTTCATTTCTCGGACTGACCGACACCTTGACAATTCAAAAGTGCCTGTAATTGGTTTATTTGAAATAAATACTTTGAGTTTGAGTTTTGAGTTTGAGTTATCCCTAACTGTCAAATTTTCTCAATTAAAAATGAACCTTATGTCTTTGCAATAAAGTTGAAATACTATCAAAGAAATTTGTCAGATTGTGGTAACTTGATGTGGGCCTCTGTACAGAATAGCGCTACTCGCGCAATAATCATTTTTTCTTTCTTCTTTCTACTGGACAGGTGCTTTAGCACACACTGAGCAATGGGCATTAAGCCCTGCTAATTAGCTATTCTTAATTACTCTGTGCTTGTCACGAGAGAAAAAATCATTAAAATCACGATACCACAAACGTTTTG
Organism: Hyppa rectilinea; assembly: GCA_951799385.1. Taxonomy (NCBI): domain Eukaryota; kingdom Metazoa; phylum Arthropoda; class Insecta; order Lepidoptera; family Noctuidae; genus Hyppa; species Hyppa rectilinea. The sequence continues at coordinate 13,910,902 of OX637316.1, forward strand.
GTGGGAAATATGATTTTAACCTCCACCTGTGTACGAAATACACTCCTCAAAGTTAAATAAACGGAAGAACTGTCCCAGCAATATACTGAGCGTCTATTTTGAAATGAAATACCTACGTCTATTTGTTCGCCAATATGGCAGCGAGGACTTTACGTGCGTCATTTTAAGTACCTACTAATTTAATATCATTTGGATGATTGATGATGTCGAGTTATGGGATGATTATATAGTTACTATTATTGTATGGAAAGGGATGCAGTTAAATGTTTGACAAACCGCTTTGATTTCATTTTTTTTATTCCCTTAGTGGGATCTATAATCTCCGTTGCATCACAGCGGGCCCCATCAGAATACCAGCGCTGCGGTTTTTTTTTTTAATATTGCTGCATTATGCTGAGATAGAAGCCCTTCTGGCCTCGCTTTTTGTTTAAAAAATACCTGCCTTTTTTAACATTTGGTTTTATATGTAAATTTTGTTAATCTTAATATTATGCTTCCTTATTTTTATTTTAACGGTTTGTATTTCCAGTGCGCGTCCCAAATAAAATATTTTATCTTATTTCTATTTTATTTACTAATCATCTATTTTATTGGCTGTACACACCGTTACAGGCTAGGCTCACACTTAGGACTACCTACATCACCCTGTTAGGGCGTAGCAAGTATTGGTTATGTATTTTAATATGTCAACCGTTCAACCCAGCCTATCGCAGTCCACTGCCGCGCCACAACATCCTGTCCTCCGCCTTCCGCATCCAGTCTGCTCCAGCCACTTTTTAAGGTCATCGATCCATTACAAAGTATGTTCTAAATGCAAATTTGCTACAAATGCAAATGAAACTGTGTATTGGATTAAACTAATACATTGAAGAGTATCTACGCAACAATTTCAGCATTTTGTTCATAGGAATTATATGAAAAAAATAATAATAACACACTAGTTGCGCCTCCCGTTTTTACATGCATAAGACTTAATCCCGTGGGAATATCTGCATAGAAATTATCCCATGCCAAACATAGAAATACGAAAAAAAAAAGATCTCAGTAAACTTCTTTACCAAGAAACTTGCACGTTAAATTCAAAATATACATCAATTCAGTAAGACAACCATGAAAGATGTATGAAAAAACCCGAAGTTCCTCCGTAGCGAACTGGTCATTGTGATTCAAAGCCACTTCCATTCTCTATGGATCCGTGGTGACCTACTTACTGTATGACGCACTACTGACGTCACGCTTTGTCTATGGTTTAACATTGTGTGGCGTGTAATTGTTGGACGTATGGCGTTTGTTTTACATGGCGTCGGTACATTATAGCTTGATTTTAGCCAGTTTATATTAAGGATGATTTACGTCTATAAAATTGAATAAATCTTGAATTGTGCTTTAGTAAGGAATAGAATGCGATATTTTCGCAACAAATGTCATACAGTTTTTGCATAGAGCAACACAGGCCACCGGCGGACCGGAGAGTTTTTGTAAAGTTTTAGCTATAATTTCTGCTTCTTGGAAACCGAATGATATTAAATCCCTTTTTAAGGTTACGTACCCAAAGGTTGCCAACGGGACCTTATTAACCCTTTAACCGCCCCAGTCGGATTAATACGACAAATGTTGTCGTGCCCGTGCCGCCTGAGTCGTGTTTATACGACTGAGAATCTATGTTCGGATTTCGTTGTTTATGTAATCGCAAGACCATATTCGTCTGAAATAAAAGTTTTTTTTTTATGAGTTGGGCGCTGGGGGCACGACAACTGATACTTAGACGGGCGGTTAAAGGGTTAATTACACTCCGCTGTCAGTCAGTCCGTCTGCCACAAGGCTGTATCTTTAGTCCGTAACAGGTAACCACTTAAAATTGCCGCTATCAGCCTGCCTAGCCTTTTCCCAACTATGTCGGAGTTGGCTTCCATTCTAACCGGATGCAGCTGAATACCTGTATTCTACATGGAGCGACTGCCTATCTGACCTCCACAACCAAGTCAGTAACTAGGTAATACGATACCCCTTGGTAAGACTGGATGTCACACCTTCGGGCTTCTGACTACCCGTGGCCGTAGCCCGTAACGACTGTCAAACATCCACGAATGACAGCCGGTACCAACGACTTAACGTGCTTTCCGAGGCACTAAGGAGTCTCGATATGTAAAGATGGTCTCCCATCTACGGACCAACCCAGGTAAGCGTAGCTTTACCTGATGGAACGATCCGTGAGGCTGTTATTACTTAGCCAGGCCACTATAACAACAGCAATGAAACGTCAGCAAGGGGTCGAAAAGTAAGCTTCCCGCTATTAAGTACGATAAAATGGATACCTAATTTTATAAATTCACTAGCTTCCGCCCGCGGCTTCGCCCGCAAAATATGTCGACAAATTATACACATAAACCTTCCTAACACTCTACCTATTACAAAAAACCGCATCAAAATCCGTTGCGTAATTTTAAAGATTTAAGCATACAGACAAACAAACAGACAAACATAGCGACTTTGTTTTATACTATTTATTTATTTATTTAAAAGTACATGCACAACATTACAGGACAACTCCCAAGGCGTTGTACAGTATAAAATAGAGAGAAAAAAAAAATACATTTCACAAACATCTTGTTTGAAAATAAAAATAATAAAAAAGAGAATAAAAACAAAACGCAAACAAAGCTGAATAAAATTAACAAAATACAAACAAGAAAGTGATAAATTTATCGTTCGTCCATCTTCTCACAAAACCTTAAACATTCACGACATACATCTATCCATCTTCCAGCAAACAAGTCACACTCCGGTGTTGATGTCAGGAGAGCATTAAGCATGGTAAGCGCCCGAACGAGAGGTGAATTAGCTCGTGAGACTGTGCGTGCTGACGGTACGGCTAGTAGCCGGTGAGTTCGTGGCCTGAGTTGTTGTACTATGTAGTGATGGACATTATGGAGATTAATATAATTCAGATTTGTTTTTGTTTCTAGAGGTTTGAGTTGGTAAATTGTCAATGTCATCTAAATAGACAACTGACAAAGTCATCAAATTAAAAAATAAACATATCCAACCGCAAAATACCGACTATTTAACGCGCCTATTATAATAGGCAGAAGGAGCGAATACCTCGTATTGAATCATCTACAATCTACGTTGTCTATGGCACCGCGCCAAAATTTGACGTGCCGCCATTTTTTTCTAAACGTCTTGTTTACACTTACACACGATAAGCATGCAATAACAGATGATCCTCGTATCAAAATACTTGTTAGATTTAATTGATGCGCTCTAGATTTAATTTGATTGCTTATTTTAAGAAGTGGTTGGTTGGGTAATGTGATTATTTGTGGGTCTGGCCATGCAATCATCACCAAGCGAATTTCTATGTTTAAAATGAGTATTTCATAATATTAATTTGGGTGAATTTCAACAAATGCCATTTTTTTATCATATCGGTGAACTTTTTCAATTATATTTTTTTTGTATATTTTTCAGGTTTTATGTTATCTTTAGGATATCAAATATCCCCAAATTTAATATCATCAACATATCATTTAAGACTAAGGAGAAAATTCAGTTTGAATTCTGGTTTCCACCGATATGACAAACCGGCACCGATTATTTTTCTGTACTCCGATATGATAAGTTTATCCACCGAAATGATGTACATATCCAGCGATATGATAATCTATGCACCTTTGAACATCAAAAAGGAAATAGTTAGTAGGCACCTATTACATTTTTACAAGGGTGACTTAGAACTGAATAGGTACCTGAACTTAGGGTCTTATGCAAGTAGATCACATCCAAAGAGAACTGAGTTCTTAGAAATCCAATTAAAATATATTTTTTGAAATTATGTGCCTATTTTATTATATTTACTTTCTTTTTTATTATATTTACTATAGGTACTTAGAATTTAAAAAAAAGAATGTTTATTTTTATTATCATTGTCTTTATTCAAATGAAGCATATAAAAAAAAACTAAAATCTCATATCTAAGGTTAAAATAGGAACTTTATATACCTAATTAATTTACCTTTATATACCTTATTCTTTCCAGCAACCTCTTTCTCTCTTTTTTCTCCTCCTCTTTTAGTTTTGGCCTCGGCATTCTTAAACAAAATTAAGCTATTATTATATTTTCTTTTTATCTATTTATTATTTTGTTATTTATTATTATGTAGAGAAACCTTTAATGCGTTCAATTGCTCCACCTCACCATCATCATCTCAGCCTATAGACGTACATTACCGAATACAGACCTCCTCTTTTTTTTTTTTTTAAGGCTGAGAAATCATCCAATGACTGCTCCCGCTCTGGGTGGAGCGGAAAGGAGTGTCAGACTCTTACTGACTAAAACCCATCCATGTTCCTTCCTTAGCCCTTTATGTTCCGGGGTAGCGGTAACCCTTTCGGACAATCCCGCTTACCCGGCAGGCTTGGCCCTGAGGGGCCCCTTCATATGCTGACATCTCTTTGAGGCGCGCGTGGAACATATACGCGCCGCCCGGCACGGGCCTGGTGCTGATCGGACGGTGAGTCACCCATTACTCACCGTCCGCAGGCCCGCGCCTACGGTGGCCGGGAGTCGTCACGTGGCTCCCGACACAGACCTCGCCTAGTGATACATTTATACATCTTCTACTACCCAGTGGTATCGTGGTAATGATTTTGGCAGTCTATGTAGGTAAGTATGTATGTATGTATGAATGTTTGTATGTAGGTATATAATGTATGTGTCTGTATGTATGTTTGTATGTTCCATTGTTTCTTTGTATACTTAACAAAATGACACGGGATCTACCGATATGATAAAACGACTCACCGAGATGATAAAATGATCTACCGATATGATAAAGCCATCCACCGATGTGACAAAACTGTGCGTTGATCATGAATCAAAACACCGATATTAGATATAAGACACCGATTGATTTTTTCTTATAATTTCGGTGTAAATTATCACATCGGTGGTAATAAAGACCACCGATTACAGCGATATGAGAACAGCGACGTGAGAAATAGCACACTTTTTAGAAAATTAGAAAAAATGCATAATCTCTACGATAAAATCAATAACAGACAATGAAGCTAATTCACTTACTACCTCTTTTAGAACCAAACAACTATAATAAAACTACTCATTACACTAGCAAAATGCAATCACCGATATTATAAAATAATTGTCCGGAAGCAACTAAATTGGCGTACTTACGTTATTGGCGGGAATATGCAGCGATTTGACACACGTCCATCCTGACTGCGCACTAGCACACACTAACGAGGGAAATAAAATTGGGGTGGGGACGCTGTCGGACTCGTCGATGTAAAGTTAGGTTTAAATTACTTTTGTCCAGCGAAATGAGAACATTTTGCAGGACAAGTACGTTTGTGCCTCTCAGTAATAATAATCGTTAATTATGTAATGAAATATGCTATATATTAATAACAAAACTAATATTCTATGAAATAGAATAAGTTATATACTTAACTTATTTATTTTTATTAGAGTATAAGCTGTTTTGTTTGTAAAAAAAGTAGAGGGACAGCACCGATTTGAAAAAAATAGAGGTTTATGTATTTATTTCTACCTGTGTAATAGTCCTAGGCAAATTATATTTTTGCCACAACCTAATAACTACCTATTGAATACTAAAAAAAATAATTCAGAACAATATTCCTATTTTCAAATACTAATTTCACTGAAGACAAAAAAATAAGTCATTTGGGAAATTCACCCTAATGTAAATAACATACGTTGATAATTATTTTGTCACATTAAAACAGATTTACAACATAAACATTCAGTAGTAATTAATAATCTCACACGCACTTTACAGCAATTTTCTTCCCGCCATTTTTCACGAAAATAATTTCCCGCCAACTCAAATGTCAAAAACTTTTTAATTGAAACGATCAATAGTCAGTTCAAGCTAAGCTAAAACCTTTTTTAACCATAACAATAACGTAGGAGTGACGGTTCTTAAGCGGGATTGTCCGAAAGGGTTACCGCTACCCGGAACATAAAGGGCCAAGGAAGGAACATGGATGTAGAACGTAGTTTTAGTCAGTGAAAGTCTGACATTCCCTTCCGCTCCACCCAGAGCGGGAAGAGACATTAAAATTTGATGATTTCCCACCCTCAAAATAAATAAGCGGGATTGTCCGAAAGGGTTACCGCTACCCCGGAACACAAAGGGCTAAGGAAGGAACATGGATGGGTTTTAGTCAGTAAGAGTTTGACACTCCCTTCCGCTCCACCCAGAGCGGGAGAAGTCATTGGATGATTTCCCAGACTTAAAAAAAAACCGTTCAAATAAAAAAATGAGGTGGGGTTCTGGCTCAATAATAACAGCCGCATTCTTGTCGCGGTCGGTTCGTGGATGGGAGACCATAATAATAAGTGTCTTTATTTATTATTATTACTATAATGGATAGTACTTGTTGCGACATTACCATCCATTACTCCTCGAGACCCTCGTAAAATACGTTACTCCGTTAATCCCGGCTGTTATTCATAGATCTATGATAGTCGATACGGGTAGTCAGAAGACCAAGACCCTGACCACCAGACTAACCAAGGAGTATTGTGTGACCCTGATAGGCGGAGGTCAGATAGGCAGTCGCTTCATGTAAAATACTGGTACTCAACTGCGTCCGGTTAGACTGGTAGCCATTGATTGAATAACGTAGGAAGATGTAAAACTTAAGTATCTCATCAACGAGTGAAGAAACTATGTATTTTAATCCGTTTTTCCACATGGCATGAGCTTAAATTATTCAGCCTATAATGTTTCCACTGCTGGAACAAGGCTTCGAGAGGGAAGCGGGAGTGTCCGAAAGGGTTACCGCTACCCCGGAACATAAAAGGCTAAGATAAGAACATGGATGGGTTTTAGTCAGTAAGAGTCTGACACTCCCTTCCGCTCCACCCAGGGCGGGAGGCGTCATTTGATGATTTCGCACCCTTAAAAAAAAAGGCTTCGAGAGGGATGGGCTATACTCTAACGCACCGGCCCAGTGCGGGTTGGCGAAAGTCTGGGTCCAAACCTACGACCTACAATGTTTTCAATGGGTATGGTATGAAAAACTTTTAAAAACGACCAATATTTTTCAATTCAATAAAATATAACTGTTTTTATTATTAGCCAGTCCTCACGAGAACGCCCATGCACATTTCGTCACAGTTTTACGTCGAAATGCGTCAGATAGCTCATGCGTCAGCGCATTGACTGAAAAAATTGTAACCAGGCTATTAGCGTCGGAGAACAGCGTCATAGATAATGCCTGAATCCGTCAGTAATGTCTGTGCCTACGTAGGAAGCCGAAATAAAAGCTCTTTAGTAATTTTCTTGTTATTCATAAATGGCTAGGTAACTGAAATGTTGAAATATAAGTTAACACCCGATCTATTTTGTAAGTCTCACCGTTCTTATGTTTCGTGTGGTTAGTGACTAGCCTTTTTTATTGAGGGTGGGAAATCATCAAATGACTCCTCCGGCACTGGGTGGAGCGGAAGGGAGTGTCAGGCTTTTACTGACTAAAACCCATCCGAGTTCCTTCCTTAGCTCTTTATGTTCCAGGGTAGCGGGAACCCTTTCCGACAATCCCGCTGATAGTGCCTAACCTGGTGTCAGAGTTTTTATGCTGCCCATAGGCCTCTGACTTAGCTTCACATGCTATTGAGAAATATCTCTCAAGCATGCTGGATTCCTTACGATGTTTTCCTTTATCGCTTTTTTCGCTTTTTAAGCAAGTGATAGTTAAATACCATAGATATATGTTTTTAATATTTCTGTATAAATACAATACGGTTAGTCACTAACCACACGAAAAAGATAGAAAGATGTAACACTAACAATACATCTCATAGTGTCACGAGAATAGAGTACAGACTTTAATTATTTTATTAATAGATATTTATGTTGTACCCAACCTCCTTACATCCATCTTGAAAAGAAACAAAAAAAATAAACTGACTTTTGGCGACCGTATCATTATATTATCTGTGGCAACTTAATCATGTTGTAGCCTGTCCATTGTCCAGCTTATCGCTGATTAACGAGTCATGTTTAGCTAATAATATACAAATCGGGAGTTTGTGACGTAGATTAGCTAAAAAGGACTACTTGGCAGACACTTATAATAAATGTACTTTTTGGGGCGAGCTTAATAGCCATCTGTCTAAGGCATTTAAGTCTTCTTTTGGTACATGACATACAACGTTTTAATATAAAGTACTAGCTTTTGCTAGCGGCTTCACCCACGTGTATCATGTAGGAAATTATCCCACGGGAACCGTACTTTTTTCCGGGATAAAAAGTAGCTTATATGCTATTCCAATCTATCTTTGTGCATCCAGAGTTTCATCCAGATCCGTTAAGTAGTTTTTGAGTTTATTCGTTACAAACATACATACAAATCTTTCCTCTTTAAAATATTAGTATAGATGGAGTTTTTTGCCCGTTCTTCTTCACAGGTACCTACTGCTTTTGAATGGGCCACTAGTTTCATCTTTCTGATTGACTGAATTGTCAAGGGGTAGCCTTGACAATTCAAAAGTGCCTGTAATTGGATGAGCCTGGGATTGGAGGGGCCTACCACCGTCTCTAATAGCATGATAGTGGTGTGAGGAACAGGGTGGTCCCATACTATATAGCAGAATAATTATAATATTACCTATCTGTGAGAAAGATATGAGGCTATACAATTTTAATACGGCATCATATTTGGAAAGAGGTCAAGGAGCTCGTGGCTAAGTAATAACAGCCGCACGGGTCCTGGTACCTGAATGGGTAACTATCTTAGCATATGGAGATTCCTCCGTGTCTTGGAAAACACGTTAAGCCATTGGTCTCCGCTGTCATTCGTGGAACTTTGACAGTCGTTACGGGTCGTTAAAAGCCCAAAAGTCTGACTTCCAGTCTTACCAAGGGGTCTCGTATTTGCCAGTTACTGACTGGATTGTGGAGGTCAGAGAGGCAGTCGCTCCATTCAAAATACTGGTATTTAGCTGCATCCTGTTAGACTGGAAACCGACCCCAACGTAGTTGGGAAAAGACTGCGCAGATTTATTGGGATTGATGGATTGGAGTTATACCCCCTGCATAGCTCCATGTCTTTCTTACAGTGAAGTAATATACTGCTTTAACAGGTGGTGGCCCCCAAGAGCTACATTCTTACTAATATTATAAATGCGATAGTAAGTTAGTCAGTTTGTTTGTTACCTTTTGACACTTTAACCACTGAACCGATCATTCTGTAATTTTGTATATACGTTGTCAGGTGTACAAAAAAGGACTTAAGGTACCTGTCATCCCGAAAAAAAGTACTGTTTCCAAGCAAAACAACAATAATGTTCTTATGATAATAGATGGCGCCACATGTACCTACGTTCCATTCTGAGTCCATGATTGCAATGGCCAACTCAAATTCTAAACTAACGCGAGCGAAGCCGTGGGCAAAAGCTAGTAAGACCAAAAATGAGGGTTTACAGTTATGGTGAGTCAACTAAGGTCACGTGAGCTGGAACCATAAAGCTTTTGTATTATGCAGTAGGTACTTAAAATGCATTACCTCCTTTAGATTTGTATACATAACTATGAACTAAGTACAATATCCTTGGCAGAGTTCGCCGTCAAAGAGTAAGTACCACGCTCAGGCATCGTTTGTCTTGTAGTCGCAAGCTCTACTGCTGAATATGAGGTCCTGGGTTCGATTCCTGTGTCGGGCAGTGTTATTGGGTTCTCCATCTGGGATTTCTCATCAGCAGTCTGGTTTTGTGCCCGGTTGACGGTAAAAGGGTTGCCATTTATTACACCGGACTTAAACATAACTGAAGAAATGTGGGTGTACAGAGGCTAGCACATCAAGTTACCACAATCTGTCAAATTTCTTTGATAGTATTTCAACTTTATTGCAAAGATATAAGGTTCATTTTTAATTGAGAAAATTTTACAGTTAGGGATAGCTTGATGTGCTGGCGTCTGTACCTACTATAGTTACACTTTTGCCTAACCCTATGGGGAAGCAGGCGTGATATATGTTGTTAATGTGAAAGCTACAAGGGAGCCCGCGAAGTTTAAATTTCCTTAAGTTTTTTGCAATTTGCAGGTCAGTATTAAGTTTCATGTTGATCAAAATATGTAAAATAAGTGTAGGATTCCAACGACCCATTTATAAAAATCCATATTTCACGTTCCACTTACAAAGAATAGCGGGAAATATAACTTTTTAATTCGAACAGGACGCAGGCGCGCGTCATGGCTCACGAGCATGGAATTAGTATGTACTTTATAGGCTCACGGGCCACGGCACGTCAGAGTATATTTTAACAACATTATAATTTATTTTTATATCCGTACGTGGCCTTCATACACCTCGTAAAGTACTCGTCACTCGCCAATGATGGTTATTGGTTAATTCTTAGAATAATAAATAGCATATTTATTACTATTTATTATTACTTACGCGTTTAATGAGGATTTTGGCGCGCGTTCGAGCCTAATCGCGCGTTCTTTACGGAATTTAAACTGCGAATTTTCGTGGTTTTCCGCTATTGGATATAAATTATGGTGAGCTTATGTTTTTATTTTCAAATATTGAAGATGGTTATTTGAAATATACCATGCACAACGCACATAATTATAATTATTTACAGATAGAAAGAGCTCATCGACAACGATTATCCACGTCTTTTACTACGTTTATATAAATTAATTAAAATTCTCAAATAAAAAAAAACTACATTCCGTATAGTATTTTGATAGCTTCTCGTAAAAAAATATTAAAATAACTATGAAATTTAAACGATTTGAACTTTGAACTATGGAATAGATATAGGGCCATAGCCCTCGCGATTTTCAAATGAGCCTAGATAACTATTTCATATCTAAGGTGTAAAACACTGTTCACTGTTTTCGTCCTTTAGGAAAGTCAAATGTAATGAACGTAAAATGAAAAGCATTACGTATGTATGGTAGCAGGTGACGTTCTTTGGCTTCTGCCTATCCCCATGGTATAAAGACGTCAATTTAAAACCTTATTTATCTTTGTTAAACCTTAAAAAATAAAATAAAAACATAATATTTGTCGTTCTAAATATAAAAAAAACCATAATATTTTGTTTCACATGAAACCTACATGGACACTTATGAAACGTCAGAAGCTAGGCCCTTGGTACTCGGTTCCAATTGGTCGGTTCTTATGGAGAAGAACTGGCAAGAAACTACTTTTTTTATAAATCATTGGCTTTTACAATGCTTTTTTCATGACATAGGTATAAGTGGAGACTGACTTGACAACAAGAGTTTAACAAAATAGGAAATTGACCACAAATCTACAGTCCACAAGGCTTACAACGTTCTCACAATCCTACCTATTTTAGAAATAAGAGAAGTCTCATTAGCGAATAGAATTATATCCGATAAGTAAGCCATCATTTAAGGAAGATCATTAATTTTAACTAGTAATAGGAAAGGGCCAAGAATTGAACCTTGAGGCACGCCCATCTTAATTAGAGACCCCGAGGACGTCGCCTCGTTAACGTTTACTTTTTGCTGCTATGTGATAGATTGGAAAGAACAAGATCAACAGCTTGTTCACGAATTCCGTAGGGGTGTGATTTAAAATTACAGTGTATTGTGACCAATACGGTCAAACGCTTTTGAGAAGTCCCAGAAAACACCAATTGCATTCTGGTACTTTTTCTACCACTCCCAAATGTTCTCTAACTATAAGCGTACTGACTAACTAAAGTAACGAACAAGCCGAGCGAAGGCTTAAACCATTTTGGTTCTGGAAATTATAAGTAAATCCTCCTTAGATGGATTAAACAATTCTCTAAAGGTACCCTACACCTACTCAGAGATGGGAATTGTGCTCAATTATTGGAAAACGGGTATTCGGTCCCTGTTAAGCAGAATCACGGGCTGTATAACCGAAAATACGACCTATATTGGTTAAGTTAAGGTCGTATTTTTGGCTGGAAAGTGTTGGGAAAATCAGTCATAATATACATATAGGTCTGTACTAAACAAGCTTAGAACTTTTTTCTAAGGGCGTAGGCAGATATTGCAGAGCCCTGCTACGATGCTTACATACTCATTTCATTTCGTTACATTAATACATCTCCATCTGTTAACTAACACTTCGTCCGCATGTTTTTTTTTTAAATAGCCCATAACACTCTTTAGTGAAATGATTTTGGGAATCGGATCAGTGGTTCCCCAGATTATTACATACAAATGAACAATCAAATACTTCTTACGTTAGTTACCCTCAGCGGAATTGTCCGAAAGGGTTACCGCTACCCCGGAACATAAAGGCCTTTTTTTAAAGGCTGAGAAATCATCCAATGACTTCTCCCGCTCTGGGTGGAGCGGAAAGGAGTGTCAGACTCTTACTGACTAAAACACATCCATGTTCCTTCCTTAGCCCTTTATGTTCCGGGGTAGCGGTAACCCATTCGGACAATCCCGCTTAAACATAAACGGCTAATAAAGGAACATGGATGGGTTTTAGTCAGTAAGAGTCTGACAGTTTTTGACTCCCTTCCGCTCCACCCAGAGCGGGAGGGGTCACTTGATGACTTCCCACCCTCAAAAAAGAAAAAGTATAGTAACATAGAAATTCTAATTAAATTCAACAACTAGTTTTTTCAGTATCAACTATTCAATTAACTTTAGTGCTTTCGTACTCGTAGGTAGATACGAGTTGATATCATGTCTGACATCTTAATTTATAGGACACAAATGCATTTAATGTTTATTCATCGCTGTTAGGAATTATGTGACTGTCTCATTGGTCTAGTGGTCGCAAGCGCTATTGCTGAGCATGAGGTTCTGGGTTCGATTCCCAGGTCTGTGTTATTAGATTTTTCCAGTGCATTTAATTTTCAGCTATAAAAACTATATTAAGTAGATGGCTCTGTACTAATACATAAATGCAGCGTAAACTTTGTTTATTCGCTCAACCTTTGTCCATTTATATATTATTATAAAAAAACTATATCTCTCCTATATAATTAATTAATTGTTTATTTCGTGTTATACTGTTATTGCCGCTGTCACATATTTGTGTCGTTGGTGTACTGGGCATGCGCTTGATTGTCACGTATATGTGACAGCGCTCATTGTGTCACTCCTTGTAAAATGTTCTAAATAGTTGTAATTTTTGTGTACAGCACATAATAAAGAGTATTCTCTTCAAACTTTCGCGCATGTTAACGCACAGTCGCTTCATGTCACCATTTGGTCTCTAAAAATGGTATCGCGCCATCTTCCGCGCAAAATTCGGGCATCTGCTACAACGTCCGTATTGTACACTAAAACATTGTAACCACACATCTATTTTTTGACGACACGGTTGGCGCAGTGGTTGAGCGATTGACTTCTGCGCAGCATGTCGCGGGTTCGACTCCCGCACGGAACAAATATTTGTACGACCTGCAAGTATTTGTTTCGGGTCTGGGTGTTTTTCTATCTATAATATGTATGTATTTACAAAAATCAGCATCTGCATCTGTTTATCAGCCATCTCGTTACCATAACACAAGCATTAGGTTGCTTAGCTTGGGATTTGGCGTTGTGTGAAATGTCCAAGGATATTATCTATCAGAGCAGGCCACTTAACCGAGCCAACACGTCGCTACTCATCGCATGATTGATCCGTCTGACGGGCACAGACACTCGACGGCGCATCCTAATTGCCGCAATTGTTAGTATCAGCGTTGATGGTCATTTAGTCGTGTGTCATGTGTGGAGTTGTTTGTGCGAACTGAGGAGAATTTGCGGCAATATTACCAAGGTAACGTGGCTGAAGCGGGCTTTTGGTAATTTCCACCTTATTACCCATATAATATCTTGGTCGGGGGATTTTTCGAAAATGGTACCGCTACCCCGGAACACATATGGCTTAGGAAGGAACATGGCTGGGTTTTAGTAAGTAGGAGTCTCACAATCTCCTTCGCTCCACACAAAGGAGTAATTTGAGCTGGGATCAACGGCTTAACGATTTTCCCGAGGCACGGAGTCTCGTTAGATAAAGATAGTCACCCATCCACGGACCAACCCCGGCAAGTGTAGGTTTACCAGATGGATCGCCCATATGGCTGTTATTACTTAGCCACGAGCTCCTCCTCGCATGCACATAAATCCAGACAAAAATATTCAAAAAAATATTCTTTCGGCATCAGACTCGCTCCCACATCTCGTAGCAATAGATTATTTGACAGGGTAGTCAATAACGTTTCGAAGTCAATTGTCAAAACGCGGAATTTGTACGTGATTTGTATGAAATATAACAATGTGATGTCACAGATTTTTAGAATCAAATGGAATACTTATTAGCGTTAAATGCAATTTTACAATTATATCTTCGCATAATTTTTAATTTCTGTACGGTGATGGAAGTTTTTAAGACGAGCGGTCTTTTTTCTGAGTGATTTCATATTTTATTTTTCACCGTTACAAATAATCAATTACTTTTTTCAAAAATATTCAATATACTGTTCAGATTTCGTAAATGTATAGATGACTAAGTGTACGCGGCTCTCGTGACATAAAAGAACAACCTCTTAGTCGTCATAACAAACGTTTAGTTTCTATAAAATATTAAATGCGCTATTTTCTCTTCCATGTTAGCTCCTTAGTTATGCACTCGCTGTAAGCGTTTGTTTCCATTAGCCTTCCCTTTTATAAGGTTAAATATAAAAGCTTTCTACTACCAACAACAGTTTTCCAATTAAATTTTTTCCTAATTTTACTAAGGGGTACGTATTACCCAGTAACTGGGTTGAGGTCGTTGTGGAGGTCAGGTAGGCAGTCGCTCCATGTAAAATACTGGTATTCAGCTGCACCCGGTTAGATTAGAAGCTGACCCTAACATAGTTACAATCACAATCTGAATAATTTTAAAGGATATTGCTAAACCATTGCTGCATTTGTTTGATTTTTTTTGCTTCTGAATTTTGTAAATAACGCAATGGATATCATTGTACTGTCAAAATGCAACCCATTGTAGTGTGTACGGAATTACCCCGCTGTTCCTTTAATGTTCTAAGTATTAAACCTTTTGAACGCCATTGTCATAACAAGCAAGCGCATACCCTGTAGGCCTGTACAGTCAACAGCAAAAGTAGATGATCAAAATCAGAAATTCAATACTTATGGACGGTGTTCCCGAATATATGGCAGCTGTACTAGTAGTAAATGTTTGGTATAATTTCCAATCACAAACTTTTGAATCACTCTGACGCCACACACGTCTGACGCGAACTCCGTTCTTTAGTATTGAATTTCTGATTTTGATCATCTACTTTTGCTGTTGACTGTACGTCAACGACACAAATATCTGACAATGCGATACACTATAACACGAAATAAACAATTCAATCATGAGTGTTTATAAATATAATAAAAATTGAATCTCTCGTACGTATTTAATGACATGATCAAATTAAAAGACACTATGGATATTGGCAAATTCATGATAACAAGAAGAAATAAATTTGTAGCTTGGCGTGGAGGGCACGCGCATGCGATTATGCAATGGAGTTCAAAAGATTAAAGAAAAAAAAGTAAAATACTTGTTTTATCTCGACTGCCTCGATGATCTAGTGATCGCAAGCGCTATATGCAGAGCAGGTCTTCGATGCCCAGCAGTTTGGAGTCTGGATTTGTGCCCGGTTGATGGTAACAGGTTTACATATATATTATGGGACTTAAACATACTTCAGTGTACTTCCCATGGGTACACTTTACCTACCCCTTTGGGGTAACAAGGCGTGATAATACCCTTGTTTCGTACGTTCTTCCTGGCAGTTGATTTAAAAAGAATCCTTATAATTAAGATAAGATTTCACTACAAACAAACAATGGCCGTTCCGTACGGAACTCGGACAATGGTATAATCAAATTAAAAGGTTTTTCTATGTTATTTGTTTGGCTGAATAATAAGATTCTGGTCAGATATGAAAGTTGGAGGTTGTGTTTTTCTGCTAAAATGCTGTTGTTTTCGAAACTCTTTGTTAATAGGACTGTTATAGATCTGGCTAGCCACCAGTCACCATCTCGACCGCGGGAGCCGCGTGCCCCGGGTCCCGGCCACCGTAGGCGCGGGCCTGCAGAGGCTGAGTAATAAGTAACTCACCGTCCGATTAGGACCAGGACGGTTCGGAAGGTGCATTCGTGTTTCACGGGGGCAAAGGCAAAGCCCGTTAGGGCCAAAGCCTGTCGGGTCAGCGGGATTGTGCGAAAGGATTACCGCTACCCCGGAACATAAAGGGCTAAGGAAGGAACATGGATGGGTTTAATCAGTAAGAGGCTGGCACTCTCTTCTGCTTCACCCAGAGCGGCAGGGGTGGGTCATTTGTTGATTTCCTACCCTCAAAAAAAAGGATGTTGAACGTTAATAATCGTGACTTTGTCGAATTATACTATATGAAATAGAAACCAATCAAAAAAGATAACTGAAAAATATTCATATAATATGCCAGTTGATTCTTTGATATGGTCAGGATAGAAATATGGGATTTAAAAAAAAAACACCTTGTATGTTTCTAGCCTTCGCTGTCCCACACCTGGGCGAAGGGCCCCCCTTCCAGCTTTGGCGAGCCGCACGTCATGTTCAGTTTGGATGGAACCTATATAGCGCATCCCGTCATCTCCTGCGTAGCCTCTGCGACCCAGTCCTACTGTTACAAGGCACCAGTTCTATGCTGTGGGCCTTCAGTTTGTCAGGCAGTATGGATATGGATAAAGACAAAATAAGTCTACGCAGAACTTCTTTTTCGTATGGTTAGTCACTTCTTCTATTCGTGTGGTTAGTGACTAAACTGGTGTCAGAGTTTTTATGCTGCCCATGGGCCTCTGACTTAGCTTCACATGCTAGTCACTAACTAGCGGCATGGTTAGTCACTAAACACATGAAAAAAAAAACTTATGAAATTCATACAAGAGACGACAAATTGCTTTATGTTGCATCTCATACACAGTAGCAACAAAAATAGACTGAAAGTACTTATTTTTATATAAATTCTTCATGATTTAAAGTTGTCGCGACGTCCTCATGTTAAAATAGCAAATGAATCAGACACATTCATCGTGCGTAAAGTATTTTAGTAGAAATACTAAAATGTGATTCATTCTATTTTGGTTGGCACGAAGATAAACATAGGCCGTTTGACAATTCACGCTACTTCGTTGAATCCGCTGGAGTTTTTGAAAAGAATTGACTATTTGGAGTTCGTGGCCAAGTAAAAACAGCCGTACGGGTCGTTCAATGGATCGACCCGTACGGCTAACCTAATGAGGTTAAGCTACGCTTGCCGGGGTTGGTCCATAGATGGTCCCCCATCTTTACATACCGAGACTCTTCCGTGCCTCGGAAAGCACGTTAAGCTGTTGGTCCCGGGTGTCATTTGTGCATCTTTGACAGTCGTAACAGGTCGATAGAAACCCGAAAATCTGACAGCCAGTCGTCTTACCAAGGGCCAAGGGGTATCGTATTACCCAGTTACTGGGTTGTGGAGGTCGGATAGGCAGTTGCTCTATGTAAAATACTGGTAATGTCTGAGAGATATTTCTCAACAGCATGTGAAGCTAAGTCAGAGGTCCGTGGGCAGCATAAAAACTCTGATACCAGGTTAGTTACTAACCACACGAAAAGATGAAGTATATGATTCTGAACCTCTTTGCGTTGAAATTTACATCGGTTATAAAAAAAAACCCAGCTGTTTCATGAAAAAGTGCCATACCTACGCAGTGAAAATATATGGAACGGCTTATTTATTTCTTTAATAACCGACGAATTCTCTTCTGTAAATATAACAAATAAGATACACATAAACATAACATCACGCCAATAATCCGCGAAGGATTAAGCAAAGATGGTTTTATAGTACCACCACATTTCGCCAGTGATCTTTTAGTCCCATGTAATAGGGGGAGTGTATAGCCATCAACCGGGCCCTAAACACACACTATCCAGAATCTAATTTAATCCTAAAAATCATCTGCCTAGCTTTTTCCCAACTATATGTTGGGGACGGCTTCCAGTCTAACCGGATGCAGCTGAATACCAGTATTTTACATGAAGCGACTGCCTATCTGGCCTCTAAAACCCAATAACTTAGCAATACGATACCCCTTGGTAGACTGGCTGTCTGATTTGCCGACTTCTGACTACCCGTAACGACTGTCAAAGATGCATAAACACTAAAATCTATCCTTCCTCATTTAATTTTATAAATATTATTGATGTTTTACAAATATCAAATCATTAATCACTATTCATTTATTATAAAATAAGATTTTGATGAGAATTTATGCAGAAGCAAAAAAAAGGTGAGGCATTTCAAAATAAGAAAAACCGGGCGGTAGAAGACCCAGGTGAAGTGAAACGTCATAATAACTTTAGAGTAGTTTAGAGACATCAATATGGCTTTGCGAAGTTTCCGGCTTCGAGTCATTCTTCATCGGAAGTTACGAAAACTATTACCAATGCTTTCACATGATGGATTAACTTGTAAGTGGATGATTTATTTGACTCCAGCCGATCTAATCTGTAAAAATCTCACCGCGAAAACTGAATGTGAAGTGAGCTGTCATTCCACCTTAAGGTTTGACACTATTGACAGTTCCCTTCACGCTCACTGTGAGCTCACATTACAAAAGTTCACGGTGAGAATTTTAAATTAGACTACAGGAAACCAGGATTTATAATTAATTGATTTATACGCACAAGTAAAAAAGAAATACCGTATAATGGCGGACTTAACACCTGAGGCATTTTATACCATTTTCCACCTTTGGGTGATGCAGAAAGAAAACATAGCAGATGCGACATGGGATAGATCACGCGAAAATAACTATAAAATACATAGAAACAGCATATACTTCGCCTGACGTGGTGAAGATATCTATTAATATTATGCTAAGCATTAACATTATGCTGAGCGATGACCGTTTTGCGCGGATGTGAAGCATATTTTTCCCCCAACTTACTTTTTTTGGTTGTTTTTTATTGACTGCGTCATGTTTGCAGCAAATAACCATTAGTTTCATTACTTTTCTTTATTTTATTGGACTAGATCAAAACGCTTTCGTCAAAGCCGCAGTTTGAGTTAAAAGAAAACCAAGACTAAAGGATACGATATTGATCTCCGAATTCAGGCGTAACTGCACTGCACTATTCAGTATCATGCAGCTGCAATAAAATACGTCACGAATACTAAACTTGTTCCTTGTAGTGGAAACTATACTGAGATATATAGCAGAAAGCAGGTACAATTTTGCGCTTCCTTTCTTTTTCGTTTTTGTCTATGATATACAGTGTGTTAGGTTAAACGAGGGACATCATTTCAGGGTGTATAGTACTCATGAAAATTCAGAACTTTGACTATGGGATCAACTCTGCTCTAGCTATTGCTCCAAATGAGTAATTCTAGTCGTACCATATTTTTCGTTGGCACTTTCAGAAAGGGCCCAAAAATGTATGTAGCCTGAATGTTCTGTTTTGGGAAACAGATAGTTAAAATGACGTAGGCATCCGATCTGCTATTATAGCGAACGAAGTCGAGTTCAGAAGCTAGTGCACAATAAAGAATAAAGAATTTCATCCAATAAAATCAACTATAATTGAGTTTTAGAACTCTTAGAGATCCTTCAAAAATAGGTAGACATTTATTCATTACTTTATAAATAACAGAATTACTTAGGAGTATTAATACACCGGGCTGACCTAATACCCCGCCCTTTCGGTTTAGTGCGAACTCGGCCCATTGTCGCCCTCACTTGTATGTAAGCTTATTCGACCGATCAACACAATGGCTGCTAATAACAACAGGTAAAGTTAATTAAACACTAATTGGCTCACTACTTGTATACATCGGAGGTTTTGAAAAAGAGTTAGGTGAATTATAGAAAAAAAGGTAAAAATACCATAAACGAAGCTACTGTCATTCGATCTGTCCGATATTATGTTATTTTTTTTGTATGTACAGAGGCCAGCACATCAAGTTACCACAATCTGAATGGGGTAACTTGATGTGCTGGCAAACAAAAAAAAAGTTGGAACTCAGTATCACTGTAAAAAGAGGGTTTTTTTTTTAAATGAAATCTAGTTCTAAATGTTATAAGTGTTATAACTTAACTTTAAATACTTCTATGATCCTTGAACGTGACATGTAATTGGCACAATGTTTTGTG
Organism: Hyppa rectilinea; assembly: GCA_951799385.1. Classification (NCBI taxonomy): domain Eukaryota; kingdom Metazoa; phylum Arthropoda; class Insecta; order Lepidoptera; family Noctuidae; genus Hyppa; species Hyppa rectilinea. The sequence continues at coordinate 13,931,088 of OX637316.1, forward strand.
TGCTTTACGTTGCGCACTACCGTAAACAGCGAATTTTCACGCCAAAAACAAAAATCGGTTCCCAGCAATAATTTTTCATTGCCAGAGTGTTATTAAAATTTAATTAAGTTTGTAAATAAGTCTTATGAAAATAAAACATCCGAATGTTGAATGGAAACTGAAATACGACTGGCTGAACACAAACAAAACTTGACAGCAAGGAGTTTGGATTACATTTTATTCGTTTTCTTAAACAAAGAAGGTAAAACAGGCACACTTTTGTAAATGATGCCCTGCGGAGATATTAACTGCGGCCGAAACTTCGAAAGTCCGCACATTTTGTACGCTTCTTCATACTTTTGACATTACTTCGAAATAAAATCTCCTTAGCCTTTTCCCAACTATGCGTTTGGCTTCCAGGACCCATTTCGTCGAGGACTTGAGTTGGTAAATCATATTTTGGCTTCCAGGACCAGTATTTTACATGCAGCGACTGCCTATCTTACCTCCACAGTCTAGTAACTGAGTGACCCCTGTTAAACATGGTTGTCGCACTGTTACGCTTCCTATTTTGAAATAAACATATTTTATTCATGACGTCAAGAAGTTGGAGAATAAAAGCCTCTTTTATTTACCTCGTGGGACATATTTCGTGCAAGCAACACTGGTTTACTAACTATAAGACCCTTTCATACATACTTTTATGCGTTATTATTACTAGTAAATTTTAGGAGTGAGGATCAACAAATTTCAAATTAGCGTTTAATTTTAGGAAAATGATGTAAATTGGTAGCTTATATACCTACAGAGGAGTTGACTGGAAGCCGCCCCGATACCTATACCTAGTTAGTTGGTTAAAGGTTAGACAGATGTTGACATAATATGCTCAATGCTTAAATCCTACAACTTTTTGCCTACAGTTTATTGATATGAGGTCTGATTTGTCTTTAACAAAACGGGAGTCCAAATATAGTTTTAATCTCGAACATTCAACGAAAAAGTCTTATTAAAATTATATATTTTGCCGTTTAATATATTCTTGTTATTAACAAAGGGGTGCATACATTTTCTATTCATATTAATAGGAATTCAATTTGTAATCTTCGTAAATTTCATTGTTTGCTGCACTTCATCATTGATGTTTTAGGTAAGTAATAATACTTTTTGTGATTTCTACCTTTGCACGGAAAGATAAAATCCGCGAATTATTTGACATTTCTAGGACAGGTTGGTTATTTTCCAGTGTAAAGTTATTGAATCAATTAAATGTACCTATTCGGAGATTGAAACGGAGTAATGTCTACAGTTTTAATCATAATTAATGCGTTCATTCATTCATGCTACTTATCTATCTGTATTTGTTGATGTGTGTTGGCACAATCATTTTATTTTAGTAATACAATGAGTTCAGTATTCAGACAAAAGTTTACAATTTCTCCAACCATGTCTATGGTTGTTTTGAACATTTTCTTAACGCTCTAGTATCTATGCACATCTAGACAACCTGTAGGCAAGCGCGCTCGATGTATTGATTTATTAAGAAGATTTCACAACACTGCGCTCATCTCAGCGGGCACCGTACAACAAATATTATAGATACATAAATAACTACGTTGTTTTCTTTCAACACATTTAGCTAACGATAGTATTGTGAGCGTCTCGACCTTCACGCGTCAATCCATAGTCAGTCGGTACTCACTCCTCAGAATGTTGTGATACATTATCCTTGTCCTTGTGTGCTTGCCCCGAACTGCAAGAGTTGCCCATCTCGTTGCCGGCTCGGCCGCGCCGCCCTTAGCTTGTCATCACCCGCACCGTCACCTCATGCACTACACACAGTTATCACACGTACACACGCGACCGATCCGGCTAATATATATTTTTTTGTAATAATTTAACATTTCCCGGCGTCGCGATCGTTTCGGGCGGTAAACGCGAGCGTTAGTGCTCGCGTGTGGTCGCGACGCGCGCTCGCCGCCGAATAATCGATGCGCAGTCTCCCCCCGCCACACCCGCGCGCGCCTCTCGCGCGCCTGCTCATTATCTACGCTTTTCACGACACATGCCGCGATGGGAGCTTTTCCGAACCGTAGAGGTTTCCCCATTTTCTATATTGGCAATCTTTTAATTCCGCTTGTGTCCGTAACGTGCCAAAATCCTATAATGCTGTGAAATCTACTATATCTTTAAATCGATCACGTCTAGTTCAATTTCTACCGTCGAGTCATCAATAATTTCATAGATTCTTCACTGAAGCTAATGACATCTTGGCGGGAGATCAAAAGATTAGGCACGCTACATCACAAACACTCAAACACTTTTCCTCGCCACTAATACGACACAACACAGCGTTATTTATGACCAAGAGTATGCGCATTGAAAAACTTTCAATAGAAAATAATGCCTGAGATGACTCAAAGAGGTTTAATAGGAACTCCAGAAATGTATAAAACCTTCATCGACTGGCAAGTAATGACCGCTACATTCAAATAAGGAACATTCTTAAAAAAAATAATGTCGTTTGTTTCTGTCTTTCCCTGCAGCAAGTGCTCACAAGTACTACGAACTTCTCATATTTTGATTTATAATTTTAAGAAAACTGTAATAAAATATAATATTATTTTACCGTTGGCATCATGCCCAGGTGTTTCATAAACTCTGTGCGACGTCTCAAGAGGAGTTTCATACAGGAATTTGGTGAATTTTCGGTCGAAAGTAAGTCACTTTGCATTCGCAGAATTCCAACAAATATTTTTATATGCTAAGTAACTGAGGGGCAGTTTGTGGGTTAAAATGAACGGGAATACATTGCTCTACAATACTTACTGCGTTTTCAATGGTTTAACAGTTTTTTAAGCATTTTATTCACTATTTTCTAAACTTTATCTTTCGAACCAGTCTGACAGTGTCACGATATTTTTTCAATTAAAATATTTTTGTGATTGCCAATTTATATAAAAATGTTACGCTTGGAATCATAACGGTCTCATGAATTATGTTTTTTATTGTTTACATTAAGCCTAGACTGACAATTTACTGAGAATTTGTTACGGTTGAACACTAGTGGAATTTTTACGATTCTCGGAATGATTTCGTAGATATGCTCGTCGTATTCGAGGTGGCGACGGACCTGTTATATTTTCCTGTAAAACAATAACATATACTTACAATAGTCAGTATTTCCAATGAGAAACAAATACCACTTACTTATTTTTATATATTTTTTAATATGTAAACATGCTTTCAACGTGACGGCTCGGTCACTCACCACTTTCATGACTATCTAGGTTTTAATAACTTTATGCGAGCTGAGAACCAAACCCGTCACCTCACGTTCAGTAGTCTCACTTGTCTTGGTACCAATAGTAGAGTACACTACATACAGTACTCATGAAGCTATCTGACAGATACGCAAACCGTAAGTTATCAGAATGAAACAGTTCTCATTATAGATAACCAGTCGACTGTTTACCCCATAATAGATGATGGGGTGATGGTTTAACCTCTGTTTTGACCCACTCATAACTAATAGGTAAACACAGCCCATGAATATTACGACCCACCACAAAATATTACTACACTTAAAACTAATGCGTATTTGAAAGCATTTTTATGATACTTTTTAGCTCTACGAATCTAGTTTTGGGAAACCCCGAATTATATATTTGAATACTTAATTATTTACTACTTCGCACGGGTGCAATGTAAATACTATCACACGGGCGAAAGCTAGTTAAACTACATATACTTACGTATAAATCTTCCTCTTAAATCACTCTATCTATTGATGAATTCCGCATTAAAATCCGTTGCGTAGTTTAAAAGATCAAAGCCTACAGAGAACAGACGGCTTGGAGCGACTTTGTTTTATGCTATGTAGAAATATATACACAATAAAGTACATATGGACATAATTATGCCTCGGAAAGCACGTTAAGCCGTTGGTCCCGGTTGTCAGTCCTTACAGGTCAGGTCAGTCAGAAGCCCGAAAGTCTGACAGCCAGTCTTACCAAGGGGTATCGTATTACCCAGGTAATGAGTTGTGGAGGTCAGATAGGCAGTCGCTCCATGTGAACAACTGGTATTCAGCTGCATCCGGTTAGACTGGAAGCCGACCCCAACATAGTTGGGTAAAGGCTAGGCAGATGATGACATACGACATAATTATAATACAAAGTATTCATTACGATTTCCTTATTTTTTAAGAAATTTCTTACAGCAGCCCTGCGACAGGAGAATTTGTATGATTCCATCTTTATTTAAGTACCAAGTACCGTCGGCCACAATAAATAACTTACATGCGTAACCGTTTTCAGATGAAATGAAATCGACGCGTATACCAAAACCAAACACGAAGCGACAGAAAAACCTTTTGAAAACCAATGAGACAGTATACCACGATAAAGTGCCTATTTCTACGCGTTTCTACCTCCAATTATTGAAGAAAAGTCAATTCTTACAAAATTTCCAAGAGACAGAACCGTACGAATACGCTTCGGAAAGTGAGAAAGCTGTAAAATCTCCCGAAATAACCGCACCTAAGAATAAGATTTCAATAAAGAGGGACACGGAAAAAACTTACAACTTAAGATCATCCGAAGCAAAAACGGAACGCAAAACGTATGACAAGACGCATCGAAGGAAACGCAACGGCTGCGACAACGAAACGCAATCCATTTCCGAACTGATACAGGAAGTCAATAGGAAACGGAAACCGAGGAAGGAACCGACGATGGCGCCAATTATTGAAGAGATCAAAAGCAGGGAGCCGTTGAAATTCAGTCATAAAGGTTAGTTTTAGCTTTTTACTTGATTAGGAAATTGTTTTGATGTCTTGATTATTTAGGCGGTATTTTTTATTAATTATTTTTTTAAAGCGAAACACTTTATCACACTTAACCACTCGTATGTCGCAATTACAGACACAATTAAAATGCTATTGTGTCTTGCGCAGATCTGCGTTCCGGCAGTCAATGGGCTAAGTGGATGCACTAGTAAGAACACCTCTGTCTTACCCTTGGGTGATTCAAGGCGTGATGTTTTATTATAGAATTATTATGTTACGAAACCAACATAACCCAGTTTTTTCAATAAAACATTTGAACAATAACAAAAAGTTTTTATACCAAAAATGCCAAAATTTAATTGGCTGAAAACATTGTTAATTACGAAACAATATACTGTCACAAATTGACAACTCGTTATGACAAGCGACTTTCCATAAATTTTTCCTCTATTGTCCTGATATTTGCAATTTTTCTGTGCGTGAAATCCCCAACTTATTCAGCTGTTACTAAACTCTTCCAGCATCCCTGTCGCCAGGGGGTTCAGAAATCGACAAGATAGCTGAGAAACTCAAGAGCCTGGTGAAGGCCAGCGCTGATGAGAAGCTGGACAAGGAACTCCTCACGTGCACCGAGTCTTTTGACAAGGATAGCGTTGATGGTCCTGACAAAGATGGAGAAGCCAAAGAGAATGGTGAGCGATATTTTTTTTTGTTTTGTGAACGGCATCTTGCAGGCGAAACCCAGGTAGCCGGACGGCGCGTATATGTTCCACGCGCGCCTCAAAGAGATGTCAGCATATGAAGGGGCCTCTTAGGGCCAAGCTCGACGGGTAAGCGGGATTGTCCGAAAGGGTTACCGCTACCCCGGAACACAAAGGGCTAAGGAAGGAACATGGATGGGTTTTAGTCAGTAAGAGTCTGACACTCCCTTCCGCTCCACCCAGAGCGGGAGAAGACATTGGATGATTTCCCAGCCTTAAAAAAAAAGGCGAAACCCAGGAGGTTGTCGGCTACTTAACTGCGCTTGCCTGTGGATGTCTCAATAAATTAAGCCCTTCAGTCAGGGTTTATTAACTAAAAAGCTAATCAATTGCTCTCTAAGCGTTTATAACAGCTGCACGGGTCGATCGATTAGATTAAGCTACGCTTGCCGCAATTGGGTGACCATCCTTACATAACAAGATCTCTGCGTGCCTAGGACAGGACGTTAAGCCGTTGGCCCCGGCTGTCATTTTGTAGATCTTTGACAGTTTTCATTGGTCGTCAGAAGTCCAAAAGTCTGAAAGCCAGTCTTGCTAGAGGGTATCGTGTAACCCAGTAACTGCGTTGTGGAGGTTGGTAGGCAGTCGCCCCATGTAAAATAATGACGTTTAGACTGGAAGCCGACCCTAACATAGTTGGGAAGAGGCTCGCAGATAATGATGACCTACCAATGCAAGATTGTGCGGAGTCCGAGCTTTGAAAGTGCTTTTTGTGTAGATACACTAATACATGTTGTGGTTTTTCTTTTATTTTTTGTTGAGGTCGTCCCAATAAATACAAGCGCCTTCAAGCACTGCAAATAGCATTATGTCAATTCTATTAACCCTTTAACCACCCCAGTCGGATTAATACGACAAATGTTGTCGTGCCCGTGCCGCCTGAGTCGTGTTTATACGACTGAGAATCTATGTTCGGATTTCGTTGTTTATGTAATTGCAAGACCATATTCGTCTGAAATAAAAGTTTTTTTTTTATGAGTTGGGCGCTGGGGGCACGACAACTGATACTTAGTCGGGCGGTTAAAAGGTTAATTGAATTTAAAAAATCAAACAAAATGTATCGTCCTCTTTCGCGGTCTTGTGTTCCAACTGACCTCTATGAAAAATTGAATACAATTTCTTTTGTCAATAAAATGAATATAGAAAACTTTTGTCCCCGTAAAGTCCCGGGGGATACTATAGAGTAGGCTGCAAAGAGGAAAGTTATTCAACCCGTTCGAACCTACCAGCTAGAAGTAAATTTAAATAAATAAACGGAAAACGGAACTCTAGAATAAAAATTTATTCATTCTTGTGACACATAAATCATGTATGGAAATCTATAGCATAAAATATCTGAAGGTATTTGTGTGGATGCAGGAATTATTCATAGCGTTTTATACAGTTCACAAGCGCCTACGGAGATGCGGAGAGCAATAGCTCTGCCATAATAGGTAGGTAGGTAGGGACCTACGATAACATGGCGCGCCCCTCCAAATTACTGTTTCAATGTTTGTAGTCACATCCTTACGAAAAAGTTTGTATGTAGTAGTTGTAAGTACTCGTCTTCAGTAGCAGGCCAGGCAGCGACATGCGTTGTGAGTCTTGGTGGCTTTCACAAATACTGTCAAACGTATTGAATTTCGGAGGGGCGGCCCATGTTATCGTAGTTTATGTCTATTACCTTGCACAGGCTTCTACATTCCGACCTCAAAACTCGCTCTTTTTATTCGAATTCTCCGTCAAAAGTGCAATCAAACAAGACCATTGCAGACGGCAGACGACCTGTCCAGGCTGTCCAAACTTGAAGCCATAAACAATTTTGTACAAACAATAACGGAGATTTGAACAGCCAGCAAGTTTATCATTGTTCCATGAACGCTTACAGAACCTCCAGAGCCCCGCGAGTGGTCGGAGCCCCGCCGTTGCGCGCGCGACACTCACAACTGTTCGTACTGCGGAAAAGGATTCGACCGGCCGTGGGTGCTGAAGGGACACCTGCGGCTTCACACAGGAGAGCGACCCTTCCCCTGTCCTCATCAGCTTTGTGGCAGGACCTTTGCTGACCGGTAAGTCCCTTCGTTACTTGTGTGGTCTACAGGGTGAAATTGAAATCACTGGAACCTTGTGTTTCGTTGCACTCATCATTTTTAACCGCACAATATTCTGCTGTTCCCCACATTTGATCTAATTATGAGAACGGCGGCATCAACATCGCCATAAGCGAACTACGTGTCACACGGACGTCACGCAAAATTCTGCATCGCGCAAGTAGAGTTTACCGCGAAACTAGCATTCATGGAACGTCAAAATTGGCCGTAATCAAATCGTCGTGAAGAAATCCAAAATGTTCTAGAAACAAAAATTTGAAGACATGTGGATTAGCATTCACCAGCCGGCACTGCTGGCTGGCTTAGTGGATCCCCCTCCCTCTCACAGAGAAAGCCTGTGCCTCAGAAGTGCAAATGTTACAGGCTGCTTATGCTTGTGTAACTATGGGCCGTAATGAATGGTGCTTCACGTGGTCTTTCACGCCTCATGTTCGTGAATGGGCGCTGTCAGTTGGAACAAGTCATCTCTGAACTATCACGGCTTATGTATATTTATCTCTAATCTTCATAATTTAAATTGTACTAAAACTTATTTTTTAAACAACAAGAAAATGTACACAGTATTTTGTGATACCTAAATTCATTAATGTAAGAGTGTCCATGGAGTTTCTAGCCAGTTTTCTCCATAGCTCTAGCTTATTTCTTCTGACTGACCGACCGGCGACCCCTTGACAATTCAAAAGTGCCTGTAGTTCGTTTATTTGAAATAAATGCTTTGAATTTGAGTTCATAGTCTACGTTTTGCTTCAACTTACTGACTGACCGGTTTAACCTTTTGAACGCCGTTGTCACATACACGTGACAAGCAAGCGCATGCCCTGACAACGAAACAAATATGTATGTGGCACTACGAAATACACAATGAAATCATTACTGATGATATGAATGATATCATTATATTATTACATTGTGTGTGTTTATATAGATATCTTAAAAACTGAAGTTCTCGCCTTTTAACTTTTTCATGACATGAAAAAGTTAAAAGGCACCATGGATATTGGGAAATTCATGATAACCAGAAGAAATAAATTTGTAGCTTGGCGTGGAGGGCACGCGCGTGCGTTGATGCTCTGGGGTTCAAAAGCTTAATTAAATATGTGCGTCATGTGTTGTCACTTCCAGTTCAAACCTCCGCGCTCACCAGCGAACTCGCGGCCACCACACCTGGCAGTGGCGCTGCTCCACGTGCGACAAGGCGTTCAGTCAGCGACGGTACCTCGAGCGACATAGGGACGATGCTTGCCGCAAGTACAAGTAAGTACCACTCATTGCGGTCTTTCGGGATTGTCCGAAAGGGTTACCGCTAGCCGGAAACATAAAGGGCTAAGGAAAGAACGTGGATGGGTTTTAGTCAGTAAGAGTCTGAGACCCAGAGCAGAATGATTTCACACTCTCAAAAAAAAAACTTTTTTTCTTTTTTATTGTGTTGTCTTTTTCTCGTGATTTTTAATTCTCTGTTAACCTTTCAGGAGTTAAAAGTACTAATGATTATAAACAAGTTTCACTATGGGACCAATAACGAACAAAAAAAATATACATGTCTCGTACATTTTCATCGGCTAAATATTATTTCAGCGACTATATTATAAAATAGATAAATTAGTGGTATCACTTATTATTCAACGCACATGAGTATGTGTGATTGCCCCATTGGTCTAGAGGTCGCAAGCGCTACTGCTGATCTAGTCCTGGGTTTGATTCCCAGGTCGGGCAGTGATATTAGGTTTCTCCGAACTTCTGAGTAGCAGTCCAGATTCTGGACAGAGCATAGCTGACAAAGTTTTTTATACTTGTGTGCAGACTGCAAACTATGTAAAAGGTATGAAAAACTGTCAGCTATGCGAGCTAAGCTAAACTAACTAAGCTTAGCGACCGGCATCAAACAGAATTGGTGAAATGTGGCTGTACTATGGGCACATTTCATCTCTTCTAATGGCGTTTATTTTTTCTTTTTGAGGATGGAAATTCATCCAATGACTTCTCCCGCTCTGGGTGGAGCGGAAGGGAGTGCCAGACTTTTACGCCCGCGGAGATAAAATGTGTGTGAAGTTATCTTTGTCTATTTAAGTATTAACGCACACTTTGTTTTCTACAGAATGCACACACGAAACTCTTCGAAATGCAACAATAGTATAAAAACTGCGGCAAAAACAGAAGTGACAGTGCCCGTGCCGATGTACGGTATTATAAGACATAACCCTGACTCCAAGACAGCGGTGGACACCACGAGTGACTGCTGCGAGGGTCCCATCGACCTGTCGATAGGGAAACGGAGGACGGAAGAATAGTATATAGGATAAGATTATACGATTAAAATAAAATAGTGAAAGTGAATGATTTGATTTTGTGGTTTTATTTCGAATTATTGATCTCTTGATAAAATGAAGTCAAAATCAATCTACCTACCTTATCCCAACTATGTTGGGGGTTGGTTTCCAGTCTAACCGGATGCAGCTGCCTATCTGACCTCCACAACCCAGTCAGTTACTGGGTAATACGATACCCTTTGGTAAGACTGACTGTCAGACTTTAGGGCATCCGACTACCACCCGTAACGACTAAGATCCACGAATGACAGCCGGGAATCCGGGATCAACAGAGTACGCAATGAAAATAAGATCTAATAAGATATATTAATGAAAACAAAAGCTCACTTCCGGAATTGGAAGTAAAAATTACTTGCGCAAGTTAATTTTAACTTCCACTTGCGCAAGTCAACTTCTGCAAGTTTTTTTGCTAATTTATACTAGTTTACACTTAGTTGCTCTTACAAGCTATCCAGGAACTTGCACTCAAACAACGTTTCGCTGCAAGAACTTGTGCAAGTATACTTGCTGATAAAAGGAACCACTCGATATTTTCAAATGTTTTTATTACAATAATAATAAATTAAATAAATACAATTTGTACAACTTAGTTTCATATTGTTATTACATCTAATTATTAAGCTTTTGCTTGAAGTTAGAACTACGTTTCACCCCCAGAGTAAATTTAGTTATTGTAGAATGCATTTCTTGCGGAGGTACAGACAAGCACATCAAGCTATCCCAAACTGTCAAATATTCCCAACTGAAAATGAACCTTATTCTCTTGTGATAAAGTTGTAAATCTATCAAAGAAATTTGACAGATTGATGTAGCTTGGCTTGTATTGGCTTCTTTATACGCAAAATGTAAATTTAACACATGTTAAATTAAACATAGTTCTGACGACAATATCCAGATAAGATACAAAATAGGGTGTAACAAAAATTGTGTCCGACCCAAAAGGGGTGTTCAAAATTTGTATTAAAAAAAAACCATACAAAATGTGACGTGACAGAACATTTTGTATTGATATTAAAAAAAAATCCATTCGAATTTTTAAGCCTAACCTGCCAATATGAGTTTCTATAACGACACTGAACAACCCGCTTTCGGGTCAGACACAAGTTTTGTTACACTCCGTATAGCATACAATTAAAGAATTTCTTATTCACAACATGTTATTCCGTTGCATAAAGTAAAGACACACAGATACATTGAGATATACTACGATAACATGGCGCGCACCTCCAAATTACTGTTTCAATGTTTGTAGTCACATCCTTACGAAAGAGTTTGTATGTAGTTGTAAGTATTTGTCTTCAGTAGCAGGCCGGCAGCGACATGCGTTGTGAGTCTTGGTGGCGCGCGGTAATTACTTTCACAATTACCGTCAAACGTTTTGAATTTTGGAGGGGCGGGGCATGTTTTCGTAGTTCATCTCTACATGTCAAACATCTTGACGGCTCTGAAAATTTGTGTCTTTTTCAGAGCCTGTGTAGCTTAGGAGGTAATTAATTGAGAGAAATGCTTGTCATATATTTCCGTTTGCGCGTTTAATTGGTAATAGCGAATGAGGTCCCTGTGGAACTACTCAAACAGCGCAGGCGCTGTGTCAAGGGATGCAATTGACACCCCCTTAAGCGATATCTGATATTTGTCGTTGACCGTTTAGGTCCGGCGCAGACCTAACACGGCTTAGCACGGCGCAGTTGTCAATACCATACAAGAAACAACGTTGTGAGCCTAAAAATACAGTTGAAAATAGATTGCCAGAGAGGCGTTCTTCTTACCGCTTTAACGCGTTTTGGAGGTGATAGAAGTTTTTTTTTATTTTCAACTTTATTTCGAATTACATAAGGTCGATATTTGTTTGGCAGTGACAACTGCGCGGTGCTGCGTTTCGGTAGATGTGCGCCGGCCTTTATATCCAGTCCAGAGCAACCAAGGAAATTGACGCATTTTTTTAAGCTCAAAATGATAATATATAACAATGATGCTTGGCACTTCTATAAAATCCGAAATGACGTAAAAGCGACTATTTTGGCACTAACAATAAATAAATAGTTGACACTTTTAATAAGGTTTTTTTAGATTAAATTCCGATTGAATTATTGAAACAACCATACATGACCATACAAGGCATAAATATTTTTTTCATTCTCTATTCATTTTAATGTTACTATACTTTGAACATGACGGCAAAAATAGATCTTATGTACAGACGGCAGGACATACAACATGAACCTTATGCTTTTGTAATAAAGTTGAAAATCTATCAAAGAAATTTGACCGCGTCAAGTTACCCCAATCTGTCAAATTTCTTTGATAGATTTTCAACATTATTACAAAAACATAAGATTCATTTTCAATTGGGAATATTTGACAGTTTGGAGTAGCTTGATGTGCTGGCGTCCACGACATGCTACAAGAATATTTTGGCACTCGAAGAGGGGCGCTATTGATAACATTTATTCAGTTGCTTTAAAAAATATTTCGAAAAAAAATGGCGGATGGTCAAGTTATTGCCGCGCGCCAAATTATTCTTGAATGAACAGTTATATAATAATAAATATTAAAGATAACTTAAAGATAAAGTCAGATGTCATATTTTTAAAGATACAGACAAATATCAATGGTCATACGTTTATACAATGTGGAGAAAACAATACGACCATAAATGAAAACATTGACAATACTGATGTATAGGAGTTACGTGAGAATGTAGGAATAGGGTGGAAAGTCCTTCAACCTGACAGGTGTTGCGTCTGGCGGGCTACTGCCCGACAACTCTTAGTCGGGGTTGAGTATATATGTTAGATCGCGCGGTAAACTCTGCCTGCGCGATCTAGGATTTGTGTGAAGTAGTAGTGTCTTCACACGTCAGTTTTTGACACTTCGCTCGCTATCAGAGTAGTTCTTATGTGGCTGGATAGATGTCGCCACAGGAGTATTTCGGAACTATCAAATAAATCCGAGAACCGAAATTTAAAAACTGATTTTTCAAACAAACTAAACAATAGTGTTGGTCCGACTATGGGCTTTGTCAATCTTTGACTAGCTATATGACTAAACTATTGGATATATTTGATTGAATTTTCGTATGCGGGCTGGGGACAGCATTAGATATACGCAGTTTAATTTATAATCGTATTGTAGTCTCCACTGTGTGGGTATACATTTTTTATCATGACTTTTATATCAATTTTATGTTTTAGTTTAAATTATTTTATTGTACTGACTTGGTCTGAAATTAAAATAAATGATTATTATTTAGGGATTTTCAATATAAATATGTCGTCAATAATTTGTTAATTAAATATAATATAATATATTATTATAAAATAGGTAATGCATGAAGCTCACAGCGATGACTAGTATGAAAATGAGACAATTTGAAACTAACCTACAATTAAATACAGGTTGTTGTTTTTATTGACTAAGCAACTTATTATATTTAATTTTTTGATTGTGGCAACCAAAAGCAGATGTCAACCATTCTGCCAATGGTTAAAGTGCCAATTTAATAACGATACCGCGCCATCTGTCATAATTATTATAGTCTGCATAGTATAAAAACAACAACCTGTAAATTTGACACATTCTGACATCTTAATAAGTTACGCAACAGCAAATGTACAAATACACTAACATCTACAAATATTTAGAATGTTTTTTTTTGTCGGCCACAATGTTTCAAAATGAATTTTATGCATTTTTTAGTTCCATGTTAAGGTTTCTGATTGCCTCTGGGCGGATTTCACCCATGTAACTGAACGCGACCAGTACATAAACCCCGTGTAAAGGCTGTCAGTGTCATTATTTGCTGTGGAATATTGACAATGACAGACCTTGAACGCTGTTTGAATCTAAATAATAAGGGGCTCAAGAGGAAGTACTTAAGTACCCCGCAAAATTTAAATTTTACAGGTCAATGTCATATTGTTTGTTGATATAATCATTAAAATCATAGAACAGCAAAAGCAGTGATAGCCTAGTGGTGTGACCGTCGGACTACCAAGTCATAGGTCTCGAGTTCGAACCCAAGGCACGCACCTCTGATTTTACGGATTCTTGAGCGTATTGTATAATTATCGCTTGCTTAAAAATCAGTGAAGGTAAAACATCGTGAGGAAACCGGCATGCCTGAGAGATATTTCTCAACAGCATGTGATGCTAAGTCAGAGGCCTATGGGCAGCATTAAAACTCTGACACCAGGTTAGTCACTAACCACACGAAGAAGATGAAGATAGAAACAACGATACTGTTAATGGCTCGCCCCAAATTACATGGGACTAAAATATAACTGTCGATGGGTGTACCTACTATGGGTTAACCTCTGCCTAACCTTTCAGGTAAACAAGGCGTGATATTATTTATGTTATCTTGAAAATTGAAAAAAAAATAACACTAAAATAGGTTGTATTATGACGACGCGGTTGGCGCAGCGGTTGAGCGATTGACTGCTGCGCAGCATGTCGCGGGTTCGATTCCCGCACGGAACAAATATTTGTACGACCTGCAAGTATTTGTTACGGGTCTGGGCGTTTTCTATCTATAATATGTATGTATTTACAAAAAGAAAATGTATATAAGTAGTTTATCAGCCATCTCGTTACCATAACACAAGCATTAGGTTGCTTAACTTGGGACTATATGGCGTTGTGTGAAATGTCCGAGGATATTATTATTATTATTATGATATTATTCAATTGCGGCCGACTTTACAACGAATAAAAAGCTACAATAAAACAGACACAAATACAAAGGCACCTCACTATTATTAAATGCACTTCTTATTGCGTGAATTTCAATTCATGGGCAAAGTTTTAAGAGGTCATTGTACTCATCATTATAAACAACTTTTACTATGGGAACACACCTGAAATCGCAAAAAAAAATTCAGCAGATACATGCTATACAACTGGTGAATTCCATACATTATGCTCGCATAACTCGTGAAAATGTATGGAACAGCTGATTTTTTTTCGCGATATCAGGTGTGTTCCGATAGTAAAAGTTGTTTATAATGATGAGTACCATGGACTCTTAAAACATTGACCATGAATTCAATTTCACTCTGTATATATTTTATATTTATAATAATATTATAACAGATCATAATTATATGGGTAAAGTCCAATAAGATTTCACGACACGATTGCTATAGCGAATCTTTACATCCGTTTCCACATACACTGTCATTAACACATGTGTGTTTTCTGTTCAATCTCAGTACCTCATACACACATTTTCATCTGCCTAGCCTTTCCCCAACTATGTCAGCTTCCAGTCTAACCAGATGCAGCTGAATACCAGTATTTTACATGGAGCGACTGCCTATCTGACCTCCACAACCCAGTAACTGGGCTATACGATACCGCTTGGTAAGACTGGCTGTCAGATTTTTGACGACCCGTAACGACTGTCAAAGATGCTCAAACGACAGCCGGGACCAACTGCTTAACGTGCTTTCCGAGGCACGGAGGAGTCTCGGTATGTAAAGATGGGCACCCATCCACGGCCAACCCCGGCGAGCGTAGCTTTACCTGATGGATCGACTGAATACCAGTATTTTACATGAAGCGACTGCCTATCTGACCTCCACAACCCAGTAACTGGGCAATACGATACCGCTTGGTAAGACTGGCTGTCAGATTTTTGACGACCCGTAACGACTGTCAAAGATGCTCAAACGACAGCCGGGACCAACTGCTTAACGTGCTTTCCGAGGCACGGAGGACAGCAGTCTGACAGCCAGTCTTACCAAGGGGTATCCCTTGGTAAGACTGGCTGTCAGACTTTCGGGCTTCTGACTACCGGTTACGACTGTCAATGATCCACGAATGACAGCCGGGATCAACGGCTTAACGTGCTTTCCGAGGCACGGAGGAGTCTCGGTATGTAAAGTAGGTCATCCATCCACGGCCAACCCCGGCAAGCGAAGCTTAACCTGTGCAGGTGTTAGTACTTAGCCACGATAAAAAGCGTGATGATGCGTTCTTTGTTTACAATGTATTTGAAAGGATAAATAGCGATTTCATTTTCGCTTAAAATAAACTAGCGATTGGTATATTGGCGTGTGCTAGGTGACATGTGGCAAATAAATGATTTTAATGTGATGTGTTTCGTAATGTTAATTACTTCTCATACGATAAATCAAGTTCAGAATCAAGTTCTTCCAACTGAACAGACAGCTGTGCTGCTGGGGAGTTTGTTGCGCCACTTCTTCTTCCCAGCTAAAGCACTAGGAAGTGGTGAAGGGTGGGCGTTTTTGGGGAACTGTCTTATATAACTTTGACCTTCAAAAAGTGCTGATTTTCAGCCTAGTTTGAATAAATGACTTTTGATTTTGATTCTGTCATTAGTTCTAGTACATTTTCAAATTTTTGAATTCGTACTGGACTTTACCTGTAACAGGTTTATTTATACTAAACATACACGCACAATTAAGCAAACTCACAGACGAAAGCTAGTCAAAATAACATCGATATTAAGATCATAAGATAATGGACCTTACACAGAGGTAGTAGAGGACAAAATTGTGCGATAGACATACATATTTTATTGTATATTGGACGTTTTAAAAGCAAAGGACAAGGTAATAATTGTCTGTCTCACAGTCTCCGAAAAGTTATTATCCAGGAGATAAACTGAATTTGGATAGAATTATCTGACGGATAAATTAATTGATGCTTATCCAGAGATGGTGAAACAGGCCATAATATAGAATAAATTGTACAATTTTAATTAAAGTAGGTAATTATCAGGAACAAATGTTATTTAGATAAGTCGATTCAATTTTTACAACCAATGGAATATACCGTGTGTTAAGTTAAACGAGGGACATACTTTCAGATTGTATAGTACTCATGGAAATCAACAACTTTGTCCATGGGACCAACTCAGAAAAATGAAAAAAAAAAATCTGCTGTTCCATATATTTTGACGAATTAAGCGAACATAAATGTACTGGACAGCAGATTTTTTTTCATGATTTCAGATATAGTTCCATAGTCAAAGTTGTTCATTTTCATGAGTATAGTACCTCGTTTGACTTAACACGCTGTATAGGGGGATTATTAGACATATACAGGCTTTAGATTTACAATAATCATTCATCTGCAACCATTAGGGTTCATTCTACCGGCGAAATAAGGAAAGTACAAAAAGTAATGTCTTCTGCCAGAAAGAGCTCGCCAGGAGAAGTCTTATCTACAGCGTCAAAGGGACATCGACGTTAAACCGGTTTACCATAGATCCATGGAACCTCCCTTTTTTTTTTGGAGCTGGGAAATCATCAAATGACTCCTCCCGCTCTGGATGGAACGGAAGGGAGTGTCAGACTCTTACTGACTAAAACCCATCCATGTTCCTTCCTTAACCCTTTATGTTCCGGGGTAGCAGTGACACTTTCGGACAATTCCGCTGAATGGAGGTTCCATTCCTGCGTAGAATGTTTTCGTCGGTCAAAAAATATAATTAGCTGTTTCATAGAAACGTGCAATACGAACGCAGTAAAAAGTTTTTGTTCGTATTTCACGCGCGCCTCATATACATGTCATGTTGATGATGAGATAGACGAAGTCGGGTCAGCGGGATTGTCCGAAAGGGTTACCACGAGTAGTGTAGAAATAAACTACGATAACATGGCGACAGCACTGCTACACAAGCGGAAGGATGCGCACGCGCACTGTATGCGAAAAAGATAGTTTAAAAAAACTAAAAAACATGCTTTTTATAGAAAACCGAACTAAAAAATAGAAAAAAAAATTACTTTTTAAAAAGCGTGGGGTGCTTTTTAAGATAATATTCACCACCACCATGCACCCCACGCTTTTTAAAAAGTAAAATTGATTTTCTATTTTTTAATTCGGTTTTCTATAAAAAGCGTGTTTTTTAGTTTTTTTAAACTATTTTTTTATTTCCTACTTTTTAGTTCAAATTAATGAATTGTCATCGGTCCTCGATAAATCTACAAAGTTTGAACGAAATCTGGCCGTTTAAAGTGGGTCAAAATCGCTTCCAAATGAGTCGGTTACAAACATACATACAAGTGAAGTTAATTTATAGCGTGTAAAAAGAGTGGGGCGCGTCTTTGTGGGGGGCACTATCCGTAACGGATACAAATGACTTAATCACCCAATGGTATAAAGAAGAAGAAGTTTAAGGAAATATATTAATTTTACAAAGACACCAAAGACAAAAAGGGTCATACAAATTTTTTATTATTGTTAGTAAAAAATTTGTTGAATAGGTAAAGTTTTAAATAAATACAATATACACTTCATTCGATACGTTGGTATAAATAACTCTATTGGCCTTATTACAAAACAATACATCTTAAGTTCCAGGTTTAAAATATCGAACCATTTTTGAATTTCGAACTGTATTTCGACTACTTTAAAGTTCTAATTACAAAATCGGTCATCATAGTGAATTGTGAATTTTGTATTAAGAACTTTGCCGTGCTTGCAATAAAAGTTAAAATACAAAAACTATTTCGAAGGTTTAGGTTCGGACTAAATTTAGAACTCGTTTTGTAATAAGCCGTAATAAGTTTAAATTCATTACCTGAGATAATTATAAATTTTTGAAAGAACTTCCATGCATTGAAATTTTTCGTCGGTTATATGAAAATACAGTGCAATACTAGTGGTGTGACCGTCAGATTGCCAAGTCATAGGTCTCGAGTTCGAACCCAAGGCACGCACCTCTGAATTTTCGGATTCATGTGCGTATTGTATAATTATCACTTGCTTAAAAATCGGTGAAGGATAACTTCGTGAGGAAACCAGCATGTCTGAGAGATTTTTCTCAACAGCACGTGAAGTTAAGTCAGAGGCCCATGGGCAGCATAAAAACTCTGACACCAGGTTAGTCACTAACCACACGAAAAAGAAAGAAGTGCAATACCTAGGCAGTGTATGGAAAATGTATGGAACTGCATTTTTTTTTTACCGGCGAATAAATTCGACTTTGGGAGGTTAGGAATCATGCAGTGAATATACAGTGTGTTAGATTAAACAAGGGACATACTATCAGGGGGTAAAGTACTCATGTAACTAACAACTTTGACTATAGCACCAACTCAAAAATATGCAAAAAAAAAGGATAGTGTGGTTTTATGAAACCACGGTAAAAGTGAAACTTTTCTTCACATTAAATACATTTGACACTATAGGCGCCGCCATATTGGCCTTGGCTGCTCTGACGAGCGCCTTTCACTTTATCCCTACTCCGCGGCCGACCGTCACGCGACATGCAACACACAGACGAAAAAGTTTGAGACGATGTAATAAAAGTTTCACTTTAAAACAGCTGTTCAGTACATTTAAGTTCGCATAATTCGTCAAAATGTATGGAAAAGTTGTTCTTTTTGCATATTTCAGGTTTGGTGCCATAGTCAAAGTTGTTCATTTTCATGAGTATAGTATCCACTGAAAGTATGTCCCTCGTTTAACCTAACACACTATATAGTAACCGGTTCGCGTCGATGTCCCTTTCACCTTGTATAACGGTGAAATGTTTCAAGTTTCAGTTATATAGATTATCTGAGTTTATGAATTTAATTTTAATTATAACATTGTTCGTAAGTCTACCTTACATAATGACTGGTGTAAATCTAGTTTGGTATAAAGTTTAAATTTCAATAGATATATCTCTTAATTTTTTTGTATAAATTCTAAACTTCTGCATAATTGATCATTATTTAAGTGAACAAAAGTTACACTAACTATACCGTAACTTGGTGTTCTTTTACTAGAAAGAACGAACACAAGATTATTTTTTTTCGCATAAAGTATCAACAAACTTTATTCCAAATCCACTTTATGCGAAAGCTAACCCACTTTGTTCGAAATCCACTTTATGCGAAAGCTAACTTTATGCGAAATTTTAGACTTTATATAAAAGTAAATTTGGGCTAGTTACAGAAAGATACAAATTAGCCTACCTATTTACATTATAAGGGGGGAGGTTCACGGAGGCCTTCGCTGTGCCTCGTGCGGCCTGCCATGTCCAGGATAGCTTTGGCTTCAGGGTTTACATCCAGCACACTTACATCCCGTTCATCCTGGAAAAATACATTATTTAAATGTTTTTTATACTCTAGTACATGTCAGTTCTAGCAATAACATGTTGAAGTAATAGGAATGATGTTAGGGTAAAAAAAATATTAGACACGTATTTTTTGCTTTATCATATTAATAAAAAATACTTAGATAAAACGCATTAAAGTTTGGTTGGAGCGCGCTACGTCACAACTCAGTATAAAATCTACATAAGAGTCAATTGGGTCCATAATGATCTAAATTATATGTATACCACCGAAGTACACATTATGGTAAAGCAATAAAGATATTGAGTATTGAGTGACGTCATGCCACATTTCAACACGATGTATCGACATACTCTTTGGTTTACGTAAAAAAAGAAAAAATACGTGTCCAATATTTTTGAATAATCTATCTGACGGACTATTGTTCTGTTGTACAGAGGCCAGCACATCAAGTTACCACAATCTGTCAAATTTCTTTGATAGTATTTCAACTTTATTGCAAAGACATAAGGTTCATTTTTAATTGAGAAAATTTGACAGTTAGGGATAGCTTGATGTGCTGGCGTCTGTACATAATAAGGAATATTCTATTCTATTCTATTGGGTGTTAATTTAAATATCTCTAAATAGCTAAATAACATCTATGAAACTTTTTACGTTACCTACTACCAACATTTAACTCTAAAACAATAAGTTAACTTAACTAGTTTCTTCCATTTAAGTTTTCAAGGACAAAAAAGATTTTTTTTCTGCAATATCCAAACTTGACCACCAGATACAAAATGATCTATAAAGTTAAAATGAGTTTCCTTACTTCAACATTCTTCGGCCCAATAATGATTTTGGCGCATAATTACAGCATGTCTTTTCATGACATAATTTTTTGTTGATTTATACAATGCGGAGAAAACAATACGACCGCTAATGAAATCACAAACAATACTGATGAATAGGTCTATTTTGGAACTATCAAATAAATCCTAACACCGAAATTTAAACCTGTTCTTTTCAAAAAAATTAAGCAATATTTCCGAACCGACACGCGACGATAGGTTTTGCCAAACTTTGACTGGCTATAGTGACTAATCTATTGCATATATTTGATTGAATTTTGGTATGCGGGCTGGGTACAGCATTAGATATACGTAGTTTAACTTATGATCGTATTGTAGTCTTCACTTTATATACAAGATTTTTGGTCTGACTTAGAGACTTTAAACTCAGACTAAGAAGTCTGAAACTTCATAGTCTAAGTTTAAAGTCTTTAATTAGGATTTTCGGGCCGAATTTTGATTTAACTTTGATATGTAACTTAACCGTCGCATACAAAAACAAACATTGTGTGTTTGAAATTAATGTCCAAATTCGTATGCAGTGCTCACGTTCGTTTATACGAACATAAACCTTATCTCGATAATTTTGTTAATTTTCGTATGGAATCAAAATTCTACTTGGATGTATTACGTGTGAATCTTGACGGACAAAAAGTCCGTTTTTACTTGATGGTCTAACTTTCTGATGACAAAATCTAACTTTCTGACGTCACAGTCTAAACTTTCGCAGGGTCCTCTCTATAGCCCAAGCTTCGTGAGGTCTGTTTTCCGCATAATTCCAAGAACTGCCGGTCATGCTGATGGGTGTCCAGCACGCTAGTTCTACTACTGTGTTCAGTGTCTTCGATCTGATGGAGGAAAAGGATAGGTTAGGGAATTGGATGCTCTCAGGAGTAGGCAGGGACTTGTCGCTGCCGGGCGTGGTGTATTCGATGGTCGGCGGCGAGGAGTCCTGGGAGTCGGCGGAGGGCAGACAACGCCCTCCTCCAGCCCCACACACACGACAGCAGACAGCAGTGATAGCCTAGTGGTGTGACCGTCGGACTGCCAAGTCAGAGGTCTCGAGTCCGAACCCAAGGCACGCACCTCTGATTTTACGTATCCATGTGCGTTTTGTATAATTATCACTTGCTTAAAAATCGGTGAAGGAAAACATCGTGAAGAAACCAGCATGTCTGAGAGATATTTCTCAACAGCATGTGATGCTAAGTGCCGGGTAAGCGGGATTGTCCGAAAGGGTTACCGCTACCCCGGAACATAAAGGGCTACGGAAGGAACATGGATGGGTTTTAGTCAGTAAGAGTCTGACACTCCCTTCCGCTCCACCCAGAGCGGGAGCAGTCATTGGGTGATTTCCCAGCCTTAAAAAAAAAAAAAAAAAGAGGCCCACGGGCAGCATAAAAACTCTGACACCAGGTTAGTCACTAATCACACGAAAAGAAGCCCCGCACAGACTTGGGAACGGGCCATCGCGCCGCACAACATATGGACATTTACATAACTAAGTATAAAAGAAAAACGCAACTCAAATGAAAATTATCGTACCGCTAAAAAAAAGGGAAATTATAACTCCAAATGTCTATTTTTAAGATATGACCATGAATCTTTTTTATCATGCTTGGGTCTGGAGAAGTCCTTGGAGCTACAATTGACTTTTTTTTTTGCTGTACATCACCTCGGACAGTTACAGCTCGATGAAAATTTAAGTTTTGAAGAATTTTGTTTTATTTATATCCCTTAATTTTGGTGACTAGTTTCAATTAGGCAGGAAGAAAGTTTGACGACACGGTTGGCGCAGTGGTTGAGCGATTGACTGCTGCGCGGGTCCGATTCCCGCACGGAACAAAAAAAAATATGTACGACCTGCAAGTATTTGTTCCGGGTCGGGGTGTTTTTCTATGTATAATATGTATCTATTTACAAAAAAAAATATGTATATAAGTAGTTTATCAGCCATCTCGTTACTAACACAAGCATTAAGTTGCTAAATTAATCTAGGTATATCATGAATGAAGTTGGCAGTGGGAGAAGTCGAGCGTTCTGATTGGTCTCATCTTTTTCATTCGCGATTTGCAAAACAATAATAGTAAACATTGGAGCGCCTGTGTAATTTTAAATTAATGTTTAAATAGTGTTTTGTTCATTTCTTTTATTAAATATGTCCAAAATGTGGGACATTGAACATTTGGAAGTGATTGAATTTACTATTATTGTTTTGCAAATCGCGAATGAAAAAGATTAGACCAGTCAGAACGCTCGACTTCTCCCACTGCCAACATCATTCATGATATACCTAGATTTATTATAATATCACTATAGTGTCCCCGTGACATTACAATGTTACTAAAATCAGGCCGATAAATTGTAAGAAATGAAGTCGGTTGACAATCTACCGTTTAATTATAATATCACTAGTGAAATTGTAATATCACGGCGTTAACAATATACCTGCGACATATATAAGATGACTGGTAATTAGTGACCGATATTTAAACAAGTGATCGTACTCATGTTTACAATCAACTTTCCTAAAGAAACTTTTTTGCATACTCAATAGTTTTTTTTTTATCACAATAACAATACAACAGGCGCGCGCAAAGTTCAATGACCTTCGCGCCGATCAGCTGTTAGCAACTATTGAGTATACAAAAAAAGTTTCTTTGGGAAAGTTGATTGTAATCATGAGTACAATCACGTGTTTAAATATCGGTCACTAATTACCAGTCACCTTATATACCCTTTCGGTTACACCCAGTATGGCGTTGTGTGGAATGTCCAAGGATATTATTATATTAGTTATTTCAGAATCTCCACTCACCGCTTGCCGGTCAGTGTCGGGTTTCTCCCCAACGCCCCACACCTCCAAGCTCCTGATGTGGAAGGTGGGCTCCTTGCTGAGCCGCTTGTATCCGCGGAAGGTGCTGCAGGACTCGGCAGACGAACCCTCGCCGAACGGGTTGCCATCCACCCAGATGCCGCCGAAATTGAACTGTCCACCCATTATCTGGAAGTTTATTTATTTATCACTACATAGTATAAAACAAAGTCGCTTTCTCTGTCCCTATATCCCTATGTATGGTTAAATCTTTCAAAGTCAAAATGTTTATTGCGAACCAAGTGTACAATTTTGGTGTTATGAATCGTAGTAGGTACTTATGACTTAGCGGCCTTTTCCAAGCATTGCAATTTTCATTCGCCTGCCCTTATCTTCTTAAATTAGCATGCATTAAACATTATTATTAATTAATTATTTTCTTTTATATTTGTGCAATTAAATTGAGAAATTATAGTTATGTCGAAATTGAATGTCAATAATAATAATGAATTAAATAATAATTAAATAATAACAATAATAACAATTATTCAGCAAATTAATGTCATCCATTTAAGGTAATAAAATTATATAATTAATATAAACCAGGATATAGGATATAGGTTTGTACAGGACAGATCGTCACATTTGAACACGATAGAAGATCGTTAATTTAAGCTTGACTCTAAATATTCTTTTACTGAGTAGAAACATTTTTGGATTAGGTATAGTTTTAGCCTTTTTTGAAATATTGTTACAGATTTTTCAGTTTTAAATATGTTAGGCAGCTTGTTATATATTTTTATTGCCATATAGTAAGGGCTATTGCTTAACATTTTAATTCTTGAGGTTGGGGCGCATAACCTCTTTTTATGACGAGTGTTGACTTTGTGCGTATCTTCCACTTTAGTGAACTTGTCGATATTTTTAAAAACAAATACGCAAATGTCAAGTATGTATATTGAAGGCAGAGTTAGCATCTGATATTTTATAAAATAGGGTTTACAGCTCTCCATATTATCTATTTGGGCTAGAATTCTTATACACTTCTTTTGCATTATGAATAGTTCATCTACGTTAACACTGTTTCCCCATAGCATGATTCCATATCGCAGCCATGAGTATGCATATGCGTAGTAAGCAGCCATAGCTGTTTGTGTGTTTGTGCTTTGTTTTATTTGCAAAAGAGCGTAAGAGAATCTGGACAGTTTTGTTTTTATGTGTTCTATGTGGGACTTCCAGTTAATGTGTGTGTCAATATTTATGCCAAGTAAGCTAAATGTATTAACTTCTTCTATTTCCGTGTTTCTGAATGTTGTTTTTAGGTCGAGAGGTGGTTTTTTGTATGATCGAAATTGTATTATTTTAGTTTTATTACTATTTATTTCCAAGTTGTGGATCTGAAGCCAAGTATCTATAGTTTGGAGGGTATCTTGTATTTGTAGACTAGGGTTATTTACATTTCCACACTTGATTAATATTGAAATATCGTCTGCAAATAATACTGGTAGGGCGTTTTCTTTATCTAATATTTTGGGAAGGTCATTAATATAGATCAAAAATAATGGGCATCCTAACACACTTCCTTGTGGGCAAGTGATTTGTTTTTCTTGTGATCTAATGGTTTTGATCTCATTTTTACCATGGTCGTAATTTTCAATTTGTACTATTTGTGTCCTATTATGTAAATATGATTTGAACCACGAATAAGCTGGTCCTCGCACGCCGCAACCATAGAGTTTAGTGAGTAAGATGTCATAGAGGACCTTGTCATATGCTTTTGTCATGTCTAGTAGTAGCCCAATTACATATTGTTTGTCGTTAATATGCTGTAGTGCTTGCTGAACATATTTATAGACTGCTAATGTCGTTGATCTACATTTTCTAAATCCGTTTTGTGCGTCGTCAAGGATATTAAACTTTTCTAAGAACTTATATAGCTGATTACACATAGCTTTTTCGAATATTTTAGAAAAGGTTGGCAGAAGTGCTATGGGTCTATAATTGCTTGGGATATGTTTGTCACCTTTTTTATGGACTGGTTTTACTAAAGCTATTTTAAGTGCGTCTGGAAATTGGCCGTCTTGGAAGCTTTGGTTGATTAATAGCATGAGAGGAATAGAAAGTTCTATTGCACATTGTTTTAATAAAATTGGTGGAATGTCATCAATACCGCAGCTATGTTTATTTTTAGTTAACCTTATTATATTAACTATTTCTTTTTGATCTACCGGGCGTAAATACATTGAACAAGTAGAGGGGTTGACAACGGGTTTTCCAATTTTATTGGTTGAGTTAGTTGTTTGATTTTGCCCAACTGTCGCAAAGAATTCGTTAAATCTGTTAGATATATTTAACGGGCATTTTACTTCTTCATTGTCTACCTTCAGTGATATATTTTCACGTTTATTTATTTTTGTCTTCCCTGTTTTTGTGTTAATTATATTCCACATCGTCTTTACTTTATTGTCAGATTTTTGCATTTGCTTAATATATGTCAGTTTTCTGGATTTTATAATAGCCGATTTTAATATTTTATTAAATAATTTATAGTGCTTTTTATAACTCCACTTTTGGTTTCGTTAATAATAGTTCTTAACACTCTTTTATGTTCGCATGATTTTTTGAGCCCTTTAGTAAGCCATCCTTTTTTTGGTTTGAATTTTATTATTATTTTTTGGAATGGAATGTATTTATTAAGATTGTGTTTTATTATTGTAATAAAGGATTCGTAATTTGCGTGTACACTATTATTTTTATTTAGTATTATTTCCCAATTTACTGATTTTAGTGAATTTTTAAAACATTCCACTTTATTTTTTGTAAATAATCGTTTTTCGGTATACCAAGTTTTATTATTGTTATTAGATAAATTGTCTACGTTTAACTGAACATTTATTGCCTTATGGTCCGATAGTCCATAATCTTTGACAGATGTTTTGTTTATGAGCGGTGGGTAGTTTGTAAAAAGTAGGTCAATGCAAGTGGATGTTGTCTTGGTTACTCGTGTTGGTTCTCGGATTATTTGTTGCAGATTATATGTTTTCATAAAGTTTAAGAACTCTAGAGTCTGTTTATTTTTACTGTACACGTTTATGTTAAAGTCTCCTCCTATTATTAAGTTTTTATGTGATTTTTTAACGTTTAATTTATGTAAAACTTTCCCCAATTGTTGAAAAAATATATCAATATGACGATCTGCTCTATAAAGTCCTATGAAAGTACAGTGTAGTTTGGGAATATCAATAGCACTAAATTCTATAACATACTCCTTTGATTGATTTACAATGTCAATTCGTTCAGTAAAATCTAATGTGTTTTTAACAATAATACAAACTCCTCCACCTTCGCGTGTTTTGCGACAAAAGATGGACGCTATTTTATATCCCTGGGGCAAGATTGATTGACAATAATTTTCATTTTTCCACAATTCGGATAGTGAGATAAAATCAAATTCAGAATCTAAAAGTAATTGTTGTATTAATTCTACTTTGTTTCCGACGCTTTGGATATTTTGGAAAATTAGTGTAAACTTAGTCAGTTGACTAATTTTGTTTCTTTGTACTTTGTTTCGTTGATGCAATTCGATGTTAGAGAAAAAACTGAGCGTCATCACTAAGTTTTCCTTTTGTTTTTGATTGACTCACTTGTTCGGGATCATAGTTATCGTTTGTCATAAGGTTTACAGCAATTATATCTTCCATTTGCCGTTTTATATCGTCAAATATGATGCGCATTCCGTTATTATTCAGTCTTCCTGTCAAATTGTTAAACATTCTACTGTCAAATGTGAGATGCAGGTTCGAGTCCAATAGGTATGCATGTAAATGTGTCATTATATCTAAATACAGTAAGTTGGCAAAGTTTTCTACTCGCCAGTTAAACAGATTTGAACTGCCATTAAACTTAAAGGTAGGTAGGCATAGGATAATATTCGTATGGTCAATTTCGTTCAAGGTGTTTCTTATGTTATAGATTAAATCCAAGTAGTCATTTGTTGTTTTGAAGTCGTCTTCTCCAATTAATATTATACAAAAATCTTCCTTAGTATAGTCTTTTAGCATGTTTTTTATTCCTTTGAGTAGTTGTTGGATTCCGCAGTTGGTTTTTAGGTAATGACAGATATTATAATTGTCTATTTTTTCCTCTGCAATCGATAAAACTTTATTAGATTTGTTGGTACTAATGATACAAATTTTATTTTGTTTGTTCTGATTGTGTTGTACTGTAGGATTGTTGTTAATTTTTGGTTCATTTGAGACTATTGAGTTGATGTTTTCGTCTATATCTTGGTTTACTCGTGTTTTTAAATTTAAGGAACTACATGACGTCATATTCTTATAATGTTCATTTTGCTCAAGCAATTCCTGATTAATACGCTTGAGGTTCGTATTTTCTAGAGATAATGATTCTATTTTGTCGTGAGCGCTGTTTAGTTCTGTTGTTAGTTTTTCGAGTTGTTTTTTTAGTTGGATAGTTTGGTTGTCTTCGTCATCAGACATGTCAGGTAAGCTTGTTGTGGTGCCATCTATTGGCGATTCAGTTGAAGTTATACTTTCATTCTCAATACTAGTAGTATTTGAACCGGACTTTGTGCGGTTGCGACGAAAGGTGATGTTGTCTAAGAAATTCATATTAGAAACTTATCAAATTTCCAAAAAGATCTGTACTTGTTGGGGTTTGAACCCGGGTCGTACGGCGGTGAAAGATATTAGGATCCTTACCGTAACTAATGAGCTACTTGGTTGTTAAGCGCTTGTGTCGAAATTGTCTACTGGTTACTTCTTCGTACAAAATTTGGATCAAAAAGTGCGTTACTATGACTCATTAAGAAAAAATGTTTGCCACACTTATGACACTTCACTTTTGTTTTTGTATTGATTGTTTTTATTTAATTATGGTCGTTTCTTCATTTTCACTCGTCACTTTTATGTTCGTTGGTTGTCTTTATTTGTTGTTTCACTCACTATTTTAAGTTTTTGATAAAATATTAGTGAAGTTAATGATGAAAGTTTTCGAGGCGTTTTATTATGATTTACCACATCACAGTTCTTTCACTAATAATGTCACTAGAGCTTTAGATGTTTAAGTACGTTTTTAGATAACGTCGAATGTAAACAGAGCACAATTTATAATTTTAAAGTATTTTTAAACACAGACTCGAAGTGATCGTGGCAGCACTAGCGCCCTCTATCTTTAAAACTACGCAACGGATTTGATGCGGTTTTTTTATAAGATAGAGTGATTGAAGAGAAAGGTTTATATGTATAATTTGTCGACATATTATGCGGGCGAAGCCGCGGGCGGAAGCTAGTTTATTAACAAAATACTGCCACATAACATGCATTCAACATACAATTATTAAAACATTTTCAATTTTTCGGTCTGATGCACGTGACAATAACGGCATACATAACATTGATTATTGAGCTGAGATAGAAAAATTAAATGAAAGAAACAAAAACAATACAATTATTTAAAATTTTAATTTTGACAATGAGTACCTACAATAATAAATGTCAAATACAATGCAATAAATAAGCAATATAATGAAATTAATAAAAATGTCAATTAATTTTAGTCACAGAAATTTTGGAAAAATTTCAGTAATAGAAATGTCAAACTATGAATAAGAACCTAATAATTATACAATATACCACTAACAGATAGTAATCAATTAAATAATAACAAGATAGTAATTTAACATCAGGCAGTTAATGTGAAATAAGATTTCATCATAAAGTCGATAAGTAAGTATATACAGTACTCCCAAATTAATAATGCACATGCAGATCTTCCCTAATTGTCGTATTCCCGGAAACACCCGAATCATTGAATCGTTCGAGTCCTTAACAATGCACTTGCATTTTGCACCTTGTTCGCAAGAAATAGGAGTCAATATCATGTGTACACAATCGAAAACAATTCGGGCGGTCGGCGGTGGTCGGCGGTCAGTCAAAGGTCCGTCAGTCGTCTTGTTATATTGGTGGTGACTGCACGAGTTCTCTTTGTCTGGAATTATATAGAGCTGCTATTACACACCCTTCTTGGTTTTGTTTTTAAAGGTGAATTTAATTTCAACTTTAATTATCTTATTCAAATTTAAATAGTTAATTTTGTAAAATTATTTAAATACACTAACATTTTTCACCTTTTTTATAATATTAAAAATACCTACGTAAAATACATATTAAGTACTAGAAAAAACATATTAAAAATCAGATTTAGGCTTATATGAATTATTGCTCGCTATTTACTTACATGGAATTATTGAATCAAATTTCGTTACTGATAAATCAATAATTATCTCTTTTAGGACAAAACACATAATCTTACTAAATTATGCATGAAGAAAATGCACTTAACCACTCTATATACATATCGTCTTCCGACGCTCGGGGAATACGACCGTTGCCGAACAGTGGCGAAGATTTCTATGCGCATTATCACTTTGGGAGACCTGTACAGTGATTTTTAATTCACTGTTAACCTTTAAAGAAATGATTATGATCTTTCACTAAAGGACCAACTACGAACTAACAAAAAAATAAACATCTGTTTCATACATTTTCGTCGATTAAATATTGCATTTTTGTATGGAAAAACTTTTTTTGTTCTTTTTTCGTTTTTCCTTCTGATATTCCTCAGTAGTAGCGCGAAGTCCGTAATTGTGTCAAACTCAAACTCGAAGTATTTATTTCAAATAAACCAATTACAGGCACTTGAATTGTCAAGGGGTCGGTAAGCCAGAAAGATGAATTCGGCTGTTTTTGGAACGAAGTTCATTATCGCGCGTTGCGAAAGGGGGCTAAACAGAAATTAAGTCCAAAAGTTGTAACGACACTTTTTTGGAGTACAATATGATGTCTTTTTAACCAATATTTTTGATTGGTTAATTTTAGATCAGATATTTTTGGATTATTATAACTTAAAAGAAATAAAATTTTATTACAATTCCTTCACTAATTAATCGAAAGGAACTTCGTTCCATCCGGGTGTCCCTTGGCACCTTGTAAATAAGTTTTTTACTCACCAAACCATTCGGCAGCGTCTTGGCATGATTATTAATGTACTGGAAGTGGTTATTAAAGTTCGATGCTGGGTACACGCGCATCTTGGGTGACAACGTGAAGAGGAACGAGTCCTCAGTCCCCACGAAGTTGGGCCCAAAGGACCAGGACATGGAGGCGAAGCCGCCAAAGATATAGCCAGCGTTATCTTCGATTATCAGCAAGGACGGGCCCTGGTCTACGATGCGGCCTGGAATTGAGGTGGCATAATTAAAGTTTTTATCTTTGTATGGATGGATTGTGTGAAAGATGATATGGCTAAGAAGATGACGACTAATAGAGAAGTATGGAAGAAAAAGACATGCTGCGCCGAGCACAAATAAATTGGGATAAGGACAGGAGAATGATGATGATAATGATCTTTATATGGATCAGAATGTTGGGCCACAAAAGGAATGAATGAAAGAATTGCATGCAGCTGAGATGAGAATGCTAAGAGGGATGTGTGGTGTTACGCGAATGTATATAATACTTAATGAGTATATAAGAGGAAGTCTGAAAGTGACACCGGTGACTGAAAAGTTGTGTGGAAATCGGTTGCCAAGGTATGGGCATGTTATGCGGAGGAATGAGGAAAATGTTGTCAGGAAAGTTGTGAGTATGAATGTGGATGGCTATACAAGTATGGGGAGACCAAAGAAACGATGGATGGATTGTGTGAAAGATGATATGGCTAGAAAGGGAGTGACTACCGAGATACCGACTAATAGACAAGTATGGAAGAAAAAGACATGTTGCGCCGAGCACAAATAAATTGGGATAAGGGCAGGAGAATGATGATGATCTTTATTGCCCGGTTTACACGAGGCTAGTGTGTGTAGCCAGAGTATAAAAGCACACGCGTGCCCTCCACGCCAAGCTACAAATTTATTTCTTCTTGTTATCATGAATTTCGCAAAATCCATGGTGTCTTTGCATTTGGTTCATGTCATTAAATACGCACGAGAGTTTAAATTTTTAAGATATCTATATAAACATTCACAAAAGTAATGATTTATTTATTTCGTGTTGTTGCCATTGTGACATATTTATGTCGTTGGCGTACAGGGCATGCGCTTGCTTTTCACGTACATGTGACTATGACGTTCAAAAAGTTAAATCTAGCTAGCAAACAAGCTAGTAAATGTGACTCCGGGTATACAGAACTAGCTTTTTCTAGACAAGTAAGCTAAGTGAGAAATCTAGTATGCTAGTGTCTAAAGATAGGATGTAGTTTTATAGGATGGGGTTCTATTTATGAGCTAGTAGCGCTCCCTTTTTTATTTTTGGGTGTGGGAAATCATCAAATGACTGCTCCCGCTCTGGATGGAGCGGAAGGGAATAAGAATTTTCACCTCCTTAAAGGTATTTTATAAACGAAAGCCGTGTGCTAAATTTCACCTTCCTAATCCTAGTAGTTTCGGCTGTGCGTTGATATGTCAGTCAGTCAATCAGTGTCTCCTTTTATATATAGAATAATCCGTATAAGACGGACAGACTCACAGTTACCACGAACTGTAAAATTTTCTCAATCGATTTTGAACTTAACATTTAACGTTATAAGGTTCAAAATCATTTGGTGAAAGACAGTTTGGTACTTAAACTAGATGCGCTGGCGACGGTACATAGTCATGTATAGTACATAGTAGTAGTGTACTTACCCGTCATAGTGGAGAATGACTCTCCATGTATGTGCGACGAGAACAGGAACCTCCACTGGCCCTGGTACTCCTTGGGAATGTGGTTGTTCAGCCACACTATGTGCGACAAATCTATGAAAGCCGGGTAGTCGGGCATCGCGTCAAGACCTGAGAGAGAACGAGATAGATAGCTGAAATCATAACATAAATGTTTTTTTTTTGGTACGGGATCTGAGAGGAGAGTGCTTAGGGAGCTCGTGGCTAAGAACTAACAGCCGCACAGGTCGATCCATCAGGTAAAGCTACGCTCGCCGGGGTTGGCCGTGGATGGGTGCCCATCTTTACATACCGAGACTCCTCCGTGCCTCGGAAAGCACGTTAAGCAGTTGGTCCCGGCTGTCGTTTGAGCATCTTTGACAGTCGTTACGGGTCGTCAAAAATCTGACAGCCAGTCTTACCAAGCGGTATCGTATTGCCCAGTTACTGGGTTGTGGAGGTCAGATAGGCAGTCGCTTCATGTAAAATACTGGTATTCAGTCGATCCATCAGGTAAAGCTACGCTCGCCGGGGTTGGCCGTGGATGGGTGCCCATCTTTACATACCGAGACTCCTCCGTGCCTCGGAAAGCACGTTAAGCAGTTGGTCCCGGCTGTCGTTTGA
Source organism: Hyppa rectilinea (assembly GCA_951799385.1). NCBI lineage: Eukaryota > Metazoa > Arthropoda > Insecta > Lepidoptera > Noctuidae > Hyppa > Hyppa rectilinea. The sequence goes on from OX637316.1 coordinate 13,964,062, forward strand.
GCATCTTTGACAGTCGTTACGGGTCGTCAAAAATCTGACAGCCAGTCTTACCAAGCGGTATCGTATTGCCCAGTTACTGGGTTGTGGAGGTCAGATAGGCAGTCGCTTCATGTAAAATACTGGTATTCAGTTGCATACGGTTGGACTGGAAGCCGACCCCAACATAGTTGGGAAAAGGCTAGGCAGATGATGATGTGTTACCTAGAGGCATGGGGAGCAGGGATGGCTCGATGCGAGCCACTGCCCCGGGGCTATCGTCTGCAGCCCTATTGTTCGTGCCGTACAGGTTCACGAACACCACCTCCGACATCTGGCGCAGGAGCGTGTTGGATTGAAGCCTGAAAAAAAAATAACCTCAAGATTTGAATCCCCGGAAAAGATATGCAAAAGTACTCTTTTCCTATGTTACATTCTTGGCGGAGCTCGTGGCTTATTGACGCCGCACGAATCGATTCATACGTTTAAGCTACGCTTGTCGGGGATGGGTGATCATCTTTACATACCGAGACGAGGGAAACAAGTTAAACCGTTGTTCCTGGCTGTCTTTCGTGGATCTTTGACAGTCGTTACGTTGTCATGAGAAGCCCGTAAGACTGACGGTCAGACACCGTCAGTCTTACCAAGGATTATCGTATTACCCAGTTACTGGGTTTTGTAGGTCAGATAGGCAATCGCTCTATTTAAAATACTGGTATTCAGCTGCATCCGGTTAAACTGGAAGCCCAACCCCAACATAGTTGGGAAAAGGCAGACAGATTGACATGTGTTCATTTGTACCCCGCGTTTAAACCCAAGATGTGAGCCATGATTCAAACAAAACTTGAAAAACTTGTTGGAAACATGAACCATACAAATTTGGTGCCTTGCTTTTGAAAAATAGACCGTAAAGTGTAGGATTCCTACTTTAACAAAAGCACCAGACCTTCAAAAACCGCCACGTTTTCTGGAAGACCGTAAAGGAGACTGCCCATCTTCGTACCACTTACCATTTATTAAGCTGAGTGGTATTACAAGCGTTGATAGTGACGTCTGCGTCGCCCTCCACACTCGCCGCTAAGGCTTCGCCGAGCGCCTGAACGTGTGAAGCCCTGCCTTTGAACCCTTTGTTGATCCAGGTGTGGGCGCGCGTGGATTTTGAGGCTTTTACCACCTTTATGTAGGTGGATGCTATGCTTTCACAGTACTGTGGACAATGGTATATGTTTGTCCAAATTATAAATGGAAAGATTGTAGCTTACATACCCGTTTTTAAAGCTTATCCAACTACAAATAAGGATAACTAGCTAGGTATTATTAGCTAGTGATGGGAGGTAAAAATAAAAAAGTGATCTAAAATGCAGAAAACTGCGTCTTAAACTAGGGTTACCTGGAACTTAACACTGTCTCCTAAGATACAGGTAACCCTGTTTAAGAGGCAGGGCTCACCAATAATTAGATTGTTTAAATATATTTTTTTAAACTGAAAACTAGGGATACACAGCGATCTTTCTGAACAGTGAACGAAATTAAACCGTCACGCGTGGGTTTGTTGGTCGTGAGTTTTCACTTCTATCGTCCCCCGCATTCCTAAGGTTTGGTACAACGGTATCAGTCAAACTATACAATGGTTCACTGTTATTTTCGCGCCCGAGTGTCAAACATTTGTGCAATTGTTTTGTGAATCATCACTTAATCACTGTTTTTTTAATCCAAAATCGGGATACCGATGTTGGTTACTATTTCTGCCACTCGCCTTTGTAGCGCTGCATCATTATTTTGCGAACTATCAATTTTCTGAATACGATTAAAAGTCTAATTATAATTGTCACCAACATATAAAAGTTGTTTATACGAGTACATGCTGATCCGGTAAACGAGAGAATTAAAAAATGCTCTTTGTAAAATAAAAGCTACAAATAATCTCTACACATACATGGGAATGTTTCGGGAAACCCCTGGAAAGAGGCTTCTAAATGTTGCTCCGGACCACGTCAAACATAGTAAAGGCAAAATAAGACGATAATTTGCTTGGTCTTACTTCAGTACATGTTACAGACCTCTCTTAGAAGCTGGTACGGTAGCTCTACTGTTTCGCTGTACTCCATGCCAAGACTGTTGTACACGACCAGCATCCGCTCATCACAAGTACCTGCAAGAGAATTTAGTCAGTAAGAGTCTGACACTCCCTTTCGCTCCACCCAGAGCGGGAGAAGTCAATGGATGATTTCCCAGCCACAAAAAAAAAGAGTTACTTTCGAATTTATAATCAACTAGCTTCTGCCCGCGGCTTCGCCCGCATCATATGTCGACCAATTATACACATAAACCTTCCTCTTGAATCACTGTATCTATTAAAAAAAACCGCATCAAAATCCGTTACGTAGTTTTAAAGATTTAAGCATACATAGGGATATAGGGACAGAGAAAGCGACTTTGTTTTATACTATGTAGTGATTGATGGATAATCCAACACAAATGAGACTCACCTCTTACGTTGTGAACATACAACTCCGCGAACCTGTTGAAGTCACAAGATGGACTCTTGCTCGCTCCGAAGCCAAACAGGAAGTTAGTCAGGTACTGGGCTAGGCGCGGGTCTATCTGAGGACCCCAAAACTTCTGGAAATATAAAAAAACGTTGCATTACAAAAATGTTATCGCTAGGGACGTTGGAGTTAAGTGGGATTGCCCGAAAGGGTTACCGCTACCCCGGAACATAAATGGCTACGGAAGGAACATGGATGAGAACAACCCTCCCCTCTCTCGTTCTCGTTTATGCTCTGGCGTTCCCTTTTGAACGCCAGAGCATAAACGCACGCGCGTACCCTCCACGCCAAGCCACAAATTTATTTTCTCCTTGTAATCATGAATTGCTCAATATCCATGCTGTCTTTTAATTTGTTTCATGTCATTAAATACGTACGAGAGCTTCAATTTTTAAGATATCTATATAAATACTCACAAAAGTAATGTTTTTATTGCTTATTTCGTGTTATAGTGTTGTTGCCACTGTCACATATTGGTGTTGTTGGCGTTCAGGGCACGCGCTTGCTTGTCACGCATAGGTGACAATAGCGTTCAAAAGGTTAAGTCAGTAAGAGTCTGACACTCCCTTCCGCTCCATCCAGAGCGGTAGAAGTCATTGATGATTTCCCAGCCTCAAAAAAAAGGACGTTGTAGTAAGGCGTTTTATGCATTTATGCTATCACCAGGTTCAGCCAGCGGTTTCCCCCGCGTGGATGTCAGAAATATATCCTACGGGAAAGTACTACCGGGATAAAAAGTATCCTATGTATTAATCCAGGTTATAAAAAGTATCCTATGTATTAATCCAGGTTATAAAAAGTATCCTATGTATTAATCCAGGTTATAAAAAGTATCCTATGTATTAATCCAGGTTATAAAAAGTATCCTATGTATTAATCCAGGTTATAAAAAGTATCCTATGTATTAATCCAGGTTATAAACTATCTGTGTGCCAAATTTTATTTAATGCTAGTAATTATTCCATTTGATTCTAAAATCTGTGACGTCACATTGTTATCTATACTAATATTATAAAGAGGAAAACTTTGTTTGTCTGTTTGTTTGTTTGGTTGTAATTAATAGGCTCAAAAACTACTGGACCGATTTTAAAAATTCTTTCACCGTTAGAAAGCTTAGTTTTCTAGGAGTAACATAGGCTACTTTTTATCCCGGGAAAAATAACGGGTCCCACGGGAAAGACCACGGGAGCGAAGCCGCGGGCAAAGTGCTAGTATTTCATACAAATCACGTACAAATACCGCGTTTTGAAAATTCATAAAAAGTAACGTTATTGACTTCCCTTTAAAATACCCAATTTACAGGGGAAAGTGTGATGCAGCGCGACGGCAATAGTTTCTTCAAATACCAATTTTTCAAATTCCGCGAGACTAGAGCCTCCTAACGCCACGCTCCAACAACTGAAACCTTTCGCCACGCCTTCACACTCCACATTACTACGGACTGTTTGTTATTCCATTAGCAAAGCCACCGTGACGATCGTAAACGTTTACAAATAGAGCAATGAAACGTTGGAACTACCTACAGTAATGTACGATCCAAAATAATACGTCATATGATTACTTAAATGGTTCAAGCAAGATAATATTATACTAGCACATCGCGCGCGACTTCAACCGCTTGAATTTTTTTTTAAATATACCCTAGGATGGGTGACCATACACATCGTAACATACCTAGGCTCCTCCGTGCCTCGGAAAGCACGTTAAGTAAGCCGTTGGTCCCGGCTGTCATTTGTGCATCTTTGACAGTCGTTACGGGTTGTCAGAAGCCCGAAAAGCAGACAGCCCGTCTTACCAAAGGGTATCGTATTGCCCAGTTACTGGGTTGTGGAGGTCAGATAGGCAGTCGCTCCATGTAAAATACTGGTATTCAGCTACATCCGGTTAGACTGGAAGCGGACCCCAACATAGTTGGGAAAAGGCTAGGCGGAGGCAGAGGCATCCTATGACACTCACAAATAACGTGGCTTTCTATTGGTAAAAGAATTTTCAAAATCGGTTCAGTAGATCCGGAGGCTACCCCCAACAAACTCACAAACTTTACCTCTTTATAATATAGTATAGATACATTCAAACTCAAAGCAATTATTTCAATTAAACCAATTACAGACACTTTCGAATTGTCAAGGAGTCGGTCAGTTAGTCAGAAAATTGAAGCTAGATGACCATTCCATAACGTAGATCTCTATGGAGAAGAACGGGCAAGCAACTCCAAGGAGACTCTTTTAAATCAAGATATTACAAAATCCTGGGTAGATATATTGTTCTTGTTGCTTCTTTCAATATTAATAATAACTGTGTAAAAGAATATAAAACGGTACGGAAATAAATAAATTTAATTTAAATATTGAAAGGACCTAATGATATTAAAATGATTACCTAAATAAATAATAAGGTTTGTTGCTTCTGTGTGTACATTGTAAAAAAATATATACTTTAAAAATATAATATATTTTAAATAAAACAAAAGTTAATTTTTAATTTAAAAAAATATAATATGTTTTTAATTATAGTATTCGTTAATGGTAGTCGTTTGTTGTTTTGTTGTTGTAGTTTGTTGTAAATCTTAAAATTTAAGATTGAACACAAGCCGCAGTTAAGCAGTTAAGAGATGACGGCTGCTTCGCTCGGAGACGAAAATATATTTTTTATAAGAGAGCGTGCTAGTCCACTCGTCCATGCTCAAATTATTATTTTTTTTATTTCATCTTTAACCTCCATAGAAACTGACCGAGAAATTCGTGTGGGACTAACTTTATGACGTTCCACCAAAACCCAGCTTTTATTGAAAATAAACAAATTCTTAAAATACTCCATTGATGTAGTCAATGTGAACCATATTGTCTGTTGTGCCAATGTATTTGTAGGTTCAAAGAAATTGATTAAAAGGTGCGAAAATGCACGACATTGAATGATTCACTTTCAAGTTTAATACAATTTTGGCTGCAGCCTTTCGACTGACGAACGTGGAACCACCACGAGGCAATGCATTTTTAATGGGTTAAAAAAAAGAAATTATATTTGATCGTCAGACAGATAATGAAAAAATATTTGTCACTAAATACTACTTTTAAAATGTTAGAGCTTTATCATTTTAATAAAAAAATACTGAGATAAAACTCATTAAATTTGAGGAGTAGCAGTGATAGCCTAGTGGTATGACCGTCGGACTGCCAAGTCTTAGGTCTCGAGTTCGATCCCAAGGCACGCACCTCTGGCTTTTCAGATTCATGTGCGTATTGTATAATTATCACTTGCTTAAAATCCGGTGAAGGAAAACATCGTGAGTAAACCGGCATGCCTGAGAGATATCTTTCAACAGTATGTGATGCTAAGTCTGAGGCCCATGGGCAGCATTAAAACTCTGACACCAGGTTAGTCACTAACCACATGAAAAGAAGAAGAATTTGAGGAGTGACCGCGCGCTACGTCACGACTCATTTTAAAATCTACAAAGGAGTGGTAGCTGTGCGGGAGGTATGGAGACGAGACGCGTGAGCTCACGGATTCGTCAACTTGTGACAACTGTCACCCCGCTACAACTGACCCAGAAAAGGTTAAGTTAAGCGTTCGGCCTAGTCGCTTTCCTGTAGGCTGAGACATAGATGCCTAAATTGAAATTGAAAAGCAAAAATGAGTCCATTTTTCCATCGATACTTTCAACAAATTCCGGTGCGAATCGATCAAGCCGCAGCAGACTTTTAACAAACATAAACATACAACATTCCACAAACCGGGTGTATGAGTAAAGGGCGTTACACACTTAGTTCGGGTCGGCGCATTCGGTTCGGTATTTGTGGGCAACAAAGAGACCCGAAGCAATTACTATACAATACACCCCTTTCTTTCTTTATCATATGGTTAGTGGTATACCGGGACAAAAATATCCTATGTGTTAATCCAGGTCATAAACTACCGCTGTGCCAAGTTTCATACAGATCCGTTCAGCCGTTTGAGCGTGAAGGACGAACAAACATACAAACTCTCTCTCTCACACACACACACACACACACACAAACTTTCGCCTTTATAATATTAGTGTGATAGAATAAATTTTGCATTCCTGGGGGCCAAGCATCCCTCTTAGCAGTAGGTATTATTTTGATATTATTGCAATGAAGTTATACCTCGTATATAGCTGCATCTCTTTCTCACACTGTAGTAAAATTAAATTTCAATAATGATTAGTTTAATCACAGAGGAGTTCGTGACTAAGTAATAACAGCCGCACGGATCGATCCATCAGGTTATGCTACGCTTGCCGGGGTTGGTCCGTGGATGGGTGACCATCTTTACATATCGAGACTCCTCGGTGCCTCGGAAAGCACGTTAAGCCGTTGGTCCCGGCTGTCATTCGTGGATCTTTGACAGTCGTTACGGGTAGGCAGAAGCCTGAAAGTTTTACAGCCAGTCTTACCAAGGGGTATCGTATTACCCAGTTACTGACTGGGTTGTGGAGGTCAAATAGGCAGTCGCTCCATGTAAAATACTGGTATTCAGCTGCATCCGGTTAGACTGGAAGCCGACCCCAACATAGTTGGGAAAAGGCTAGGCAGATTGATTAGAACTCAGTATTCCCACTGGGGGGGACGCAGGCCTCCTGTAGGTTACAGGAAGTGGCCAGTATTCCACCATGAGGGTCCCATACGGGTGGTTGCTCTTTGGTTTATTAATGACTACCTGCTGCCAGCGGCTTCGCCCGCGTGTTTGTAAGAAATTGTCCCACGGTAACCGTACATTTTTCCGGGATAAAAAGTAGCTTATATGCTATTCCAGACTATAATCTACGTTTGTGCCAAGTTTCATCCAGATCCGTGAAGTCATGTTTGAGTTTATTCGTTACAAACATACATATAAATCTTTCCTCTTTATAATATTAGTATAGGCTGGGAAATCATCCAATGACTTCTCCCGCTCAGGGTGGAGCGGAAGGGAGTGTCAGACTCTTACTGACTAAAACCCATCCATGTTCCTTCCGTAACCCTTTATGTTCCGGGGTAGCGGAAACCTTATCGGACAATTCCGCTTATGGATACTGCGCCTTGAGGTGGTTGTTGCTTTGTGCTGAATTGTGACGACCCGAACAAGTGTGAAGCGTGCCTAAAGTTACATACCTACATTTTGTATACTGAAACTTCTAATTAACAAAAGCTATTTCAGTGGAGCAACAAAATACGTTTTACTGCTTCAGCAAGATTGAAATGTATTCGAGCGTTCACCTTAGTAACATAAATAATGCAAGGTTTATGAATACTGCGTTCTTGTGGTGTGATAATAACGGTCTCTTTAAGTGGGTAACAGTACTTTATAGAACCCAGTTGGTCTCGTATAGGACCACAAGGTCGGACCAGCGCCTTTTTAACAATTTTTTAAAAAACGAAGGAAACAAATTAAAAAAAAATTGATACAGGCACAATAACCACACAAAAAAAACTTAGAAGGAGAAAGGAGGTTCTACAACCCCAACTTGCACAAAACTAACTCACCATCAACATTCTCCTGCCCTGATTTCAATTTATCTGTGCTTTATCTACGTGAAACATACTTGTGCAAGTCAAAATTTGCGCAAGTATATCGTTAATAACGTGGTTAAGGAGGCCACGTACATTACGATATACACACATCAAAAGTGTCTAGGGATCAACATATATTTTTGCAATAACTTTTCTCTTGATTGATATTAATTTAAATTTTCTTTAAGGATTCATCAAATAAAGTGTTTTCGTTTGTCACAGTAACGATAAACCAAGTCACCTTTGCATTAATAAAGAAATTTGCCATTTTCCTAATAAAGGGATTTTTGACATTTGAACCACTAACATTAAAGTTCGAAAAAAAGACTGAAATAACAGTTTTCTTTAAAATTTTATTGGGTAACTTAAACAATTAATAATCCGTGTTTCTACCGCGAACACTAACAACACAAGAACATCGGTTTGGCATACTCAAAATGAGTTCATCCAAATCACGCTGTGGAATGGCCGCCCATGTTCGTTGCAACAACAAAAAAAGGTCTTCTTGCAACTGGATATCCTCCATATTCGGCAGAGCTCTTCTCTGTAGCATATCCCATGCATGCTCAATCGGGTTCAAGTCTGGCGACTGAGCAGGCCAGGGCAGGACATTGATGTTAGCTGCGGCGAGAGTCTGTCTTACAACTCTTGCGGTGTGCGGTCGTGCATTATCATGCATTAACTGAAATAAGGGACCGATTTGCACTTGTAGAGGAACGAATGCGAAGTGAAAACGAGTGAACCTTCATTCCCGAAGACCGCTACGGGTACCACCTATAGCAATGCACAATCGTAGGATTCGATATCAATGGGCTCTTGAACACAGAAATTGGGCAGAAGAACAATGGCGTTTCGTGTGCTTTTCTGATGAGTCTCGTTTTGGTATGAGACCGGATACAAGACGTATACGACACTGGAGAACCCCTGGACGCCAACAGCGATTAAAATCCTGCCAGGAAGTCCATCCTTATAGTGGTGGAACCATCATGGTATGGGCGGGTATTTGGATCGGCGGAAGAACTGAGTTGATTTGGATCAGAGGCAACCTCAACGCTCAAATTTATGCTGAGACGATTGTATCTGACGTCATCGTTCCTCTACAAGTGCAAATCGGTCCCTTATTTCAGTTAATGCATGATAATGCACGACCGCACACCGCAAGAGTTGTAAGACAGACTCTCGCCGCAGCTAACATCAATGTCCTGCCCTGGCCTGCTCAGTCGCCAGACTTGAACCCGATTGAGCATGCATGGGATATGCTACAGAGAAGAGCTCTGCCGAATATGGAGGGTATCCAGTTGCAAGAAGACCTTTTTTTGTTGTTGCAACGAACATGGGCGGCCATTCCACAGCGTGATTTGGATGAACTCATTTTGAGTATGCCAAACCGATGTTCTTGTGTTGTTAGTGTTCGCGGTAGAAACACGGATTATTAATTGTTTAAGTTACCCAATAAAATTTTAAAGAAAACTGTTATTTCAGTCTTTTTTTCGAACTTTAATGTTAGTGGTTCAAATGTCAAAAATCCCTTTATTAGGAAAATGGCAAATTTCTTTATTAATGCAAAGGTGACTTGGTTTATCGTTACTGTGACAAACGAAAACACTTTATTTGATGAATCCTTAAAGAAAATTTAAATTAATATCAATCAAGAGAAAAGTTATTGCAAAAATATATGTTGATCCCTAGACACTTTTGATGTGTGTATTTGCGAAAATCATACACTTAGGGATGATGTGTAAGCGGGATTGTCCGAAAGGGTTACCTAACCTGGAACAGAAAGGGCTACGGAAGGAACATGGATGGGTTTTAGTCAGTAAGAGTCTGACACTCCCTTCCGTTCCACCCAGAGCGGGAGAAGGCTATGGATGAATTTCCACCCTCAAAAATAAAATAAAAAAAGGAATGATGCGTGGACTAACATTAGAGCCACCCTGCTTCCACTCCGCACGCTCCGCACTAAGTCCCATTGAATATTATTCATTTATAGCAAGTATCTAAAAACTGCGATAAAGTATATACGCATAACTCAATCATAAAAAAATATTGGCAGGTCAGGTTTGTTTAAATGTAACATTTTATGTGCTTTTCATTGCACCTTGCAAGACAAATATAATTTAATGGCTGTTCTCCAGTTTTTCAATCTTATAAACGGATCTTATCTTAGTTAGGTACGCTTGTCGGGGTTGATCCATGGATGGGACCACACACGGGTGAAAGCACGGTAAACTGTTGGACCTCTTTCTTTGATTGCACCTTTGACTTTTCGGCTTCATGTGCGTATTGTATAATTATCAGTTGCTAAAAACCGGTGATAAAAATCATCGTGAGGAAACCACCTGAAAGATATTTCTCAACAGCATGTGCTAAGAGGCCCTTAAAAAACTCTCGACACCCGGTTTGTCACTAACCACACGAAAAAGAAGATGACCCTTATTCTTTTAAAATAAAGTTGAATATCTATCAAAGAAATTTGACAGATTGGAGTAGCTTGATATGCTGGCTTCTATACTAAAATTCCAAACTGCTCGAAAAAATAAACCGATCAATCAGGCGTCCATAGATTCTCATTATATTTTTCTCACAATATTTAAGGTCGGCCTCCGATATTTATGGTCAGTGCATGGTTTTCTTCAAGCAGTCTATGGTTTGACTGACTATTGTTTAGATTTGGGGCCACGCAGAACGCCTTTCAAAGAGCGTGAGCGATCGATTTAGCGGGTATCTATCCAACTCGTACCGCCATCTCCAGCGTGGTCTGCCGCGACCCCGCCTTACTGTTTCAGCTTGTCTGGCATACGACAGACATGTCCTGCCTAGTCCCATTAAAGCCACGTCTGCTACCTTTGTTTTGGAGCAACTGAACTTTAACCTTTTGAACGCCATTGTCACATATACGTGACAAGCAAGCGCATGCCCTGTACGCCAAAGACACAAATATCTGACAATGCGGTACACGAAATAAACAGTTAAATCATCATCACTACTAATCATCATTACTATTGTGTGTGTTTATAAGATCTCTTAAAAATTGAACGTACGTATTTAATGACACGAAACTAATTAAAAAGACGCCATGGATATTGGGAAATTCATGATAACAAGAAGAAATAAATTTGTAGCGTGGCGTGGAGGGCACGCGCGTGCCTTTATGCTTTGGCGTTCAAAAGGTTAAGCAACGTTTGTAAATTTAACACCATATCGCTAGTCCACCCAGCCCGCCATCTTGGTAACTCCACAAACACCTACGAGATCCCTCCATATTGTCCGACGTATGAGCGCTATGACGTTCATCGGCGGCGGGCATTCGATCAGTGTCTGGCTGTCCAGATTTATCGCATCAACCCGCACCAAACACAAGATGTTTAGACGATTAGTGAGGTACGTTCACTGGGCGAATAATTTGGTAAGAATAACGACTCCATACGCCTCGCTTTTTCCCATGTACAGACGCCAGAACATCAAGCTATCCCTAACTGTCAAATTTTCTCAATTAAAAATGAACCTTATGTCTTTGCAATAAAGTTGAAATACTATCAAAGAAATTTGACAGATTGTGGTAACTTGATGTGCTGGCGTCGGTACGTTGGGGTCGACTTCCAGTCTTGGAAGTATTTCAACTTTATTGCAAAGACATAAGGTTCATTTTTAATTGAGAAAATTTGACAACCGGATGTAACTGAATACCAGTATTTTACATGGAGGTCAATTTCGGTAGGACACGAAGGACCCATTTTGAAAGGTAAAAAAAAACTAAATCACATAGATAAAAGACCGTTCGTCTTAAAAACTTCCATCACCGTACAGAAATTTATTGTTACGCTAAGATATGATTGTAAAATTGCATTTAATGCTAATAAGTATTGAATTTGATGCTAAAAATCCACATAGGTATATTTCATACAAATCACTTACAAATTCCTCGTTTTGGCAATTCATAAAAAGTAACGTTATTGACTACCCTTTCAAATACAAGATCAACTTTTAGAAGTTGATCTTGTATTTGAAAGGGTAGTCAATAACGTTACTTTTTATTACTCAACCGTTCAACAAATAGGTATTGCAGTTAGCTGCAATACCTATTTGTTGAACGGTTGAGTAATTTCGTCTAAAAGCACGTTTTTGTTTTGTTTAAAGTTTTGATATGAATCTATGATCGAGTTCATTGTTGATCGATGCCAGAAAATGGCGCTATTAATAAAAATGACTTTCTTGTTTTCCAGCTAAATGCATTAGTCCGCTTTGTTTATAGATCGCAGCCATTCTCATTAAAAATCAAAATTCGATTTGACGATAACATTTCTTGGACCGTTATAAAAAGCTTTTGAAAAAAGAACGTCCCTCCGTTCTTTTTTCAAAAGCTTTGGTTTCCTATGTTTAGAACAGCGATGGCTGCCACATGACGATCGCAATGACAGCTGTCATGAAAATGAAGAAACCCCAGTGGTTTGACATTAAGGTTGATGTTCCAGGGTAGCCCGCGAAATTCAAATTTTCTTAAGTTTTTTGCAATTTGCAGGCCAGTGATAGGTTGTATGTTGATGAACATTTGATTCGCGGCTGTAAGACGTATGTAGTTACAGAATTATAATCATCAAAATCATTAATACAACCCTCCGAGCTCATAAAGGTGTAAAAATGACTTTTTACAAGGTCAAAGTCATTCCGGAACCTGCGGCTGTTATTACTTAGCAACGAGCTTAGAAAGAAACCAACAAAGTACATGAAAAAACTTCGTAACCCAGGAATCAATATAGCAAATTGAAGCCAACGCTTGCAAACCGCGCCCCCAGACTGTATCCAATAAATTACGTTGATCAGACAAATACACGGCTGACGTCAGAGGCCCTACAAACAAGGCTGCTTAAGTGCCTATTTCACGTCATACTCCCTCGAAACCCCATCATCGATTTTGCTGTTTATAGACTCATATCACAATTGACTATTTGAAACGGTCGAAAATAAAATATGAAATCCATAGAAAAAAGACCGCTCGTCTTAAAAACTTCCATAACCGTACAGAAATTAAATATTATGCAAAGATAAAATTGTAAAATTGCATTTAATGCTAACAAGTATTCCATTTGATTCTAAAAATCTGTGACGTCACATACTTCAAACCAAATTCCGCGTTTCAACAATTCAATAAAGAGTAACGTTATTGACTACCCTGTCAAATACCCAATGGGGGTGATGCCAGGGTAAAAAAAAATATATTAAGTCCGTCAATCAGATAATAAAAATATATTAGTCACGTATTTTTTGCTTTATCATATTAACAAAAAATGACTCGAGATAAAAGGCATGAAAGTTGGGGAGTGGGGGGCTCGCTACGTCACAAGTAAGACTAAAAACTACATACACGTGACGTCATGCCACATTTCAACTCAATGTATCAGCGTAATCTTTGAATTACGTAAAAAAAGAAAAAATACGTGCCCAATATTTTTTGTAAATCTAGCTTACGGACTAAAAAAAAAATACTAGTCATCATCCCTATTTGTACGCAATAAGTACCGAGTTAACATACTTAAAAAAAAAGTACCATAACAGATTAAAAGGTAGGGTAATTGAATTACGCATTTCCCCAGAAACCCCAAGTAAAATTTTAATAAGTTTTACGTAGACGACATTTTTGCAATTGCAACCGTAATTAAAGATCAGCCTAATGGCAGTAAAGACAGTTTTACTTAAGGGGAAACCGTCAGGGTAGTTCGCGAAATACACGTAAAAAAAATGAAATTTGCTGTTTAGTATTAGGTTCAATGCTGATTAACCCCTCAAATGTCGTATGAAGAGAATTCTTACCCTATAGGTTCCTACTGGAAACCTATACCCCATAGGATCATAAGAAAAATTCTCTCGAAATGACTATAAACATACCCGTATAAATCGTTGAGCACTTATAAGCAAACGCCTATTAGATAGGCGAACATCTAATGTATTAAAATCATCAATACAACCCTCAAAGTTCATATTGAATGTCTATCTCATGATCATAATCAGCCTATAATGTTCCCAGTGCTGGGACACAGGCCTCCTCTCTAAGAGAGGGAGTGGGCCATAATGCACCACACGGCCCAGCACGGGTTGGCGGATGTTACAGGCCTCTAGGACATGCCGGTTTCCTCACGATGTTTTCCTTTACCGTTTTAAGAGCAGTGGTGATGAAATTAAATACACGATTTAAAGCGCCTTCTTGGGTTCGAACTCACCACAGAACAGTTAAAGAGGTTAGAAGGGCCTTGTGGGCGGGATAGGCGCGCCACACATTTGCGCGGGCGCTCAAAACCCAACCGAAATTAGAATCACCGGTCAACAGTCACGTTCTTATTGTGAAAGCGTTCAATTCTCCGCGGAAAAAAAAGAATTATGCCGTCTTGCCCAATTATAACGTGTCAGAAAAGAAGTCAGGAGTGTAATGTGGCCCAAGGAGGGATTTCTTTTCACCGGTAACTCCAAAAACCTTAAAATACGAGTGATATCTGTAATTATTACAAAAGTATTATGTAGTTTGTAGACAAAAACGATAAAATCGCATTCAGATGCAAAATTATACATTGCTTGCATTACATTGGTACGATCTTGCACGACGTGAGCGGTCGCGCAATGTATTGCGTTCACTGCGAACGTCGCGTGCGTCGATCAAAAGCTTCAATTCTGGGAAATCTATGCGCGTTGATAGTGTTGTACCAAATTGTAAACAATGTCGATATTAAGATGTGTATACGAATGATTATTGTCAGTAATATAACAATAAAAATTACTTTGTTTATATTAACAACAATAATATTGTATAATGTGGATTATTAATTTAGTTTCTTAGTTGGTTTTTCGTCTAAAATCTAATTTACGATGCAAACACTTTTTTTTTTAATTTTACAAAAGATCCAACTACAAGAAAACTGTGGTTTGAAGCAACTGGTAGAATTGAATGGATACGTACTAAATGTAGCACAATTTATGTTTGCAACATTTTGCAGAAAATGATTATGTAACGCGGGTGAAACCGGCGGGCACAGCTATTATTAATAAATTAACATGCTACAATTAATAAATACTTTTTCACGGAGTAGTTCACAATAAATTAATTAGATTATATTATTATGTTAATTCGACTTAGCATTCGACATGGACGTGAAATTTAAAATTTCTATATATTTTTTTTGCATATTGTAGCATTGTTTTACGTTTTATGTTATTCAAAATGCTATTTTTCTTTCTTTTATTATTATGACGTAAAACAGAGCTGCAACTAGCATAAAACTAAAGAAAATTTAAATTTCGCGGCAGTATCGGATGTTCCCCCTTAATTTGACTTTGATTTAAGTTTATTTATATGTAATTAGGAAGTTATTCGTAACGTATCTGCAACTTGAAAAAATGCAAAACTTTAATTAACTAAACTACAGTAATTTTATCGATATGATTAATCGACCTTTTGGTGGCCGTAACATATTATATGAGAAATAAATTGCTTTTACACGTGTGTGAGTGTACGTCCAGAGCAGTATTTGCGTTAGTGTGACAACCAATAGTAAACACGCGATCAAGTGCATGTGGTTTATTTGTGTGTGTAATGCGCGTACGTATTTTCTCTTGCTTGTAGTAGTTGTAGTTGAGAGACAAGAGTGGGAGACATGCGGCGACACGCGTTCTAAAACAAATCAGGAACAACTTCCATTCTAACCTCTTTATCTGTTCTGTGGAACTCACGACCTTCACTCTAGGCCGATACCACTGGGCCTACACAGCTCATTTCATGATATTTGAGGGCAATTCTAACTTACACATTTGTATTGATGACTGAAATGATTATAAGAAAATTATTGAGGAGCTCGTGGCTAAGTACTAACAGCCGCTCAGGTCGATCCATCAGGTTAACTACGCTTGCCGGGGTTGGCCGTGGATGGGTGGCCATCTTTACATACCGAGACTCCTCCGTGCCTCGGAAAGCACGTTAAGCCGTTGGTCCCGGCTGTCATTTGTGTATCTTTGACAGTCGTTACGGGTCGTCAGAAGCCCGAAAATGACAGCCAGTCTTACCAAGGGTTATCGATCGTATTGCCCAGTTACTGGGTTGTGGAGGTTAGATAGGCAGTCGCTCCATGTAAAATACTTGTATTCAGCTGCATCCGGTTAGACTGTAAGCCGACCCCAAGATAGTTGGAAAAAGGCTAGTCAAATGATGATTGGAATAATTATAATTCGCAAACCATGTTTTTTTTTATCGACTTACAACCTGACACTGACCTACAAATTGCAATTTGAATTTCGTGGGCTCCCTTAGCGCTTCCCTCTTAATAAGCTTTGTGGAAACAAAAGATTGTTTACTAACAACAGCGCGCCAAAGTTTACCCGACCTAATTACTTGAAAGTTTATGCGGCCCGTACGCATTAAAAGTGCATAAACACTGCTATTAATTCACCGAGCTTTAAATATTGATACCAGCTACCAAGGAGAAATCATATACAGAGTTGATATGACAGAGGGGCATTAAATTACACTACGTATACTATACGTGTTTAG
Source organism: Hyppa rectilinea (assembly GCA_951799385.1). NCBI lineage: Eukaryota > Metazoa > Arthropoda > Insecta > Lepidoptera > Noctuidae > Hyppa > Hyppa rectilinea. Next base: position 13,980,630 of record OX637316.1, read on the forward strand.
TATTAACTCGGTACGGTATAAAAATAAAAATCACCAAAAATGAGGTTTTTATTTTTTCATCAAGCTATTTAGCTTACAAATCAGACTAAAACGCAACCACCCTTTGTAAATAAAAACTGAACTAACGCAGCGGCACCGACGCGCGCGCGCCGGAGCGCTGTTAGGAAAGATACATCGTGTTCAAACGGGGCAAAATCTTAAAAAATCTTTTGCGACTAAACTACTGCTCCTATTTAATTGATTCTTGGTACAGAGCTTGAAAATGGTCCCTAGTATAAGCTGTTTAAAGGAAAGCCCCTCTGTCGTATCAACTCTGTATTCTGAATCTTGAATTACACACTCGAGATGTATTGTAAGCTTGTGTAAGTCACAAAATGGGAATGATGACTGATGAAAAAATTTGTTCGTCACAGATAATAAAAAAAATATTAGAAACGTATTTTTCACTTCATCATATTAATAAAAAATGACTTGGATAAAACGCATTCAAGTTGGCGAGTGAGGGCGTGCTACGTCACAACTCGGTATATAATCTACACAGGAGTGACGTCATGCCACATTTTAATACAATGTGTTAACGCAATCTTTGGATTCCGTAAAAAAAGAAAAAATACGTGTCCAAAATTTTTATTGTAATCTAGCTGGCGTACTAAAAATAAATTGTAATCATCATCTCGATATTAAGATACTCTTATTTTGGGTTAAAATTCGAGACTGTAGATTCTTCCATACAGAAAAACTAAATTCACTGCCATATTGTTTGCGATCAAGAGTTAGCGAAGTTCGACAGATTAAGCCAGATTCGAATTCGAACATTCATAAAAATACGGTAATTTCTCCTCAGTATTTGCCAATAATATGGGAATAAGAATCAGAAGTGAGTATAGTATCGAATATTAGGCTTAGTATACTGCGAGGTGAGGGGCCCCTTCATATGCTGACATCTCTTTGAGGCGCGCGTGGAACATATACGCGCCGTACGGCACGGGTCTGGTGCTGATCGGACGGTGAGTCACCCATTACTCACCGTCCGCAGGCCCGCGCCTGCCGGGTAAGCGGGATTGCCCGAAAGGGTTACCGCTACCCCGGAACATAAAGGACTACGGAAGGAACATGGATGGGTTTTAGTCAGTAAGAGTCTGACACTCCCTTCCGCTCCACCCAGAGCGGGAGCAGTCATTGGATAATTTCCCAGCCTTAAAAAAAAAAAAAAAGTATACTGCGAGGTAAGAGGGTGTAAATTAATTACGTGAAGTAGTTTTGGCAATTTTTCGACCACTAGTGAGATGTCGTGGTTTTGGCTCGACCAGCCCCCCCACCCCCTTTAATTTCACGTGAGATTATCAAAATACGTCGTCATCATCATTCTCCTGCCCTTATCGCAATTTATTTGTGATCAGCGCAACATTTCTTTTTTTCCATACTTCTCTATTAGTCGTCATCTCGTAGTCACTAGCTTACTAGCCATATCATCTTTCACACAATCCATCCATCGTTTCTTTGGTCTTCCTCTACTTGTATAGCCATCCAGATTCATACTCAAAACTTTCCTGACAACATTTTCTTCCACATACCATGCCCATACCACAACCGATTTTCCACACAACTTTTCAGTCACCGGTGTCACTTTCAGACTTCCTCTTATATACTCATTCCGTCTTCTATCCATTCGCGTAACACAACACATCCCTCTTAGCGTTCTCATCTCAGCTCCATGCAATAGCCTTCAAAATACGTATTATAGTGTTAATTCGCAAAACCTGTGCTTAATTGCGTTGGATTTATTTAAAAAAAAATGTAATTTATAAACGTTTCTTTCAAACATAATTAAGAAGCAATGAATTTGAAATTTTCATAAAAATCCGTCGGATTGTAACCGAATTAACTGAAGAAACGAAAACTGAAACAGTCTAGTTCCATCAAAGACGTATGATAAAGAGAATACCGGTACAGCATATTTAGACCTGTCTATCAAAGACGTATAATTAAGAGATCGGTGCAGACCTGGAAAATAGCCTGGCTAGACAGTTTAACTTCGAAAGTGCATATACATTACTCAGCTCGGCGATCCAGACACAAATAAACAAAACAGACTATAGTCCGTTCCAAAATCATCCGATGAAAAGGTAAACAAACCCTGTGCAGGTTTAAATTCTTACACAATCACTCACTAAAGGGAATTAGTGCCACATACTACTCTGTCAAGAAAGTACCGGGAAAAGATCAATAATACACAAAATGTCTGTTATTCATCCAAATTTATTTTATCACCTTCAAAGTATGCTCCTTTAGAAACGATACACTTGCGCCAACGAATAATCCATTCATCAAAACATTTTTTAAACGCTGCTTCCGGAATTGAGTTCAGTTCTCGCCGCGAATTCTCCTTTTTCGGTTTCGGTTCAGTTGGAAGGCGCCACTCCGAAGCTTGTTGACTAGTTTGCATGTCAAACTCGTAAACCCACGTCTCGTCACCAGTAACAATGCGTTTCATGAATGTTGGGTCCGAACTGACTCGTTCTAGCATGTCCTCAGCGACTTTTGATGCGATTGAGTTTTTGGAGAAAATTCAGATCTTTTGGGACTAGCCGAGCAGCAACATGTTTCATACCCAAATGATTAGTTAAAATGGTACGGATCGACTCGTGAGATACAGAAAGTTCGGCGGCTATCTCTCTCAGAGTTGAATGGGGATTTTCAGTCACTATTTTCTTCACTTTTGCGATGTTAACTTCAGTTGCAGACGTTGACGGCCTACCAGAGCGAGGCAAATCTTCCATCACATCTCGACCGCTTTTGAACGCTTTGAACCACTCATAAGTACGAGTTTTTGATAAAGTCGATTCACCGTAAGCCTTCTGTAACATTTTCAGTGACTCCGAACACGAAATTCCATTGGCGATGCAAAATTTAAGACAAACTCTTTGTTCGATATTTTTGTCCATTATGAAATTCGCAATACACACTATATATGATATTACTAAAACCAGCACTGTATCTATATATATAAAAGAAAGACGGGTTTGTTCCCTTCGTTATAACTCGAGATCTGCTGGACCAATTTTCATGGTTTTTGTTTCGTTGGATTTGTCTCCGCCCTGAATCGCAGAATACATTTTAGTTTTTTTTTTTTTTCGATCAGCTGCTTATTTTCCTCCTATATGGTAGGTAGGGTAGGTAGGTAGGGTAGGTAGGTAGGGTAGGTAGGTAGGGTAGGTAGGTAGGGTAGGTAGGTAGGGTAGGTAGGTAGGGTAGGTAGGTAGGGTAGGTAGGTAGGGTAGGTAGGTAGGGTAGGTAGGTAGGGTAGGTAGGTAGGGTAGGTAGGTAGGGTAGGTAGGTAGGGTAGGTAGGTAGGGTAGGTAGGTAGGGTAGGTAGGTAGGGTAGGTAGGTAGGGTAGGTAGGTAGGGTAGGTAGGTAGGGTAGGTAGGTAGGGTAGGTAGGTAGGGTAGGTAGGTAGGGTAGGTAGGTAGGTAGGTAGGGTAGGTAGGTAGGGTAGGTAGGTAGGTAGGTAGGTAGGGTAGGTAGGGTAGGTAGGGTAGGTAGGGTAGGTAGGGTAGGTAGCGTAGGTAGGGTAGGTAGGGTAGGTAGGTAGGTAGGGTGGGTAGGTAGGGTAGGTAGGTAGGGTAGGTAGGGTAGGTAGGGTGGGTAGGTAGGGTAGGTAGGTAGGGTAGATGGGTAGGGTAGGTAGGGTAGGTAGCTGGTGTAGGTAGGGTGGGTAGGTAGGGTAGGTAGGGTAGCTAGGGTAGGTACGGTAGGTAGCTAGGTAGGTAGGGTAGGTAGGTAGGGTAGGTAGGTAGGTAGGTAGGTAGGTAGGTAGGGTAGGTAGGGTGGGTAGGGTAGGTAGGGTAGGTAGGTAGGTAGGGTAGGTAGGGTGGGTAGGTAGGGTAGGTAGGTAGGGTAGGTAGGGTAGGTAGGGTGGGTAGGTAGGGTAGGTAGGTAGGGTAGATGGGTAGGGTAGGTAGGTAGGTAGGGTAGGTAGCTGGTGTAGGTAGGGTGGGTAGGTAGGGTAGGTAGGGTAGCTAGGGTAGCTAGGGTAGGTAGGGTAGGTAGGGTAGCTAGGGTAGGTAGGGTAGTAGGTAGCTAGGTAGGTAGGTAGGTAGGTAGGGTAGGTATCACAGTTAAGACAGGACAACGTCTGTCGGGTCAGCTAGTTTAATATAAATAACAGATGCAACTCAAACTCCGCGCCAAAATGGAAAACAGTTGTGCCAATCTAACAACTACAAAAAAACCAAAAATTTGAATTTGGAACCATAAACAAATCATCCATTCCCGATACTTTTTTGACTGAATGTATGTATATTTGTATCTAAAAGGCATGTTATGCGGAGGAATGAGGAAAATGACGTCAGGAAAGTTTTGAGTATGAATGTGCTATACAATTCGAGGAAGACCAAAGAAACCATGGATGGATTGTGTGAAGGATGATATGGCTAGAAAGGGAGTGACTACCGAGATGACGATTAATAGGTACTTTTGTGGCAGAAAAAGACATGTTGCGCCGAGCACAAATAAATAGCGATAAGGGTAGGAGAATCATGATGTCACCACTTGTGCCATTTTTTTAAATTAAATTATTACGCCCTCAGTCGCATTTATTACTACAAATGGTTTCGTGTCTGCATACTTACTGTTTTTTTTTAAATAGTCATGAGTACTATAGGTAATAGAGATAGAATATTTAACCAAAAACATCGTGAACTTTTGTAATCATCATCTTTGTTTTTTTTTAATAGCTTGTTACTTTTAGAAGTGTAGTCGTAAGTATTTATTTGTCTGATAACCTAGGCGTTAGTAGTATTGCCCAAATGCAAGACCAAGACGAGACTTAGGCCAGTCTTGGTCTTGCGTCAATACACCTGGTCTTGGTCTTGGTCTTGGTGTTGCGCTCTCAGTCTTGGTCTCAGTCTTGGTCTTGGTCTTGGTCTTGCAGCAAGAGTCTCGCAAGTCTTGCAAGTCTCGCAAATATCTATTAGCCTATTGCTATTTATTGAACACGTTAGTTTCGATTTTAGATTATGATTCGCGCTGTAAGACGTATGTAGTTACAGAATTAGTTACAGAGTATGTAGTTACAAAGTTCATAAACGTCGAGGAATAATTGAAAAAAAAATGACTTTTTCAAGGTCAAACTCATTCCTCGACCTTTGAACTTGGAGGGTTGTATTGATGATTTTGATGATTATGATTCTGACTACATACCTACGTCTTACAGCGCGAATAATATTTTAATCAACAAACAATCTAAAACTGGCCTGCCAATTGCAAAAAAAATAAGAATATTTGACTTTCGCGGGCTATCCTGGAGCATTCACCAATGTACAATGTTATTAATCAACCAATAATAGAAGACTACAGGCAAAGCCTACCTATGCGGCCAAAATAAGGAAGTGCGTGTGTGTTGAGATTAGCAGATTTCATTACAGTGTGCGTAGGTACATTTTTTAGGCAATTTGTCGTACTCGTGACTGGCGCGCTTTGCTACGTAGGCACTGTCGTAAGTATGAGTAAGAAACGATGTAGGTACCTACTACGACAAAATTGTATTCCTTAGAAAAATAATCGTCGTGTAGGTACGACGATTATTTTTATATATTTAGTAAATCATCGCTGAAGACAATAGTCTTCTATAGAGATACGAGTAATAAAACGTCTATCGAAATGGGGATTGAAACCAAATACCTACTTAATAATGCCCAAATCTCAGTTTGTCTTAACTGCAAGACGCAAGAGTCTTGCCGGCTTAAGTCTTGTCTTGCTCAAGTCTCACAGGGTTCAGTCTTGGTCTTGGTCTTGCTACAATAAGGCGGTCTTGGTCTTGGTCTTGCGAAAATGCAAGAACAAGACCAAGACTGCAAGACCAAGACGATTTTGGGCAACACTAGGCGTTAGCATAACAATAATATGAAAACCAAACGGTGTCTTAAAGGATAAACTATGATGATTAAAAAATCATCCACGAAAATTGAGGTTACCTACCTCAAATTGTTAAAAGAAAACCACCCCAAAGATTTAAAACAAACATTTCGTGTTTAATTAATCAAACAATAAAATCAAAACACTCAATTAGTAAGTGGCACTACAAATTGACATCTACAGGTACTTTTTCTGACATATTTATTTACATTTTCATAAGAAAGTTTTTGAACAGACTATAGGTCCAAGCATTTCACGCTCCTTTCAACACGAAAACTACATTTTCTATTTCTAACAACGTTTACACGTAAACATTGGTTTACTGAGGTGTAAATCATTTCTTGAACGTTTGCCGGCTACTGCCTAAAGCTATAAACGGAACAGAACATGAGTTTAGACTTATGAATGTTGATAGTAAAAATATCAAGTTAATACGCCTGTTTTGTGAGGTTCAAGATTGTTTTCTTAATTGAATGGGTAAGGCCCGGCGGCCATTGCTGCATTGGCGGCAAGGCATGGCAAAGTATTTGTAGGCGACGAATATGAAAACAGGTTGAAATTGAATTCATGGGCAATATTTTAAGGGGTCATTGTATTATGAACAACTTTTACTATGGAAACACACCTGAAATCGCGAAAAAAAAACAGCTGTTCCATACATTATGCTCGCATAACTCGTGAAAATGTAAGGAACACCTGATTTTATTCGCTATTTCAGGTGTGTTCCCATAGTAAAAGTCGCGGCCGTAGTTAGTATGTTTTTACATAATTATAATCAAATCTTAATATCATCATTAGAATCAAAAATACAACTCTCTATGTGGCGTACGAAAAAGCCTTATGCCCTGTTTAGCCCCATGTTTTTTAATCTATAGATACTAATATTATAAAGCTGAAGAGTTTGTTTGTTTGGACGCGCTTTTTTTTTTTTTTTTTAAGGCTAGGAAATCATCCAATGACTGATCCCGCTCTGGGTGGAGCGGAAGGGAGTGTCAGACTCTTACTGACTAAAACCCATCCATGTTCCTTCCGTAGCCCTTTATGTTCCGGGGTAGCGGTAACCCTTTCGGACAATCCCGCTTATAACACGTGACTTAAAGCTCAAAATATCGATAAAATGTAATGTAAACTTGGAACGCGAAATAAATCAAACGTGGGCCGTTATTGTAAACAACACAAAATATTTAATGTTTCAAGACTCATGCGAAATGTTTGTTGCATGCAATAGTTTTTAAGCTACATGTAGGTATTGAATAAAACAGAGAATAACCAAAACTTTGTAGTTACTATTTTGATGCGGAGATTTGTTTTCCAAACGTATGTTGGGGTCGGCTTCCAGTCTAACCGGATGCAGCTGTATACCAGTATTTTACATGGAGCGACTGCCTATCTGACCGCCCCAACCTAGTAATGGGGTAAGACTATACCCCTTGGTAAGACTGGATGTCAGACTTACGGGCTACTGACTACCCTTAACGACTGTCAAAGATCCACGAATGACAGCCGGGACCAACGGCTTAACGTGCCTTCCGAGACACGGAGGAGTCTCGATATGTAAAGATGATTACCCATCCACGGACCCACCCCGGCAAGCGTAGCTGAACCTGATGGATCGATCCGTGCGAGTGTTATTACTTAGCCACGAGCTTCAGGGTTGCGAGCTATATGCTACCTTTTTGGTCGAGGGGTCACAAGCGCTACTGTTGAACGTGAGGTTCTGGTAGCCGTTTCCTGGTTGGACAGTGTTATTGGATTTTCCCCAGGAATTTCCCAGTAGCGTCTCGTTTCCCTGGCGTCTGAATTTGTGTATGGTTGATATTATTAGCCTCGCCCCTTTTATACACCGGGCAATTTTAGTCGACTTACAACGGCAGCCCAATTCATTGACTAATCATTCATAAAAAAATATATAAATGTATAAACATTTGGATAATTAAAAAACATACAATATCGTATACGCACGAAGTTCTTTAAAACAGCCTGTAGGACGGACGGACTATTGGACGTGGACTGTTTTAGGTTGGCTTAAGAAATTTTGTCTCATTGAAAAGGGGGATGGAATGATCTACCGTTCGATACGTAAATATTATTAACAGAATGTTACTTATTGTAATGCATTATTTATTTTTCGTTGTACCTATTATCTTTATTAATGGTAACAACTTTTTAATCACGCGTAGAGGTTATTTATGTCGGATACATCAAGTGGACCACATTTGTAAAACGACTAAAATTGTACGGTGTATATGGGATTAAACAAGTCGGTGGCAAAAAATGAAAATAAAAAACCGAAGACACCGACTTCCGAAATCAAAATTATTTTTCACTTTGTAGTGTTTTTTTTGGAAGTCGGTTTTATTTTTCACTTTTTAGTTGTGGTACCTACACAACCCCCCCCCCCCAAATTTTAATACCACTACCTGGTATGTAAATTACAGTGACAGGAACTTATTAGAACATCGTCCACATACATTAAGTAGGAAAATTAGATTTTTGTTGATTTTTCAAAAACCACTTATCCGATTTCAATAAAAATTTTATGGGACCATTTGGAAAGGGTATACTTCCCAAATGGTTCCATAAAATTTTCCATTGGTCCAACAAAAAAAGAATTTTTCAAATCGGTTGGCAAGCAACGGAGTTATGCGCGAACATTAAAATAAAAAATATACACACATCAAAAGTGTCTAGGGATCAACATATATTTTTGCAATAACTTTTCTCTTGATTGATATTAATTTAAATTTTCTTTAAGGATTCATCAAATAAAGTGTTTTCGTTTGTCACAGTAACGATAAACCAAGTCACCTTTGCATTAATAAAGAAATTTGCCATTTTCCTAATAAAGGGATTTTTGACATTTGAACCACTAACATTAAAGTTCGAAAAAAAGACTGAAATAACAGTTTTCTTTAAAATTTTATTGGGTAACTTAAACAATTAATAATCCGTGTTTCTACCGCGAACACTAACAACACAAGAACATCGGTTTGGCATACTCAAAATGAGTTCATCCAAATCACGCTGTGGAATGGCCGCCCATGTTCGTTGCAACAACAAAAAAAGGTCTTCTTGCAACTGGATACCCTCCATATTCGGCAGAGCTCTTCTCTGTAGCATATCCCATGCATGCTCAATCGGGTTCAAGTCTGGAGACTGAGCAGGCCAGGGCAGGACATTGATGTTAGCTGCGGCGAGAGTCTGTCTTACAACTCTTGCGGTGTGCGGTCGTGCATTATCATGCATTAACTGAAATAAGGGACCGATTTGCACTTGTAGAGGAACGATGACGTCAGATACAATCGTCTCAGCATAAATTTGAGCGTTGAGGTTGCCTCTGATCCAAATCAACTCAGTTCTTCCGCCGATCCAAATACCCGCCCATACCATGATGGTTCCACCACTATAAGGATGGACTTCCTGGCAGGATTTTAATCGCTGTTGGCGTCCAGGGGTTCTCCAGTGTCGTATACGTCTTGTATCCGGTCTCATACCAAAACGAGACTCATCAGAAAAGCACACGAAACGCCATTGTTCTTCTGCCCAATTTCTGTGTTCAAGAGCCCATTGATATCGAATCCTACGATTGTGCATTGCTATAGGTGGTACCCGTAGCGGTCTTCGGGAATGAAGGTTCACTTCATGCAAGCGGTTTCTGACTGTTTGGTCGCTAATTAAGTTCCCTGAAGAGTGATGAAGCCTCACGGCTAACATCATGGCGGTTATTGTTGGAGCTCTTCGAGTTAAGATTTGAATGTATCGGTCTTGTCTCCGTGTGGTGCAGCGATACCGTCCTTCATGGCGCTCAGCCACGGTACCAGTGCTTCGGTAACGTGTCCAAAGTCGACTGATAACACTCTGACTTGTATTCAGAGCTAAAGCCACAGTACGTTGCCGGGAACCAGCTTCTATCATTCCCACGGCTCTGAGCATTTCTTCCCTGCTTAAATGACGTCGCCGCTCCATAATAACGTTGGTTTTAATCAGTAGTAGGGAAACAGTAGCACTAATAATGTCTTCAATGCGTTGTATGTTTTTATAGGGAAAATATTGACAGCTGATTTTCATCTTTTACTCGAATTTGATTGACAGTTCCTGTTTCAAATTATGAAATGCACCAAAAAGGATCCATATAAATTTATAAAATCATAAATTTATTACAAAGCCACATCTCAATCTCAAGAAATCCGCATAAAAATGCTTGATCCCTAGACACTTTTGATGTGTGTATATATACAGTCGAATTGAGAACCTCCTCCTTTTTTAGAAGTCGGTTAAAAACTGGCGAAATGTAGGTGTAAGTACTATAGTTTCAACTCTGCCATACCCTTCGTGGAATAGGCGTAGTTATGTTACCTATGTGTTACACAAACAACTAAATTATTGTTTCGCACTATTTCAGCTATAAATCGAAACGGTTTGTTTGTACGACTGACTGATAAATTGATGACACTAACCATCTGCTTGGATAGAATCGGAACATTGCACAAAATGATACGACTTATGGTGCACTAAATATTTTGTTGGTGCATCCGGTAAATACACTACGCATAAAAAAAAAACAAAACGTCACAGAGATTTTCATCCTGGCGACAAATAGGTATCGAAAAGAAGGATGAATTCTTAAAAAAAAAACAGTTTTACTACCGGCAGTTTGGCCTTTTTAGTGGTGTAAGACTTCGAAATTTGAATTTAAATTTTTGAAGTTTTTATCTCATAAATGAAATGGATAAATTAATGCTATTATACGACTGATGAATTTGATTAATTTCTGATGATTTCTTAATGATAAATTAATGTAGACTTATTTATTTATTTGACTAAATAAAAATATTCTAATTGATTATATTCTGATTTATGATTATTTATCTATGCATAAACTATAGAAATTACTCAATTTAAAGTTGTTTTTTTAATACTTTTGACAATTACCTACTATAATTTGTGTAAATTTTTTGCATGTTTGCTTTTTTCGCATGCAACCACGTACGCCTCTTGGCATAACCGCTAGTTTTAGTATAATAAGTATAATAATGACTTCCAGGCGAGCCAGTCGCATGCAGAAACAATTGCTAATTCCCTAAACAATTTCAACGACGTAACACTGAAACCCAGTCAGTCACCAATCATTATAACAATACCTACAGCAAGTTTTTAATAATTACAGTTTTGACAGGTCGCCAGCTCGTTCATTTTCGGGTAATGGTTTACAAACGGAATTAGACTGTGGAACTGTAGCTATTCGGCCATAATTACGTACGTAACGTACGTTACGTACGTTTTAGAACGTGTTAAGAGTGTGAAAATAGTTACGGACTATTTGAATCGGTCAAAAATAAAATTTAAAATCACATAGATAATAGACCGCTCGTCTTAAAAACTTCCATTACCGTACAGAAATTCAATATTGTGCGAAGATGTATTTGTAACATTGCATTTAATGCTAATAAGTATTCCATTTGATTCTAAAAATCTGTGACGTCACTTTGCTATGTGTATTTCATACAAATCACGTACAAATTCCGCGTTTTTGAAAATCCAAAAAAGGAAAGGTTTTTGAAATTTCGACTACCCTTTCAAATACTCAATTCAATCAATCTGCCTAGCCCTTTCCCAACTATTTTGGGGTCGGCTTCCAGTCTAACCGGATGCAGCTGAATACCAGTATTTTACATGGAGCGACTATCTGACCTCCACAACCCAGTAACTGGGTAATAATACGATACTCCTTGGCAGCCAGATTCGGATAACCCGTCATAACTGTCAAAGTTCCACGAATGACAGCCGGGACTAACGGCTTCACGTGCTTTCCGAGGCACGGAGGAGGTATGTAAAGATGGTCACCCATCCACGGATCAACACCGGCAAGCGTAGCTTAACCTGAATCATTTTTTCTAAAATATAAGTAAGTAGCCTCTGTTGCTCTTTATAGACATCGTTTTCCAGTCCTTGGAAACCAGTAATATGTAAAGGTTTAAGCTTTGTGTAAAAAGACCAAAGAGTCTTCTAGTACCGCTCTGCAGGAGCAACATTTATAATCAGGGATCGTCGTCTCGTAGATTATATTTGATAAAAACTTTGCAGTATACATACAACATTAGTTTTAGTATATGCAAAACCCGAAACACGTGTCTAGTATTTTTATGTAAAGAATCTATGTACAAAATTTCAAAATTGTATTATGCAAAACCACAAAGTTATAAGCTTGTTATGTTACTTGGTTGTCCGTACAAAAACATGGTCACTACGCGACCGGCGCCTCCAGCATCGTCTTGCGCTAATTGATAATGTTCGGTGTCCAACTTGTAACATTTTTTTAATGTTTTTAGGAAAAAATATAACATGGTGTAAACATTATTGGAATCGATTCAGTTCCTCATCTTGAACAAACTATACAGGTTTCGCATATATACTAAAAATAATGTTGTATAATTAATTAAGTTATGTAATGTATAGAAATAAAATAAACGACGGAACTCAAACACTGTGCTATGTGCTAAACAAGCAGACAAATAAATAGTGCTAAAAGACAAGAATATTTTAAAAAACGAATCTTAAAAATATACCGTATTTGGCAATGGTCAATCTTAGTGCGCAGCCTAAATAATTAGGCATTGCAAGGCCCACATAGGGCCTAGTAAACAGTATTTTTTATAAATTAAATAGTAAATAATATAAGCTAAACTATAAGAAAAGTGCTCGAAATCGTTTTTAAAACCATTCAAAAAGTCCATTCCAAGTCAAAACTTTAAAAAATCTAAAAAAAAAACTAAAAGTTGCTAGTTACAAAATTAGATCTACCATCACCGTACACAAATAAGTCAAAAAGCTGCTAATATGGGACAAATAAACGGAATTAAAAACAAATTGTAAATAATTAAAACAAAATGGGACAAACTAAAAACTTAAAATTAAATTATTACTACATACAAGTTACGTTCAGTACATGACATTTTTACTTCAATACTTACAACCAATGTACTCATACGAGGAAATCATAGAATCATAAAGATAGACAAAGGACTAAGCAGTTCTTATTCTGAACGTTTACTATAGACAAGGGAAATATTTAACTGATGCTCCAAAAAGTTATTGACCTTATGGCGGAAACTTTTTAATTTAATTAACTTTTTGCGCTTCTAATGATGCGCGAGGGCGCGCGCTTCATACAACTTTATCGCAGTTTCTCGACAATTTAGGGGCAAATTCATCAATGAACTGAACACATCTAAATAAACCGCTTTCAAAAGCTGTCACTGTCATAATTCTTGGGGAATAGGTATTGACACTGATAGCTTTTGAACGCGGTTTATGCTAAACTTGTTCAATTCGTACGTGAAATAGGTTCTTAGTATTTTTAAACCCCAATATAAATTAAATTGTTCACAAGAAGTAGCACAATTGCTGCCACGAACACGTATGTGTTTTGAAGGCGCTGAGCTTAGAATAGCACAAAAAATAGTGGCAGTGTTTGTGTTAATTCAATCATATTATTATTATCAAGAGCCTAAAATGGAAAATTAGAGGTTTCGATTTAATACATACCATATAACTATTAGCATTGATAGTCCAAATAAAGTATTTCCCAAGAGATGAAAGTGCTCATACGCACGTTCTCGACAACTGCCTCAATAGAGTAAAAAAATATAAATTATATTTAGCCCGTTAGTCAGATTATAAAAAAAAATATTAGACACGTATTTTTTGCTTTATCATATTAACAAAAATTGACTGAGATAAAACGCATTAAAGTTGGGGAGTCTCGCTACGTCACAAGTAAGTGTAATAACTACATACTCGGGACGTCATGCCACATTTCAACTCAATGTATCAGCGTAATCTTTGTATTACGTAAAAAAAGAAAAAATACGCGAACACTATTTCTTTAATAACCTAGCTGACGGACTAAAATATAAATTTTAGTCATCATCCCTATTGCGTCTGCACATAACGTGTTAACGGACTAAATAGTCCAGTACAAAGTAGCCTTCATAACATTAGTATTTTGTTAGTCAAATATTATTTGATAATAAAAACAAAACAAATAAACAAGATTACATGATTGCCCCGTCCACCAACGCCATCTATCGTCGAAGCAGGAAGTTAAGTCATAAGTTTTTCAATCCTACCCTCAATTTTGCTTGAATATTAGTGTTTCATATGAGTACATTGGAGGTCTGATTTAACGAAATTGATGATACTACAATTCTAATACCAAAAAGTGTTTGTATGAGATTTTTTTACTTACAGAATCTTGTATGTAACATGACTGATTTGGTTGGTGATGAGAGAAGTTTATATAAAAAAAATACTATACCCATATGTTTGTGCTCACAAAACTAAAAGTGTTCGATGGATTGACTTGAAATTTTGGCAGGTAATAGAATTTATACCCAAGCGTTTTGTTACATACTTTGTATGTCGAAGTGCCCACGAGTATGGCAGGTAGGGTAGGTAGGTAGACTTGGTAAGTCAGCTTGCGAAGCCGTACCGGCAAAACCTAGTATTTTATAAATACTTTTTTTGACTATTAATCTAGATAATATGTTTTGTTCTTTTAAAGCCACAAAACCTGCTTTATTATCACAACGACAACAACAAATGGCAAGAGGGCTCTAATCACCAACCAAACGGAGACTAAAAAAAATAAAATAAAGGAAAATGAACACACTTCTAGCAACACTGCGTCTAATTTTCCACTCACGATGAGGTCCTCCTCTCTGATCTTGTCAGAGTTCTTACTGGCCGCTCGGAATGTGGTTGCGAGGTACTTCTGTTCGTCTTTGGTGAGGAGCGTGCATTTTGCCGCCAACTTCTTGCTTGTGTTGCCCATACTGAAAAATAAATGGCGGTATTATCATAGGGCAAGCACATTCACAGCTTAACCCATACACTGCCATGAACACAAGGCACTCAGTAGGTGCGGGCCTGCGGACGGCGCGTATATGTTCCACGCGCGCCTCAAAGAGATGTCAGCATATGAAGGGGCCAAGCCTGCCGGGTAAGCGGGATTGTCCGAAAGGGTTACTGCTACCCCGGAACACAAAGAGCTAAAGAAGGAAAATGGATGGATTTTAGTCAGTAAGAGTCTGACACTCTTCCGCTCCACCCAGAGCGGGAGAAGTCACTGGATGATTACCTAGCTTTAAAAAAGAAAAAGGTAGTAGGGATTTTGGCGACACGTATGTGTGTTGAAGGCACTGAGCTTAGAATAGCACTTGCCAAAAATAGTGGTAGTGTTTGCGTTAACGCCTGTATTTGGCGAAGGAGTAGACAGAGGTGTATCTACGGCATTAATTTAATACTCGCCAATAATGTTCCCACTGCTGGGACACAGGCCTCCTCTCTCGAAGAGGGGCCTTCATCCTCCACGCAGGCCCAGTGCGGGTTGCTAGATGTTACATATTCGAATTTTGATTTCGATGATTCTCACAATGTTTTCCTTCACCGTTTTGAGAACAGCGGTTTTTTTATATCTTTTTTTTTAAATTAAGTAAAAGGAGTTTTTGTCCAGTAAGGATATGCCAACCCCATCATACCTTATTACAATGTAAATACACAAAGAGAAACAAATCAAAATTACATTCTCGTAATACTAAAAAGCTGCTGTTCACTGCTGAACGACTAATACTAAATTACATAATTTTTTGGCTCTTCCGATTTAGGGTCTGCCAAGATGCTTTGAATCAGACCTACATCCAGCCTATTTAAGTTCAATTCGTTCAGCATCAATTCGCGTTCATCTTTATTCCGGAGACATTCCATCAGCAAATGCTGAACATCTTCAATTAGATGGAGAGCAGTGGTTATGCAATTAAATACACAGCATAGCGCCTGCCGGGGTTCGAACTCACGACCTACAAAATATGGGTAAATATTTTGTAGGTCGTCGTCGCATTAGTCGCATTGTTCAAACACTCGGTAGGCAAATGAAAGATGCGAAGTACCGAAATCCAACATCTCTGGATAGGTTCTATGACGAATTCATTTTTCATTTTGTGTTCAGGCGTTTCTCCTCGAGTGAAAAATGCCGAATGAAAAAAAAAACTTGAGAGGTGTCAAGGGACATCTGGATGGAACGAAGTTCCTTTCGATTAATTAGTGAAGAAATTGTAATAAAATTTTATTTCTTTTAAGTTTTAATAATAAAAAAAAATCTGATCTAAAATTAACCAATCAAAAAATATTGATTAAAAAGACATCATATTTTACTCCAAAAAAAGTGTCGTTACAACTTTTAGTCTTAATTTCCGTCTAGCCCCCTTTCGCAACGCGCGATAAGGAACTTCGTTTCAAAAACAAAGTGAATGCATCCGATATCAGCTTGCTTGAGTCATCAACATCTTTCGGGTATATTGCGTTCACACTGTTTAAAGACACCTCTCAGTTGCTTGTAACCGTCATATCTAAGTTATCAGTATTATCTCACGGCATTTCCATTATGAAATATGTCGTAATAACACTGTCAAAATTGTTTGCATAAACTATGACTCATAGCCCTGGCTGGAGGCCTTCACCTTCTGAACGCCATATACGTGACAAACAAGCGTATGCCCTGTACGCCAACGACACAAATATGTGACAATGCCAACAATACTATAGCACGAAATTAACAAAATATTTACTTTTGTGAGTGTTTATATAGATATCTTAAAAATTGAAGCTCTCGTTCGTATTTAATGACATAAACGTATTGAAAGACACCTTGGATATTAGGAAATTCATGATGACAAGAAGAAAAAAATTTGTAGCTTGGCGTGGAGGGCACGCGCGTGCGTTTATGCTCTGGCGTTCAAAAAGTTAATTTACAGTAGAAAACCTCTTAGGTTGAACTGAGAGATGTCTTTAAAAAAAAATGATTCATTAATCTGCTAGAGGAAAGCTTGGGTTGTACTATAAAAAATTTAATTAACTTTACTTGGGTAGTTTTTGAGTTAAATTCGATAATACGTACTTTAATTCAATTTGGAGTAACTTATCTAAACTACCTTTTGGAAGAGGCTATAGTCCGGTCAATTTAGACCAAAAAATGACAGTGAAGTTACATAAAGTCCCAACAAGCTGAATTTCAGTGAAATTGTTCAAAATATAATTATAAACAATGTCTAGAAGTTCCCCATCATTCCCCTGTAAGGAAAAAAAAATATTCAAGGTCAAAGGTAAAAAAATGAGTTTTCGCGATTTTCAGCAAAACGGTAAGTTTTATCATAAAAGTACCTCTGAATGAAGAATGTTAACTAATTTTGATTATTAGCACTCCATATTCTCTGTCAAAAATAAAAAATACTTGTGAAAGAATTACTTGGATCCGTCAATTAGTTTCCGATTTATAAGTAAAACAAGTAGTAACCGCACGACGCGGTCTGCCGGTGACAGTGTGACGTCATCGTACAACACGCTCAGCTGGCTCGCTTAGTCCGCTAGCGGTCGCGCGCCCGTACCGTCGAAATTATACCTAAATACTTTTAAAAATGTCAAATCCAAATACTAGGAAATCATGTGTTGTGCCTAAATGTAAAAATACAACTACCAATTCGCCGGAAAAGTTGTTTTTTATTGTTCCAAAGGACGTTAAAATGCGAAAGAAATGGAAAAAACTATGAAGAGGTTAGATCCATTTGGAGATAAAAGTACAGTTTATTGTTGTGAAGACCATTTTGACGTAAGTCTAATGATCATATTTTATATAGGTAGGTACATAAGTAGGTAATAATTATTATTTTCATATTATAACGAAACAATTTCTAACGGGATTAATCGCGTGTTTATTGATTTTACATTGGCAGGAAAAATGTAAAATCGATAAGTACCTACCAGCGAGTAGGTACCTACGCGATTAATCCGGTTTAAAATAGTTTCATTTTAATAGGTATACATCATCATCATCATCATCATCAGCCTGTAGAAGTCCACTGCTGGACATAGGCCTCCCCTATAGGTACATGTCCAGGAAGAACTATTCTGAGCCCTCTCCATCTTCCCGCGATCTTAACAATGTCGTCGACTTAGCAACGAAATCACTATTTGTTGATAAATAATGCGCAACCATTAATCCATTAAAGGAGTGCTTCGATGTTACGGCGATTCAGGGGCAGCCCGAACAGTATTTTAGCTACACTGGCGGACAAGGTCGATGGACCTTTTATCAGGCTCTGGGCTGGCAGACATGTGCGTGCACATGTTCATGTAGCCAATTAGTATATTTAAGTTATGTTTTATGAGTGTACTAACATAGGCTAAGCTCATACTAACACTATATGGATCCCTTTGATCAGAAATAAAAATTTTGAATTTGAATTAATCCCTCTATTATAGGTAAGTAGATTATCCGATTGCCCTTTTTTGAATCCTTCATCCATTTTATGAATCGAATAATATTTACTATATTATTAGACTAGTAACGTAATACGCGTACGAAAACACAACAAACTACTGCGCAAGCTACTACACCTACTATAACCGCTGGCGATTTGATACTAAGCGGAGCGCGGCCCGGGCGGCGCGTTGTAACATGACGTCACAAGCGGTCACGTGGCTGTTAGCGGGACTCGGTATTTTTCGAAACTTTGAAAGCCTATAAAATCAAAACTACTAGGTATTTTTGACTACAACAAAAACTAATGTATTTGTATACGTACAGGCTTTACTGAGACAAAATTTCAAGCGATTTGGCATACCTAGTAACATTCTTCATTGTAGATCATAAAATTATCTATAAAAAATGTATCAATACTTTTTTTTCTTACGAGCCACCGTTTCTGAGATATAATGATTCAAAAAGTTATAAAAGTTGTTATCATCATAATATGCATGAGTACGCCACGTATATACATCTAGAGGTGTCACGGCGCCCTCGCCTACCGCCGGACGCAGGTCCTTATCCGAGATGGATGTTTCGGGAGGTTCCAGCACATAAACAGGCGGGAGGAAACGCCCAGGTGTCACCACTGCCAGGACCATCCAGAGGACTCGGAGGAGCACACGGTGGAAATCTACCCCGCTTGGGCGGAGCACAGCCATGTCCTCATAGAGGCGATTGGTGGCGACGGCGACCTCTCACGCCCGGCCCTGGTGTAAGCCATGGTCCGGAGTGAGAGGGAGTGGAAGGCAGTCATCTCCTTCTGCGAAGCAGTCATGCTTGCAAAGGAGGTGGCGGGATGGGAGAGGGGAAGGTCCTCTTGCCTGTCCCTTGCTGTCCTCTCGCAGCGATGCCCTTAGCCGAGGTCCGTACCCCACAGGGGGTGCCCTTAGCGTGTAGTAGCTTATTCTGTAAGTTTTTATAAGCCCAGAGGCCTAGAGGTTGCAATTTATTGTGGGATGTAAGTGAGATGGGCAAATCATTCAATATTATTTAGGATTGCTCGTTTACTGTCTGTATTTCTATTTCTCGTGCCCAGATCGTGTTTTAAAAACGAATTGATTTCTTTTATCTGTGGTTTCGTTACCACAGATATAAGGGGTTGCAAAAAATAACGATATTTTTCCCTCGTCCATGCGTTACTTTATGCAATATTCTCTAGTTCTTCTATTGTTTTATTCAGAAGATAATTATTGTTAGTAAACTGGTCAGTAGCTATTTAAATTACAAATAATGTGATTATTTAATCTAGAATAGCTAAGTACACTACCTCATAGGTGGCGTGGAAACGTGTGCATATTATGACGATAACAACTTTTATAACTTTTTGAATCGTTATATCTCAGAAACGGTGGCTCGTAAGAAAAAAAGTATTGATACATTTTTTATATATAATTTTATGATCTACAATTTTTGTCTGAGGTATTTTTATGATAAAACTTACCGTTATGCTGAAAATCGCGAAAAACTCATTTTTTTGACCTTTGACCTTGAATAAAAAATTTTCCTTACAGGGGAATGATGGGGAACTTCTAGACATTGTTTATAATTATGTTTTGAACAATTTCACAGAAATTCAGCTTGTTGGGAGTTTATGTAACTTCGAATGTCTAAATTGACTGGACTACTACTGACATAGACAAATCACATAGATAAAAGACCGCTTGTCTTAAAAACTTCCATCACCATATACAGAAATTAAATATTATGATAAATATATCATTTTGACGTCCAAAAGTGCCTTTCTTGTGCCTATTTGAAATGATTTGACTTTAACTTATTATAAAAGGGAAAAATCAAAAACTTTACAAAAAAATATAGTTGTTGTTTTTTTAAAGTATTTTATTAAATGGGTTTGGATTTGGAAATAGCCACCATTCTATGCTTCTAAACTTAATGGGATTTTACTCAGCAGGAAGGAAGGATCAAATAGTATTTCCTGTCGGCAGTTTGCAACTGTGTGCTAGTTAGATTGTAATCCTGGCTACAATTTAGGTTTTGAATTACTTAAATGAATGATTAATTCTGTATATACTTAGGATATCAGCACTTCCTAATAAATAGTTCAAGCTAATTGTTTATACTAATAAAAAATATGTTAATTTTACAGTTTAGGAAATCGGCTATCCTAAACCAATTGGAAGAGAATTTACGCATCAACTTAATTTGTAACCTTGCAGAATGATTAAATCTTTATTTTACCATAGTATAAAAGCTAATCTCCTTTAGAAAAATGAATTTGATGGCCAGGACAACATAACAATGTGAACAATTTTTTTATTTTATTAATTTTAAAACATTGCCCCACATTTTAACTAGTTCCAAATATGAACACAACTTAGTTCAACATAGAACAAGTAATTTGTAATCTGTACTTCATGAGTTTTATTTAAAATAGGAATGCTTTAATGTTTCACAATATTTTATTTAAAATTGGTCTGCTTTAATGTTTTACAATATTTGATTGCAGTTCAAATGTAAACTTTGCAGTTATTAAAGTTGCCTTGCACATCCAAATAGAAGGCCATAAACTCTATGGTAGGCAGATTTATTTTATCATTACTTTCTTTCACTTGATTTTAATGATAACATATAACATTATTATCAGATAACAGATTACTACTAGATTATTTTGAAGAGTGGAAAGGAACAATATTTAAACATCATTTTATTAAACTATGGTCATTTGTCATTGCTCAGAGTCACTTTTGCCGAAAAATATAAAGAAAATCATGAGATTAGGGTAGCTGTAATTTCAGTGGGTTTGCACAAAAGGGTTACCGCTACCCGGCACTCAAATGGTTGAGTTTTAGCCAGGAAGAGTCACTCTCTTCCACCCTGAGTCATTTGATGATTTCCCATCATTAACACTTTCACTGCCCAGTTAAAACTATTCTCAACTAGCTTATTTCTGGCAACCCTAGCAGCACGTTTTGATTTGCATCCGGCAGGCGGGTGCAGGGCATGGTCACAAGCCACATATATCTATTTATATGTAGGACGCGGGACCTGCTTTGTGGGCACGGAAACAAATTATCGTGCAACCCGGGAGCCGAGTGCTGGGCACAAAAAGTGTTAAATAAAAAAGGGGTGCAATTGCTATAAACCAGTCTAAATACCTCTTAAATAGAACCAACTACTTATTTTTTCTAATATTTTTGGATAGCTCACCATTAATTCAACCAACTTTTCCTAATAGAATGGGTAATGATAGAATGAAAAATAATACAGAAATATAGGAAAATAAAAAAGAAAATAAACTGGACAAAATTGAACTAATGATACTTATAGGTTTTTGACAATATAAACTTTATTTATTATTTATTTATTTATTAAAAACTCCCAAGGGATTAAATATACAGGACAATTTCATAAAATTATTACAAAAAAATTAAAGGAGGCCAGCATTTTTTTAAATGTTTTAAAACTTCTTTATCCAAAAATAGAACTTGTTGCCATTTGAGTCATGTGATACTGTTTGTTTTAGCACATCATTAACATGACATAGAGGAAACCTTGTCACATTACTATTCTACCTTGAATTAACAGGAAGATAAGCAAAATAATGGGACTTATTTCTACATTAGGAAATACAACCTCTTTCGTTTTCCTGACATAAAACTTGTATTGCAATGTCATTGCCTACAACCTTACACTGAAAAAAAATATTTAAAAAATTTGACTCTGTTTTACGTGAATTTATTTTATAGCTAAATTATTAATACTCATTTAGCAAAATAGTTGTAAAGAAAAAGGGAATTAAAAGATTTATTAAATACGTTTTACGTCGTAATCATAACATAAACATTACCTTTTGACCGATAAAAACAATAGCGACTGTAACTTTACGAATACACTGCACACAGAATTACTGTCCTTATCGATTGAAAACTTTTACTACACATAATCTCGAGTACCAATCATATTAATAAAACGAAGTTATAAAATATATTACGCTGGTGAAATTGTTGCACGTACTAAATCAATATTTTTTTTGGCAAAAATTACAATTTACTAAAATAGGTTACCTGTCAACGTCAATGTCAATTAATATTTTTTTAAGTTTGTTTCAGCCGGACGGAACCAGGTATTTATTTGCAATGCGTTTGAATATCCACCCGCGAAACGACTACACACGACTAGTGCTCGTCGTCGCGTCACAGCGACTGCCTTTATCGCGAATCTTGGTTTCGATACTGGAAATAAACCGCATAGAATAGAATACAAACATGTGGAGTTTAATTCACCTCCAAGTTTACTGAAACAATCTTTATCCGGTTTTAGGATGGGAGTATTAATGCATTGTTTAATTTACAGTTTCACAAAATATTATATTATGTTTGGTCCCTAATTATAGTTCATTCATTCATGACGCTCCATAAAGCCCCATTTACACGGCGCAAGTTTACTGCGTGTGAGTATTCATATTCATTCATATTCATATATTGTATATGTATGTAGTGTTATTATACTCTTTGGTATGTAGCTTGCAACCTCTGTAAGATACTTATCGTAACATAATACTTGTTTATTTTTTATTTCTGTCTTAATAGTCTGTTACCCCATAATTCTTACACTTTTCGTTTTTAGCTTAAGTTATCACTGTTAGTATTTGAGAATGTTGTCCATCTGTGATTGGCAACTGCATATGCACATAACTGTTACCTACTGTTCGCTGATATTTTGTATACACAAGCAGTTGGTGTGAATAAATAAATGACCTGTGGCATACCATAATATTGCAGCAACAATTGACTGGCTCCGTCTAAACAACTCGTAGAATTTTTGCACAATACGAGCAAATTTGCCACTCAAAACTAATATAAGTGTAAACAACACGTACATACAACAATATTACAATTCAGGCATGAATTTCTTACACCATTCATACATGAATGCGTTGACAGGGTGTGTTAATCTTGCTGCATTATTGAGGCAAGAAATCCTAATAGAAATGTCCTACTACAAAAACATGCAACTCAGTTTAGACGAGGCTAAACTTGATATGGAATTATTTATTGGGAAAGCTTTCATTCAATCATTGTATACCATTTCATGGAAATCGCACGCGTTCAAACACTTGCATCATTGCATGCAATTGAGCAATAGTAGCACTTTTAATTGCTATGCAAGAATTCTTGCTTAGCAATAATTAAAAGTGCTACTATATTGCTCTTGATCGTTCCAGAAACATGCACCGTGTAAATGTGTCTTACGCATCAATCTCTTGTGTAAATAAACTCTAATCACGAGACTTTTACTTGCTTTGATCTGAAAATTGAATTTACGCGTTGACTATAATTGATAATGGAAATAAGAACAACAAATCACGAGACTCATGGCTTTATTTTCGTAGCAACAAGGTTTTTCTAAATAAAATGTTGATAATTCAGGCGAATTAATCCAGTGTAGCCGAATAATCAGTCCATTTGTATTCGCAGAGCCTCTGAGAATCCTCGTGAACGATTAATTATTTTAGCATCTCAATAAAGATATAATGGTCCATACAGTTGAAATTAAAGTGGCCGCCGTGTATGCGTGTACAGTTTTCAGAACTGTTTTGTTTTCAAAGTGACTCGCCACGTTTCTATGTAGTAAAAGTATCATGTGAATCTGAGGTGGTATGGTCATGGCAGTTGCAAAGCATTTTAGTCTTGGACTTATGAACGAGGGCAGTATAGTTCCAACTGTTATTATGCAGAACATGGCGCCACCCACAATTAAACCTCCTGAGGAGTCTTTTGGAGACAATGCGTTGCCAATTATGTAACTCCAATGTGCTAATGAGCCCATTCGTATCAGCCACAGTAATTTCAAAACGACTGTACTACACAAAATTACGGCTATCGTAGTCAAGACACACATGATTGCGATTGCATAATTTTTTTCTGCATTTGCTTTTTACTGGATGGAGGAAGAGGAAGGTACATACATAATGTGCTAGAGTTAAAAAAATTGTACAGGATTGTGAAATAAATCACTTATTTATTTCAGCTTCATCTCTTGATCTGTGTGACGTTCCGTTATATAATTGTAACTTTTAGTACTTTGTGTATTTTATTTCAATGTGATTTGAAGTGAACAGAAATCTAACGTTGATTTTGATGATGAAATGAAACCACAGAGTAGTTGTCAGTTGATTGTGGATATGACATGACGACTGACGACATAGGCGACATTGACCATGAATAGCGTTTTAAAATGTAGTCCATACAAATATACATAGTATGAGTCCATTTTAACCGAACAAATATTTTAATCGTGACAAAATTCTCAGCATTTTATTTCACAATTTTTAGTATGCTACACAATAATGTTAGGAACGTACTTTGTGGTTAAAACTCATAGATTTTGAACGCATTGTATTAGTAGTGTAGCCAGCTCCACAGTCCACAGAATACCAATGTTTTTGGTAACTTTTCAGCCGTTCTCAGGACACCAATTCGTTATAATAATGGTAGTGAAAAAGAACTAAAGTTTAATTATAAATAACTAACATCAAAAGTTAATTTAATTTATCAGTGATAAAGCCATACAGAAATGTTACTATGAAAAATTTGTTATAAATACTAATAGTATTTTTAAATTGGTAGAATTTTAAATATTGGAGGGTCACACGTCATCGTGACTTGGAAAAATATTGTGCGGCTGAAATTTTATTGTGTTGAGATTATAACGAAAAGTGCTTTATATTGAATGTGGCAAATATAAATAAACAAAATGACTCTCACTAAAATGGAGGTAGACTCGGGAAAAGGTGAAGGATTCCGGCCGTACTACATAACAAAGATTGAAGAGCTGCAGTTGATCGTCGCCGAGAAATCTCAAAATCTTCGTCGTTTGCAAGCCCAGCGTAATGAGCTCAACGCTAAAGTACGTATGTTGCGCGAAGAGCTCCAACTTCTGCAAGAACAGGGCTCTTATGTGGGCGAGGTCGTCAAACCTATGGACAAGAAGAAAGTGTTAGTCAAGGTACACCCTGAGGGTAAATTCGTGGTTGACTTGGACAAGAACGTCGATATCAACGATGTGACCGCGAACTGCCGGGTAGCGCTCCGCAATGAGAGCTACACGCTTCACAAAATCCTTCCGAACAAAGTGGATCCTTTGGTGTCACTCATGATGGTAGAAAAGGTCCCTGATTCTACTTACGAGATGGTGGGCGGTCTCGACAAGCAGATCAAGGAGATTAAAGAGGTGATTGAGCTTCCAGTGAAACATCCCGAGCTGTTTGATGCTCTAGGTATTGCTCAACCAAAAGGTGTGTTGTTGTATGGTCCCCCCGGAACTGGTAAGACCTTGCTTGCACGTGCTGTAGCCCACCACACTGAGTGCACCTTCATCCGTGTCTCAGGTTCAGAGCTGGTCCAGAAATTTATTGGTGAGGGAAGCCGCATGGTCAGAGAGCTTTTCGTTATGGCCCGTGAACATGCTCCCTCAATTATCTTCATGGACGAAATCGATTCAATCGGTTCATCTCGTATTGAGTCGGGCAGTGGTGGAGACTCTGAAGTACAGAGAACTATGTTGGAGTTGCTGAATCAGCTGGATGGTTTTGAAGCAACAAAGAACATCAAAGTCATCATGGCTACTAACAGGATTGATATTCTGGACCCTGCTCTGCTTAGACCTGGACGTATTGACAGGAAGATTGAGTTCCCCCCACCAAATGAGGAAGCTCGTCTTGACATCCTGAAGATTCACTCTAGAAAGATGAATTTGACAAGAGGAATCAATCTACGTAAGATTGCGGAGCTGATGCCTGGTGCGTCAGGTGCTGAGGTTAAGGGAGTGTGTACCGAGGCTGGTATGTACGCTCTCCGTGAGCGCAGAGTCCATGTCACACAGGAAGATTTTGAAATGGCCGTAGCAAAGGTTATGCAAAAGGACTCGGAGAAGAACATGTCTATCAAGAAGCTTTGGAAGTAAAAGTTATTCTTATATTTTTAACTGTATTCTATGTTTTAGGAAACTAATAAGTCTTTCTTTGTAATGAAATTTTTGTTTTATTTTATAACCTTTTTACTGAGTATTATAGTGAGAGAAGTTAGGAAAATTAAGGTATGGATAAAATAACTTCCATTTCTAAACAAAATAAACAACCAAGTCCATATATAACACTTATTTTATTTGAATTGTACACTTCAATAAGTTAAACTTAATATAATAATATCAGTAGTATTCTAATTGTACATTAATTATGCTCAATCATAATTAATCATTTTAATTATCAATTTCAAGTAAAAACAATAAAAGTAATAGCTTAGAACCTTCTCATTCAAGAAAAGAATTACAGAATAATCAGAATAAAATGTGATTATCTGCTGGGACAGGCCCTCTTCAATGACAGTTGGTATAACAACATTCTAATTTTAAATTAGAATTCTCTATCACCACAGAGTACATTTTTATAATTATATCTATGACTATCTTCGATCAATAATACACTAGATTCCCGATTAGCGCTTCAAAAACGGCCCGAAGAATAAGAGCACAAATAATTTTGTGCTCTTATTTCAAATTAGTATGGTCCAACCATAGCCAACGTTAAAACGTCAAGATGCCGCAATGCGTGTTCAAAAATTGTGTAAATAACCACCGTAACACCAAGATTTTAGGAGGAATATTTTTTTTTCAATAATTTATATAATTATGCATGTGTTTTTCATTAAAAAAAACATTTAAATAGTAAATATGACATCGTTTAGCAAATATTATGATTGTTTGACCAATGTTTGCGACCACGCGCCAACTATTGCAACTATTGTAACAAGCATTGACTGTTCTGGAACAGGGAATGCATGGAGTAGTATTATTATTTTATTTGTTGTTTTTATTTGTAGATTTCCTACCAACTTATTTCGGAATGCAGAATGGGTATCTACTGTCGCGAAAGTTGACCAGGAAAAATCAGACAAATAAAATAATAAGTAAAAAAAATCAACGGGTTGCATGCCGGGAGTGGCCGCAGAAGTGAAAACTTGAATTATCGTTATGCTTTTTTTTTACCCATCATAAATAAAGTGCACAACGCCGCTAAAGAAGTTTTCATTTCAAAAAATAATTTGATTTTATACAAAAATATTTTTTTATTATTTCTAAATTGCGCGCATAAGAAGACACATCCATTTTTTTTGCGGGTTGATAACAATGAGCCAACCAGCAGACAATTATAGCCAATGCCTTAATAAAATAACTATTATACTAATTTAGTTCTACTACTTTTTTACTACGGTCAAAAATATTTGCCTTCATAGAAAACGAACATTCGTCTAAAAAAATATATTATTATTCTGCAACTCTACGTCTTTCAATACTTACTGTATTCTGAGTATTTCTGAGCATTGAAATGTCATACCAAGAATTACGTCTAGTTTCAAAATAGAGTAAGCACGAAATTGTCAACAAAATGTTTTTAACCTTATTGCTTAAGATGTAAGTTTTATATTACAATAAATATTTTTGTACTTATTATAAAAATGACTGTTTATTTTCAAGCGACATTTTGAATTTATTGCTTTTACTTTCTCCAATGATAGAAGGACTTAAATAAAAATATTTTGCAATCGTAATCAAACTTTATGCTTGAGTATTAAGGTTTATAATGAATTGAAGTTGTTAATATTATAAAACTTTTTTCTTTATTTTGTAGTAACAAATGTAAATGTTTATGTGTGTGTAAACGTGGCCACTTCAGTGACTTATTTTTGTTCCTGATCCTGTATCTAGTGTATTATTGATCGAAGATGACTATATTATAACATAATAAACATTATTTCACTTAATAATGAATTATATTATTATTTATTTCTTATAATTATTCTTTTACTTTCTTTATCATCCAAATCAGATTCGGTGTCTGACAAGTCTTGCTGTGGTGGTGACGCTGGCATGGTGAAAGGTAATCCTCCAGGAGTCTGAAAAATTTTAGTAATTATTATTAGGCCGTTAGTCCCGGCTGTCATTCGAGAATCTTTGACAGTCGTTACAGGTCGTCAGAAGCCCAAGTCTTACAACCAGTCTTATTACCAAGGGGTATCGTGTTACTCAGTTACTGGGTTGTGGAGGTCAGGTAGGCAGTCGCTCACTGTAAAATACTGGTATTCAGCTACATCCGGTTAAACAGGAAGCTGTCTATAATTGTGAAGAGGCTAGGCAAATTTTGATTGATTATCATTAAGCATCTTTGATTAAAATGCCTTTGTTAATCATTTATAAGTATGATAATATTTTAAACGTGAATAAGGCTCAATTTACACCACCGCGGAATGGAAGAGACTTTTTGTACCTACAAAGCAAAATTAACTTCATGTCAATTGTGTAACATACAAACTACACTGGACAGCAAGTAAACCGAGCCACCCGCTACCTAGGCACTCTAATTCGATTTTCTCAAAAACTAAAAATCCTACAATGATCAAAGTTGTACCCTACAGAAAGTGCATTTCATGGTGATTAAAATGAAAGGAAACTCATTGGGTTTAATCAATATTTCAGTGTTTATTATGGATTTTACAAAGAAGAGTCGTTTTCCAGTCGTGACAATCGTTAGTAATGAGAAAAAAAAATAATTAAAGCCAAAAACAAAGATAAAAAAAAAAAAAGTTTTTGATCAATATTCCGTATTCATCGACCTTACGAGCCTGACGATAAAATCTTGAGGAATTGTATTCCACTCCTCTTCAATTGCGATTCGCAGCTCTGGAAGCCTGAACCCGGGCTCGAACCCGACGTTTCAGCTCATCCCATAAGTGTTCTATCGGATTCAAGTCCGGGCTTCGAGCTGGCCAGTCCATCGTACGAATGCTGACGTCGCGTAGATACTGGGTCACCACATGAGCAACATGAGGCCGTGCATTATCATGCATCAATTGCATATCCTGTCCGATATATCCTGCGTAAGGTACGGTACCACATGGTCTGCGAGGATTTCAGTAATGTAGCGATGAGAAGTCAGTCCACGTGTACGGCCCGTCGGTTCGATGAAAACTAACGCTGTATGTGCTGTTACCGAGATGCCGCCCCAGACCATTACAGATCCTCCTCCATAAGCAACAGTTTCCTCCATGCAACACTGAGAATAACGTTCTCCAGGGCGACGATATACTCTCTGACGTCGATCACTTCCATGTAGACTCACCCTGGTCTCATCAGTGAAGAGTACATTACTCCACTGCTCTAATGTCCAATCCCTATGCTCTCGAGCAAATTCAAGTCGTGCTCGACGGTGTGCTACCGTTAATGCTGGGCCTGTTGCAGCTCTTTTTGGGGTCAGGTTCCGTTCAGCAAGTCTCCTTCTGACGGTATCTGAACTTATGAACACTTGGCGTTCGCGCAGATTTTGTTGGACTTGCAACTGCGTTGAGGTGGCGATTTCGCAGAACAGTAAGGTGGATATAACGATCATCTGCTGCTGATGTAGCCCTAGGTCTGCCTGTACCTGGACGGCGATCGAATGCTCCAGTCTCTAGGTATCGTCTGTAAACTCGTTGCCCCGAAGATCTGCTGATTCGAAGCCTTCGAGCGACTTCACGTTGCGCAATGCCTGATTGAAGTAATGCTACAGCTTGAGCTGCTTCCTGAGGTGTTGTATCCATTATTAATCGAAAAAAGTAGCAAAAACACACGCGTCTGAGCAAACGATGGACAAAAACTAAAGAAATGATAAGAAATATCCGACTAGGGTTCATTGTAGAGAAAAAGAACGCTAATTTCAAACTCTGGTGAAAACAGAGCAAATCGTTAGCATTGTGTTTGTTGCTTGATTACAATTTGAGTTGAGGGTACTTTCGAATTAATTTGTAGTCATTTTAATCACCATGAAACGCACTTTTTGTAGGTATAACTTTGATAGTTGTAAATTTTATACTTTTTGAGAAAATCGAATCAGAGTTCCTAGGTAGCGGGTGGCTCGGTTTATTTGCTGACCAGTGTAGATACTAACTTCGCATACCGAGAATGCTCGAGAATTCTTCGGAAAACGCGACTCATTATTCGATTGATATTTTGTTTGAACGTTACTTCATTGAGATAAAGTTCATTATGCTCTGTACAATAAAATTCGCATCCATTCCGTTTAGCGTGGTGTAATTGAGCCTAAGTTATCATCATCATAACACGAGGTAACAAGGTTTCATTGCACGGTGACGGTCATTAATTATCAGTCAGTATTGGTTTTCCGAGTTCCTAATAACCCCTTCAACTATGCCGGTGCTTTTGGTGAAAGCTATAAGGTAATCCGCGAAATTCAAATTTTCTTGCATTTATAACACTGACCTGCAATTAGCAAAAAACCTAAGAAAATTTGAATTTCGTGGGGTACTTCATTATATCTTCCTTACGCGTTATATTCCAACCATAGATACGTAAAATCGCCAGCACATCAAGTTACCACAAACTGAAAAAAAATATTAATTGATTTTGAACTCGACTGTCAACGTTTTAAGGTTTAAAATTTTTGGAGAAATTTGACAGCTTGGTAAAGCTTGATGCGCCACCGTACATTATTTACCTACAGTTTCTTTACCAAGGCAGTTCAACTTACATTCGGTCGCCTATGCTTCCGGAACGAGCTGTACCACATGTTCCTCACGTACTGAAGTGGATTCACGAACTCATGCGACATATTACTGAAAAAACAAAACCTTTTTAAATACTTCGATGGACATTCAAGGGCAACTTAGCGCGGCTTGAGATCATTAATGACGTAATCTGACGAGCTCTTGTCTCCGTTGGCGTTTCCGTTAGAATCCAAAGGCTTGGAACGCGACGATGGCAGGAAACATTTTTTTTTGAAGGTAGAAAATCATCAATTGACACGTCTCGCTCTAGGTGAAGCGGAAGGGAGTGTCAGACTTAAAAACACCAGGTTAGTCACTAACCGCACGAAAAGAGACAAGATCAATGTCATTCACGGCCACATAATTATAGAAGATAATTTGTCCAAGCTGGACACTCACTTACCTTGACGTGTTCATCTGAATTGAAGGATTTGCAAGAAAGGGCGAATTATCTAACGACGTGTTCTGGAACCGGACTCTGGAAAGGAACAAGAGGTAATTATTTTATCTTCTGTTTAAATAGAAGGTAACCCTGACTCACTGACTGACCTCGTAACTTGAACCATTGAACGGATTGGGTTTTTTTTGAGGGTTGGAAATCATGAAATGACTCCTCCCGCTGTGGGTGGAACGGGAGGGCGTGTCAGACTCTTACTGACTAAAACCCATCCATGTAATAATAATAATAATATCCTTGGACATTTCACACAACGCCATATCGTCTCACGCTAAGCAACCCAATGCTTGTGTTATGGTAACGAGATGGCTGATAGACTACATATTATATATAGAAAAACACCCAGACTCGTAACAAATACTTGCAGGTCGTACAAATATTTGTTCCGTGCGGGAATCGAACCCGCGACATAGTGCGCATCAGTCAATCGCTCAACCACTGCGCCAACCGTGTCGTCCATGTTCCTTAGCCCTTTATGTTCCGGGGTAGCGGTAACCCTTTCAGCTGTGCATAGCACTGATAGTTATTATGACGTAAGCATCCGCTAAGTACCTACGGATTTTAAAAATATCACTTTCCCCCTATTTTTTTTTTCTTAAGGCTGGGAAATCATCCAATGACTGCTCCCGCTCTGGGTGGAGCGGAAGGGAGTGTCACACTCTTACTGACTAAAACCCATCCATGTTCCTTCCGTAGCCCTTTATGTTCCGGGGTAGCGGTAACCCTTTCGGACAGTCCCGCTTATTGAGGATGATTTTCCCTTGGTGGTGTAACGGGGGTTCGAAATCAAAACGGGGTGAATAGGGATGCAGGGGTGAATCGGGACGAAAATTTAAAAGCGATTTAAGCATTAAATAATATAGTTTGTGGCCAAAAAGGACTCGTAATGTGTTAACTGTATAATAATTAATGATCAATTGTTCTGGTTGGCAGCAAACTATATTATTTCAATGTTAAAATCACAGATATAGATAGACATAGATAACGCAAGAGCAACTACTTCGCGTGCCTAGCTTACGTACAAAAATCGTAAGTGGTCACTTTCGCGCTCAGTCTGCATCGGTTTACAGCGCTTGTCGGATCATCATACATCACTAAATAGTGCTTGTGACGTCATAATAGGTAGTCAAAAAATGGCACGCTTGGTTTTCATACAGATCGTGATACTTGCGTTATCTTCCGATTCACCCCTGCATCCCTATTCACCCCATTTTACCGTTAGTTATATAAATTAAACTATAATTGCTTCGTTGGTTGAGTGATCGCAAGCGCTACTGGTGAGCATGAAGTCCTGGGTTTCGATTCCGACGTCGGACAAATTGTTATTGGATTTTTCCATTAGGAATTTCTCAGTAACAACCCGGAATCAGGATTTTTGGCCCGGTTGATGGCAATGGTCTCGCCCCAATATCGGTATAGTAGCAGTGATAGCCTAGTGGTGTGATCGTCGGACTGCCAAGTCATAGGTCTCGAGTTGGAACCCAAGACACGCACCTCTGATTTTCGGATTCATGTGCGTATTGTATTACTTGCTTAATAATCGGTGAAGGAAAACATTGGAGGAAACGCATGTCTGAGAGATATGATATTTCTCAACAGCGTGTGAAGCTAAGTCAGAGGCCCATCGGCAGCGTAAAAACTCTGACACCAGGTTAATCACTAACCACACGAAAAGAGAAAGAGATGTAGATACCTACTATGAGTACAGCTCTGCTGATGATGACTGTGTTATGTTTGAAGATTCACAAAAACTTTTTGCATTATCTCCGAGTCTTGTAAAATTGCATAGCACGTTTGTGAGTATACTGTGTACCTACTATAAAGCTACCATTTACTGAGTACGTCTCACATTGAATGTGCCCTGGAGGCTGAGAGCATGTCATGCTCCCTGTAATGTCTCGCTGATGGTGGCGCGTATGTTGGATCGTTTAGCTCCCATCAAAATGGTTGAGCTGAATGGTGCTAATCCATGCGTCATGTTCGTGAAGGGGCGCCGTCAGTAGGGACTGGCCACCTCTTAGCTGCCACGGCTCTTTTAAAACGGGTAATTTTTGAATTATTTTTTTAAATCTTGTAAATAAGGTCGCTTTTTTACGTTCTGCGTCATTCTCACATGTAGGTATATTTCAACATGAATGATGTAACCCAGTTTTTGTAAACATATTTTGATTTAAAAGAGTGTCCACGGAGTTTCTTGCCCGTTCTTCTCCATAGGTGTACCTACTGCTTTGGAATGGGCTATGGAAAACTATACAATAGAAAACTAGCTTCATCTTTCTGACTGACCGACCCCTTGATAATTCAACAGTGCCTGTAATTGGTTTATTTGGAATACATGATTTGAGTTTGATTTGTGTTGAAGATACATAAATAAAAAGACTCACTCGGTATAAGCCGAAGTCCTGTTCTTCTTCGGCACGTAAACGAAGTGGTAATACACGAACACGCAGAGATAGATGACCACCAGCACCATGACTGCGGTGATGACGGTGAAAGACACGCTGTGGGCTGTCGCCAGCTCCTCGTAGGACCAGCCGTTGAACAGCGGCAGCTGCGGAGGAGTTCAGGTCCAATTTAAGGTGGGTAAGCACGCAACTTGAGATCGTGGATAACTAATAACATTCGCACGGTTCGATCGTTCTGGTTAAGTTACGCTTACTGCGGTTGGTGTGTGGATGGCTTTTTTTGTGAGGGTGGGAATCATCAAATGACTCCTCCCGCTCTGGGTGGAGCGGAAGGGAGTGTTTTACTCTTACTGACTAAAACCCATCCACGTTCCTTCCTTAGCCCTGTATGTTCCGGGGTGGCGGTAACCTTTTCGGACAATTCCGCTGAAATGAATGGATGGCTGACAGCTTTATATACCGAAACCTCTCTGAATAGAATTATAAGTTTCTTATATATATGCCTTCGTACTTCGGAAAGCACGTATTTCTACCGTTAGTCGGCGGCCATTCGTGGATCTTTGACAATCGTTGCGGGTCGTCAGAAGCCCGAAAGTCTGACAGCCAGTCTTACCATAGTGACTAGGTTGTGGAGGTCAGATAGTCACTCCATGTAATATACTGGTATTCAGCTGCATCCGGTTAGACTGGAAGCTTACCTTAACCGACCCCTGCGGTCGGGTGACGGGTAGGTATACACAAACATAAAACAATAAAATATAATTTAGATGGACTCATTATTTTAATATTAATACCTAGCCTAAATTATTAGACAGAAAAAAACAGGACTCACATCTTTTTTGTCCAACGTCGGGCATTCCCCATTCTTCGCCAAAGAGCCATCATCACACAAACATTTGGGGCCATCCGCGTCCAAAGCACAAACATTGGCACAAGTCACGCCTTCACACTCGTTTACAAGATCATCTCTTTGAACGCTCTCGTGGCGGATGACGAAAGTGTTGGCGTCGAATACTCTAAAGATGTAGATCTCGCAATATTTGGGGCCGTAGAGCAAACAGCGGCTGAGGCGGAAGGAGTTTGCTACGAGGTAGTAAATGTAGTCTTCGAAGATGGCGAGGCCATGGGGAGCTTGTAGGTGCGGGTGGTCGGCTAGGATCTTCTTGCTGGAAATTGTTAGAAATTTTGGTGATTACCGTGACAACAGTTATAATAATAATTAACCTTTTGAACGCCAGAGCATAAATCCAAAAATAATTCCTTCCTTCTTTCCTTTTTTTCCTTTTATTTTTTTTTTTTTTTAATTTCCCAATATCCATGGTGTCTCTTAATTTGTTTCATGTCATTAAATACGTACAAGAGCATACAGAAGTAATGATTTAATTGTTTTTTTCGTGTTGATAGTGTACTGCATTGTTACATATTTTTGTCGAATATGGGATGACATCGCATGCTTCTTCTACGAAATGAAAAAAGAGTTTTCAAATCCAGTCCTTATAACATAAAACCTCCTTCGTTTTGGAAAAAAACAACTCACTGGCTTTCCCCCTCATAGTCCATTCTGATGATATGTGCAGGCCCAGTCTCTGCCACATACAGCTTCTTCTTGAACGAGTCCACGGCCAGCCCGGTGCAGTTGCGCACAGTCGTCAGGTCGGTCACGTGGGTCCCGGCCAGAGTGGCTGACCAGACCACTGACTCCAGCTCCCGGGTCACACAGTAGAACATGCGGCCCGAACTTGGGTCCACGATGAGGGCTGATATCTAAAAGAAATCAGGTTCTTAATAATTAATTACGTTGTGTCAATGTGTGAACACCACATAATTATATTTTTGAGTCGTTTGGGGTTGAAACCTTCGGGCCATGGAAGTCCGACTGCCCATGGTTTGTTCAATGAAATCTCTAAACGGCTGGTTGACACTTCCTAGGACCCAGCGGCTGGCCTTTACCTAGGCTAGAGGCAAGCATTGTCATACAACGTGGTAATGCCGCCAGTTTCTTTGGTATAACCTATTTGCAGTAGGTACACAGCGATGCGGAGGAATTTTCCGACGACATATTTTAGTTTGTTAATATATAGGAACTTTTATTTAGATCAGGTGATATTTTTGTTCTGGGTTAGGTCAAATTCCATAATAAATATATAGTGTAATAAGTTGTGTCTATTAAATCTTTCATTCTTTCTTCGTGTGGTTATGTGACTAACCTGGTGTCAGAGTTTATGCTGCCCATGGGCCTCTGACTTAGCTTCACATGTCGAGAAATATCTCTCAGACATGCTGGTTTCTTCACCGTTTTTTAAGCAAGTCTATTAAATGGATAAGTAATTTTAATTTAACTTCACCTCGTTTCAAGCACGACTTGTTTAGATCTTCTTGTATTAAATACATAATATTCTAATTACAATTATAAACAAACAATATATAACAACTTATACATACATAAATTGAAAGACTAAAAAAAAATAGGACACTTAGGCGTCGAAGGACTCATCCGCATCGCAGTCGTCCTGAAACGTGCCCAGAAGACTGGCAGCACTGCCGTTGAATGGCAATGCTAATTCTTTGGCCAAAGAACAATTCAGCCTTCTGGTCACGAGGAACATGGATGGGTTTTAGTCAGTAAGAGTCTGACACTCCCGTCCGCTCCACCCAGAGCGGGAGAAGTCATTGGATGATTTCCCAGCCTTAAAAAAAAGCCTTCTGGTCACGTGAAGTGTCGACCATTTAACTAAGTTGTTACGTGATTTAAAGAATAGTGTAGATTTTTAGCGGCTCATAGCACTTCTAATTAGTAATACCTGAGTAACCATGTACCTTAGCATTCGATGGCAGTTTCTGCAGGCTGGCGCAGCGCTTGCTCTTGACGTGGCACACTCTGACGCGGCTGTCCAACGGCGTGGAGTCCGCGAAGTACACGTTGCCAGTCACCCAGTCTACCGCCACCTGGAATGTTGAGGTGTAATACTAACTCAAACTCAAAGCGGTATTGTCCGAAAGGGTTACCGCTGCCCCGGAACATAAGGGGCTAACAGGAAGGAACATCATCATCATCATTCTCCTGCCCTTATCCCAATTTATTTGTGCTCGGCGCAACATGTCTTTTTCTTCCATACTTCTTTATTAGTCATCATCTCAGTAGTCACTCCCTCTCTAGCCATATCATCTTTCACACAATCCATCCATCGTTTCTTTGGTCTCCCTCTACTTTTATAGCCATCCACATTCATACTCACAACTTTCCTGACAACATTTTCCTCATTCCTCCGCTTACCATGCCCGTACCATGACAACCGATTTACACACAAGTTTTCAGTCACCGGTGTCACTTTCAGACACCCTCTTATATACTCATTCGCTTATTAAGGAAGGAACATGGATGGGTTTTAGTCAGTACACCCCCTTTCGCTCCAACCAGAGCAGGAGGGGTCAATCTGCCAAATGTCTTTGATAGATTTTCGACTTTATTACAAATGAATAAAGTTTTTTTTCAATTGGTACAATTTGATGTCACCCTGATGCGCAGGGTTTGGGTATATTTGTGGGAATGTGAACTATTAGGTACTATAATTATGGTTCTGTCGAAACGACAATAAATATAATCCTATGAATCGTTGAGCTCTTATAAGCAAACCGATTTTAATAGACGAACATCTAATAGGTTAAAGTAAAAAAATGCCAATAATTGGTGCCATTAAGTATAAATGTCCTTAAAAAATTTTTTCGACCAAAACCTATCGCGTTCAGGAGATACAGCCTGGTGGTGACAGACGGACAGCGGAGTCTTAGTAATAGGGTCCCGTTTTACCTTTTGGGTACAGAATCTTAGTGAAAT
The DNA here is from genome assembly GCA_951799385.1 of Hyppa rectilinea. Lineage (NCBI taxonomy): Eukaryota > Metazoa > Arthropoda > Insecta > Lepidoptera > Noctuidae > Hyppa > Hyppa rectilinea. The sequence goes on from OX637316.1 coordinate 14,018,162, forward strand.
AAACATACCTTTGTTGGTTTTCCGATGTTAGTGACGACGATGACGTTCTGCGTGCTGTTTACTTCTATCAGCTTTCCAGCGTCAGCGGAAGTTACGTATAGCTTCTTTTGCCTAGAGAATAAAAATTAAAGTTTTATTGGGTGCGACGGGAACGAAGAAAATAAACAAAAATAGATTAGATTTATTTTATTTATTTGTCCTACCCAACACTGGAATGCCACATGAAGGAGCAAAAACGAGGCCTGCGCTAATGGTGACATAAATTGAGCACACAAGCACACATATATACGTTTTCACATTTTCATTTCTATTAAACGTTATTATTTACGGATTTATATAAAATGTTAGAAAATAGCATCTTACGTACTTATGTACTTAAAGAACTGTCGCTCAGCGGCCATTTGCCGGGGTCACGGATCATAATATTCGCATCAATGAAATTAAAACGATTAGGCAATACTATTAGGATATAACAACTGCAGAAAGTAGGCGAACTTTTTTATTAAGTATTTAGTTTGTTTTTTATTTGCGATTTGTTTAACCTGTCATTTATATATTTTTTAACCGGAAAATTTTGATGTGTCGTCCTGACTGATCAGTCTAATATATCCTCACGCTGGTACGAAATGATATATAAGACTGATCTTTTCAGTTGGGGGATCCTGCGTTCTCCCGACTCCCGGCGTAAGTGTGAGAGGCGACACCTGGTTGGTTGTCAGTGAGTAACTGTACTAGCGGATCAAGCACTACAGTTCTAACCTGACATTATAATCCATATCGGTGATAGCAGGCTCGTATTTATCAGTGTACTCGATGGCTCCGTAGCCGTCAGCTGAGATTGAGCGGACTGTGTTGCCTGACACGTATAGAATGGACATGTTGCCGCGCGTCGCCTTGCATGACCGCCGGTCCGACCTATTGAAAAAAAGATAAATATTTTGTGTTATTTGGGACAAGCACAGGATAAACAAACAGTAAATATAAGAAAAACAAGTAGAATGATGAAAGAGACATGAACTCGGAGTTAGACAAAAAGCCAATTCCGGTTTTAAAAAATATCGTAATATAAAACGCAATTATATCTCAGCGATAATCAATGTCAAAAATTTGTCAATTAATAGGCATGCGCTTGCGTTTATGCTCTGGCGTTCAAAATTTATGTTTATTGTAATATCATCTTGAGTGTATTATTGGATTTCTGGTTTTTAATAATAGAATAGGTAATAAGAACCCAGCATGCTAACGTTATCCAAAGTTTAGTTTTTTCCATTCGTTTACATTTTCATCTCATACTATCAGAGCAGACTATAATTACTTACGTCCGAAGCGCATATCCATGATGACAAGAACATAGGAACGACCCTTGGACATTGGTACATCCTTGGGAGCAGACCTCTTGCGTGCACTCGTCGATGTCTTCACACGTGGTCTGGTCCGGGGCAAGACGGTACCCGGAGGGACATAAACAGCGCCCCCCAAGTGGAGTAGGGTGACACATGAAGGAGCATGTGACGTTGGTGCAAGCGGTTTCTGTGGAGATAGGCTTGAACTTCATAATACATACACTACGTAATACGCCGATGCAGAACCGTTTGGGGAGGTGTTAGTTTACCCTTAAAAGCTCCCATTGCGTAAGTCTTGAGGCCTGGCGCACATTGGCGGCACGGCATGGCAAAGTATTTTTAGGCGATCATTGAAATTTCAACTTTTTTACCATACGATTAAGTTATATTTTTATTCGTCGGCTAAAAATAACTTGCCATTTCGTTCCGCGAATAGGCGCCGGGCCTTAACGTTGAAATTTCAACTTTATTTCCTTATAATTAAGTTATATTTTTATTCGTCGGCAAAAAATACCTTGCTATGCCGTGCCACAAATGGGCGTCGGGCCTTAAGAAAGTAAGAAAAATGGTTACTAGCCACAGATGCGGATGAACGGATTTGGATGGGATTTAGCACACAGACAGCGCAGGATGAACACATTTTTTTTTACCGAGCCTTTACTGTCTTACTGCTGAGTGCTGAGCAAAGGCCTCCCCCAAATCCTACCAAAGCCAGACTAACGTAAAGGGGACTTTTAATCCCTGTAGTACGTTCCCGTGTAAAATATACTTTTCCAACTAAAACCGCGGGCTAAAGCTAGTACAAAATATTTTTTTCTATTATCGTTTCATGTACAGAGGCCAGCACATCAAGTTACCACAATCTGTCAAATTTCTTTGATAGTATTTCAACTTTATTGCAAAGACATAAGGTTCATTTTTAATTGAGAAAATTTGACAGTTTGGGATAGCTTGATGTGCTGGCGTCTGTACTTCGGCGACATCTCCAGTGTTCAGTGTTTCGGGACTCCATTTTGAAAATTCTTCAATAACTACCACGTGGTTAAAAACAGGATAAAACAGTTGCAAACAAAAACGTTAAAATCCACAGAAAGAAAGAAAATACATTTATTTACGGCAAACATGACGCAGTATAAAAAAACAAAGGAAGGCCGTCCCTTGCTAGAGCCGGCTGGCTCTAGCAAGGGACGGGGCGAGACGCTAAACCTAAATAATAAACTTATTTCCGATCCAGCCCCTCCCCCAGCAACACTCCGAGCCGTACCCCACAGGGAGTGGCCTTAGTTCGTAATTTTTAGCCCTGGCTGGAGGCCTCAATTAAAGCATCCACAGGAAAGTCCAGTTAAGCAGTAGACAACCTCCTAGGTTGAACTGCGACATGGCATTCACAAAAAAAAGGATTGTTGGTTTTATGAAACCACGGTAAAAGTGAAACTTTTTTTCACATTAAAGACATTTGACACTATAGGCGCCGCCATATTGGCCTTGGCTGCTCTGACGAGCGCCTTTCACTTTATCCCTACTCCGCAGCCGACCGTCACGCGACATGCAACACACAGACGAAAAAGTTGGAGACGATGTAATAAGTTTCATTTTAAAAAGTAAAACATACCACAGAGTCCATTCTCGTCTAATCCGTTGGCACAGTCGGTCTCCTTGTCACACAACTGTTTCCACTCAATACACTGCCCATTGCCGCACGGGTACCCATCCTCACATTCGACAATGGTGGCTAGAGGGAAGAGGTGGGAGGTTTTGTTCACTGAAAATAAAGAAAGTTTTTATAAAGTTAATTTTGATTATCAGCGTCTGCGTTGTCTTTCTACCCTTTGTTTTTTTGAGGGTGGAAAATGACAAAAATGGGTTATGATCCCCCCGCTCTGGGTGGAATGGAAGGGAGTGTCAGACTCTTACTGACTAAAATCCATCCATGTTCTTTCCTAAGCCCTTTATGTTACCCCGCTTACCCAGCAGGCCCCTTGAAACACATACGCACCGTCCGGCACGGGCCTGGTCCTGATCGGACGGTGATCCACCCATTACTCACGGCCCGCAGGCCCGCTCCTACGCCCGACGCCCGGGGCGTCTCACGCGGCTGCTGGGACGGAAGGTCCTTGCCCTCTCCCATCCCGCCACCTCCTTTGCGAGCATGACTGCTTCGCAGCAGGAGGTGACTGCCTCCCACTCCCTCTCACTCCGGACCATAGCTTGCGCTAGAGGTCGCCGCCAATCGCCTTCACGAGGACACAGGCGGTGCTCCACCCAAGCGGAAAAACTTACCCCTAACACAAGCATCAGGCGTCTCGTCAGACCCATCGACGCAGTCCTGACGTCCGTTACACACTCGGTGCATAGGGATGCAGCTGCGTTGCTGCTGACACGCGAACAAGCCGTGTGGGGCGCAGAGCAAGTCGCAGTCATGCTCGTCAGTCCCTCCTGGACAGTCGACCTTCATGTTGCACCTAGAAGAAACCCTTGGCTACACTTTTTTACTCATGGAATGGTGTAAGGGAAACTTGCCAACATGTCAAAACTAGAACAGTCAATAGTGTCAATTGAGCTTGAAGTGAGCTGTCATTCCAACGCGTATCTATGTCATATCAATTCCCCTAAATTGTTAGTTCACTTCATCTAAGGTTTTACAGAATAGACTGGCTGGGGGCCTAGACAAAATTCCTTTTCTATAAGTGCTAGCGCCAACGGAAAGATCAAATTGTATGTAGTTGATATTAGCTTTAGAGATGTCACGTGACCGCTAATGTCTAGTCCCCGCCTGAGCAAGTTGACTAACCGGCCAAGTGAGAGTAATAGGAGACTTGTCGAATGGTTCCGTGCCACGAAATCTGGAGTAGGCTTTGAACGGGAATTAATTTTGTACCCACCTAGGTTTAGAAAGTTAAAAGGTTACTTGAATTGAGAGGATAAGATTAGGTAGGACTTAGTATTTTTGAGGCAGTTTCAAAGCATGCTAAAGACGGAAGACGGAAATACAAGACAATGGACATTCTAAAAAAAACCTTCACCATTAAATAACACACTTTCTTTTTCCACTTTTCTTTTGAACGCCAATCATCTGTTTTTTTCGTATGGTTAGTGACTAACCTGGTGTCAGAGTTTTTATGCTGCCCATGGGCCTCTGACTTAGCTTCACATTTTGTTGAGAAATATCTCTCAAGCATGCCGGTTTCCTCACAATGTTTTTCTTCATTGTTTTTTAAGCAAGTGATAATTATACAATACGCACATGACTCCGAAAATTCAGAGGTGCGTGCCTTGGGTTCGAATTCGGGACCTAAAACTTGGCAGTCCGACGGTCACACCACTAGGCTATCACTGCTTTCTAATTTCAGTCATAGAAAATAATATATATACCGAAACATCAAGCTCCGTTTTCATAGTAAACAAAAGTTGAGCAACATTGTTTCCAGCAACAAAATATACTTCTTTTTGGTGTCTATTTAGCCTTGGGGCCTAGACAAGTGTCATTCGCCCCGTGTCGATTCGATTTCGAAAATTATTGATTGAACAATTCGTTTTGTCAGCGATTCGGAATGTCAAGAAAGCCACTTGTCAACGCATTTGTATGGGAATATTAATCGAGTTTCGTTACACAATTTGACATTGTCCAGCACTTAGCGATCGAAAACGATTGATCACTTGACATTTCGAAAGCTTATGCCAATTCCATACATTTGGAATTTATGTAATTTCGTTATCGTTAATGAAAAATGTGAGTTTGTCTAGGCTCCCTGTTTTGTCCCACTGGAGGCCAAAAGCCTCTCTTCTTCCACTCTTTTCTACCTTTTAAATGGAGGACGTATCTAATAACACCATCACCAAAAAAAAAAATCAAAAAGGACATCACTATAATCGCAGTAAGCAGTTCTAACCGAGCGGTGTGCGGCAAACATATGCTAGTGTTGTGTTCACAAGTGTACTCCCACGCCGCGCATCTTGGGGTCTCGATCTCTGGAGACTGTATTAAGAAGAATAGAATAGCATTATGTTGTCAGCAAAATAAAAGAAGTTAAGGGTAATAAAGGAAGCGCTAGGGTAGTCCCTGGCTGGAGGCTTTAATTTTATTGAGGCATCCATAGGCAAGCCCGGTAAAAGCAGTTGACAACCTTCTTGGATGAACTGCGAGATGCCATTCAATAAAAAAAATACCCCACGGTTAGGAAAAATTAATATTTGATTATGGAGCCGCGGGCGGGGGCTAGTATTAATATTATGTTAAGATATGAAAGAAAAGCCTTACGGAGTGACTTAGCTCCTTAAATTAAGATTTAAAAAAAAGATATGAAAGAGAGGTGATGAGATCTACGCTATTTATTCAAAAAATAACTTATAAATCTTCCTTTTCTGCTTCTTGACATACCGTGATCTCCACTTCACAGTGTTCCTCATCAGAGAAATCGGAGCAGTCCTGATGGCCGTCACATATTTGTTTCAGCTGCACACATTCTCTATTCCTGCATTGATACAGGCCTGGACTGCAGGTCATGTTCGCTGCAAAGGAAATGAGAGATATAAAGATAAGATAATTTTTATTTGTTCAGTAGAATATAATCGTCATCATCTGCCTAGCCTTTTCCCAACTATGCTGGGGTCTAACCGGAAATAGCTGAATACCAGTATTTTACATGGAGCGACTGCCTATCTGACCACCACAACCCAGTAACTAGGTAATACGATACCCCTTGGTGAGACTGGCGGTCAGATTTTCAGGCTTCTGACGACCCGTAACGACTGTCAAAGATGCACAAATGACTGCCGGGACCAACGGCTTACCGTGCTTTCCGAGGCACGGAGGAGTCTCGGTATGTAAAGATGGTGACCCATACACAGCCAACCCCGGCAAGCGTAACATATAAAACTATAAAAATGCATACAAATAGTGCCATCCCTAAAGACGCGCCTCACTACTTTTTGTTCTCTGGAGTCGCGGGGTGTGGGGAGTTTGATCCGAGCGTCAGTCGGGAGCCGCCAGCGGCAGCGGTTCGATGCGCACGAGTAGCGTACGTATCAACAGCACTACTGCACTAGCGGAAGGACGCGCACGCGCACTGTAAGCGATTAGGGAAAAGACTGGGGCGCGTCTTTGTGTATGAGTCATTAAATATGGGTATCGTTCAAAGAGGTTTATTTCACTGACCACAGTCGACTTCGTCAGAACCGTCGCTGCAGTCCTCATCACCGTCGCAGGTCCAGGTCTTCAAAATGCAGGAGCCGGACGTACACCTGGGGAAAATGATGTAAGCGTTGAACACATAAGAAAGAATACGAAGGTATTTATTTATTTAACCATTTATGAACTCACACATAAACAGACAAGAAGAAAGGAACACAAAATACATTTAAAGGGGGGGGGGGAGGGGGGGTTATTTGAGGCGAGAAGTTAAAAAACATTCACAACTCCCTTCCAGGGTCCTGCTATTAAGAACATAAAGGGCTAAGGAAGGAACATGGATGAATTTTAGTCAGTAACAGTTTGACACTCCCTTTCGCTCCACTCAGAACGGGAGGAATCATTTGATGATTTCCCATCCTCAAAAAAGCCTGCATTATTAAAATTTTCTTTCGTTTTTTGCACTTTTTAGGTTAGTATCAAGTTGTATATTGATCGCGCGGATATAGGTATTGATTGAGCGGGAGGATTCATTTCATGATTCACCAACCTCAAAAAAAGCCCTTTATGTTCCGGGGTAGCGGTAACCCTTTCGGACAATCCCCCTAATAGCTTTTATCTTAAGCGTCTTTCTACCAGTATCAATTTACTCACATAAACTCAGTGTCATAGCAAGTATGGATGTCGCACTCCGAGGCCTGCTCGTCCGCTCCGTCGGGGCAGTCGTAGCGACCGTCGCACAGCTGCGCACGCGACAGGCAGATGGAGAAGTTCTGGCATTCGAATTCTGTGTCACTGCATATGCTTGGTACAGGGGCTGGTAGGAGAAGAAAAATGCTTAAAGAAGGACCAACAAAATGATTAAAGAATTTGAAGTAAGCTGAGTATCAGAACTTGTATTTACTTCCAAAGTTAGAATGGACAGCCCCGAAAGTCATTTCCGCCACATCAGTGTCAGCTTGGAAGAAGTAGCGCTAAAAACTTAGCAATCTATATATATAAAAATCAATTTCTGTTCGTTAGTCTCGCTAAAACTGGAGAACGGCTGGGCCGATTTAGCTGATCTTGGTGTTGAAAGGTTTGTCGTAGTCCAGGGAAGGTTTAAAAGGTGAGAAAAGGTAGGTGGGTAGGTAGAGTAGGTAGGTAGGGTGAGTAGGTAGGGTCGGTAGGGTAGAGTAGGTAGGTAGGGTATGTAGGTAGGGTAGATAGGTAGGGTAGGTAGGGTAGGTAGGGTAGGTAGGGTAGGTAGGGTAGGTAGGGTAGGTAGGGTAGGTAGGGTAGGTAGGGTAGGTAGGGTAGGTAGGGTAGGTAGGGTAGGTAGGGTAGGTAGGGTAGGTAGGGTAGGTAGGGTAGGTAGGGTAGGTAGGGTAGGTAGGGTAGGTAGGGTAGGTAGGGTAGGTAGGGTAGGTAGGGTAGGTAGGGTAGGTAGCGTAGGTAGGGTAGGTAGGGTAGGTAGGGTAGGTAGGGTAGGTAGGGTAGGTAGGGTAGGTAGGGTAGGTAGGGTAGGTAGGGTAGGTAGGGTAGGTAGGGTAGGTAGGGTAGGTAGGGTAGGTAGGGTAGGTAGGGTAGGTAGGGTAGGTAGGGTAGGTAGGGTAGGTAGGGTAGGTAGGGTAGGTAGGGTAGGTAGGGTAGGTAGGGTAGGTAGGGTAGGTATCATAGTTAAGACAAGACAACGTCTGTTGGGTCAGCTAGTAACTTCTATAAAAAAATCTGCCTAGCCTTTTCCCAACTTTGTTGGGATCGGCTTCCAGTCTAATCGGATGCAGTTGAATACTAGTATTTTACATGGAGCGACTGCCTATGTGACCTCCACAACCCAGTAAGTGGGTAACACGATACCCCTTGGTAAGACTGGCTGTCAGATTTTCGGGGTACCCGTAACGACTGTCAAAGATGCACAAATGACAGCCGGGACCAACGGCTTAACGTGCTTTCCGAGGCACGGAGCAGTCTCAATTACTTCTATAATTTCCAATTTAAATTTTTGTAAAAAACTAGTTTTGTATTAAAATTAAAGCTAAGATGGAGTTTGCTCGCTTACGTTTGTAAATTGGTTTTTCAATAGAAGAACACAAGGAAGCCCTGTCTCTGTTAATGCACAGCCCGTCGCAGAAGATCTCCTCAGATGAACATATATTTGTAGGGTCTAAGGCTGGAAATACAAAAGATAATTAAAAAAAAAGGTCAAACTACGCAGTAGCATAGGACAGGCTACGCCGTAGCAATGCTACGCTGTAGCACGAATCTACGACACAAAGCGTAGCTACGGTGTAGCAGGGAGCTACGCTGTAGCACCGACCAGGGATACTCTGTAGTAAAGATATATTACGATAACATGGCGCGCCCCTCGTAAAATGAAAGTATTTGTGAAATTAATTAGAAAGCGCCACCAAGACACACAACGCATGTTGCTGCTGGCCTACTACTGAAGACGAATACTTACAACTACATACAGACTCTTTCGTAAGGATGTGACTACAAACATTGAAACAGAAATTTGGAGAGGCGCGCCATGTTATCATGGTTTATCTCTACATTGTAGTCACCGTAACTCAGTGAAGCTGCCCCGTTGGTCTAGTGGTCGCAAGCGCTACTGCTGAGCATAAGATCCAGGGTTTGATTCCCGGGTCGGGCAAAGAGATATTGGGTTTTTTTCCATTTGGAATTTCTCAGTAGCAGCCTGGAGATGTGTCCAGTTGAAGGCAAGAGGCTCGTCCCCTATTATATGGGCCTCAAAATTAACTATCAATATGTGAGTGTACTAAAGGTACACTTCTGCCTAACTCTTCAGGGATTACAGATAGTGCCATCCACGAAGTCGGAGTCGAGGGGGTCGCGGGGGGGGGGGGGGAGTTTGATCCGAGCGTCAGTCGGCAGCCGCCAGCGGTTCGATGCGCACGAGTAGCGTACGTACCGACAGCACAACTGCACTATCAGCAGGATGCGCACGCGCACTGTTAGCGATTAGGAAAAAGAGGGGGCGCTTCTTTGTGGATCAGCGGGTCGGTGCGCACGAGTAGCGTACGTATCGACAGCACTACTGCACTAGCGGAAGGATGCGCACGTGCACTGTTAGCGATTAGGAAAAAGAGGGGGCGCTTCTTTGTGGATCAGCGGGTCGGTGCGCACGAGTAGCGTACGTATCGACAGCACTACTGCACTAGCGGAAGGATACGCACGCGCACTGTTAGCGATTAGGAAAAAGAGGGGGCGCTTCTTTGTTGATAGCACAATTGTACAGGCGTGATAATAATAAATAATAATTATTTGTTTATTTAAAAAAAAAATGCACGTTTATAATAATATACACCGTAAATAAATTAAAACAGAGCATCATCATCATATCCAGCCTTTTCTCAACTATGTTGGGGTCGGCTTCCAGTCTAACCGGGTGCAGCTGAATACCAGTATTCTACATGGTGTGACTGCCTATCTGACCTCCACAACCCAGTAACTGGGCAATACGATACCACTTGGTAAGACTGGCTGTCAGACTTCCGGGCTTATGACTATCCGTAACGACTGTCAAATATCCGTGCTTTTGAGGCACGGAGGAGTCTCGATATGTAAAGGTGGTCACCCATCCACAGCCAACCTCGGCAAGCGTAGCTTAACCTGATGCATCGATCCGTGTGGCTGTTATTACTTAGCCACGAGCTCCTGACAATTTTTTTTTTTAAACCCGTTACGACTGTCAAACATGCGCAAGTGACAGCCGGGACCAACGCCTCGATAAACAGAGCACAATTGTTTATTTGCCTTGCATTGTTGATGTCCATTTAGTTAATAAAAGCATACTTCTAACTCACCCCTACATCCTTCTTCATCTTCAGCATTTGGGCAGTCCACCTTGCCATCACATCTGCTAGACTTTTGCACGCAAATATTGCTCTTATGGCAGAGGATCTCGTGCACATCACATATGGCCAACTTGGTGCATTGGCCATCTTTCACCAACAGCCCAGGGGGACACAAACATTTGTAACCCATTTGGAAGTGAGCCGGTTCCTGGTGATGGGATCCGTGGGGTACTTGAACGCAGACGTCGGAGCACGGGTTCTTGAGGCAAGGGTGATTCAAAAGGGGGTCTTTCGGGTCAGGAAGGGAGGTTGTAGCTTGAATTAGGAGCTGTGTGTTGTTTGGGAAGAGGGCTGAAAAAATAAGTTTGTATAATGTGAATGCTTTTTAGGGTTCCGTAAACGGAATTAATGGAGCACTCATGTATATGTCTGTCTGTCAGAACCATTTTTTTGGGTTTTAAATTTAGTGCACACATGAATTTCTGTGAATCAAATACGGACGAGTAAACTTACAGAGGCCAGAACAGCAAGCTTCCCTAATCTGTCATATTGTTTGATAGTTTTTCAACTTCATTACAAAAGCATAAGGTTCATTTTCAATTGGGAAAAATTGACAGTTAGGTGAAGCTTGATGTGCTGGCATTAGTTTATAAATGTATTGTAAATATGGGTGACCCCACCTCTATGGAGGCAAATTAAACAAATGCATAGATCAAACGCAACTACATATGAAATACTTCAATGTGCGTAGTCCGTTTGTAAATATTCTAAAAGCCAACCTTTTTTTTAAACAGATCATACGTGGAGTTTCCTGCCTGCTCATCTCCATAGGATACCACCAATTGACTATTTGACAAGGTCAAAAACAAAATGCGAAAGCGCATAGAAAAACGACCGCTTGTCTTAAAAACTTCCACCATCGTACAGAAATTAAATATTATGTGAAGATATAATTTATTTTGTAAAATTGCATTTAATGCTATTAAGTATTCCATTTGATTCTAAAAATCTGTGACGTCACATTGTTATATTTCATACGAATCACGTACAAATTCCGCATTTTGACAGTTCATAAAAAGTAATGTTATTGACTACCCTCTCAAATACCCTATTAGAACCGTGCACATAGCTTCTGACATTTATAGTGTGACATTTTTTTTTCTACAGGGAGTAACTGAAACAGTATATAAGTACATACAAAAGCATTATGCTACATACCACCAAACTGAACAACTTTTACAATGGGACCACCATCGATATCGCAAAAGAAAATCAGCTGTTCTATACAGTTTTGGTCACGTGACTCGTCGAAATGTAGGAAAAAGCTGATTTTGTTTTCACGTTGTTCAGTTTGGTGGTCTGTAGCATATCCTCTTGTATGTATATGTCACGGTTAGATTGTAAAGATCGTTAGATTACAATCTATCTAGCAAGATTGTAAACTATCGATAGATTGTGAACCGTATCATTATGATTGCAATTTGACTCATTATTCTTCGCTATATTGTAATCTACCGAAGTGAAACCGTTAAATTACAATCTGAATAAAAATAATCTCTTTTTTCCATATTTTTTTCTATATAATCTAGTCGTTTCTGGCATTCGCCGGCCGCTGCCGCGGCACCGCTCGCTTCGCTCGCTCGGCTCGTGCGTAGGTGGTCACAGTTTTAACCTAACCTAACCATTTTTTTAAACGTCCTACGCCGGTTCACAATTTGACCGCTTCCCATCGATAGATACAATCAAGCGATGCGTTAAATTGCAATCATAATGATACGGTTCACAATCTATCGATAGTTTACAATCTTTCTAGATAGATTGTAATATAACGATGTTTACAATCTTACGGTGATATATATATACTCTTTTGGTTACACCCAGTATATCTTACCAAGGTCTATCCTGCGAATCTTGTGCGAGGTCTGGTGTATCTCTGACCAGAAGAGACGAGAGGTGCGTCTGTCTGTCCAGAATACATAGTTGTCTGCCACGGCCAGACTCGTCACTGTCGTTGATAGCTCGCGGTAGTTCTCTCTACCAGTGCCTGGTAGAAATAGTTACGAGCTGATTAGACCTGATATATGCACCAATTTCATCACATACAAATATATGGCGTTAAAAAATAAACTCCAAGAATTTCGTGGGAGCATTGTACTCATTGTTATAAACAATTTTTACTATGGGATGAACCCTGAAATCGGAAAAAAAAGTGCTGTTCCATGCGCACGTTCCATACGCACACGTAGTTCAATAACATGTATGGAACATTAAATATTTTTTTAGGGTTCATCCCATATTAAAAGTTGTTCGTAACGATGAGTACAATGCTCCCACAAAATTCATGGAGATATTTTTTTAACACCTTATATAATCAACTAGCACTTTGCCCGCGGCTTCGCTCCCGTGGTCTTTCCCGTGGGACCCGTTATTTTACCCGGGATAAAAAGTAGCCTATGTTACTCCTAGAAAACTAAGCTTTCCAACGGTGAAAGAATTTTTAAAATCGGTCCATTAGTTTTTGAGCCTATTCATTACAACCAAACAAACAAACAAAGTTTTCCTCTTTATAATATTAGTATAGATGATAGCCAAGTGGTGTGACCGTCGGACTACCAAGTCACAGGTCTCGAGTTCAAACCGAAGACCTCTGACTTTACGGATTCATGTGCGTATTGTATAATTATCACTTGCTCAAAAATCGGTGAAGGAAAACATCGTTAGGAAACTGGGGGTCTGAGAGATATTTCTCAACAGCTTGTGAAGGTCAGCCAGAGAGTCATGGGCAGCATAAAAATTCTGACACCAGGTAGGTACTAACCCCACAAAAAGATTATCACATACAAAAAATTATATTTTGATTGTTATAGAGATTTGATGTGATTCAATGATTTCTACGTACCTTCAACATGTATGTAGTCGATAATGCCGTTGCTCTCGTCTGAAATGTATACCTGGTCCATGTGCTGGACGTAGCGTAGACGAATGTGAGGACCTGGAACAATTGTCATCACAAACATTTATCGATTTGGCAGATGTATACAGTGCCTAACCCCTAACCATACAAACCTAACACTCTGTATAAACCCGTATTTTGATAAAGGGACAGAGAAAGCGACTTTGTTTTTATACTATATCGTGATTATTACGTAGTTATAATAGAGTGTCAGCCTTTGGCTATACAGTGTGTTAGGTTAAACGAGGGACATACTTTCAGGAGTTACTATACTCATGAAAATGAACAACTTTGACTATGGAACTATACCACAAATCACGAAAAAAAAACAGCTGTTCAGTACATTTATGTTCGCATAATTCGTCAGAGTGTTTTGAACAGCTGATATTTTTTTTTCATGTTCCTGAGTTGGTCCCATGGACAAAGTTGTTGGTTTCCATGAGTTCTATACAACCTTAAAGTATGTCCCTCGTTTAACCTAACGCACTGTATAGCCAAAGGCTGACACTCTATTATAACTATGTAATAATCACGACATAGTTTAAAACAAAGTCGCTTTCTCTGTCCCTTTATCCAAATACGGGTTTATACAGAGTGTTAGGTTACAAATACAAAAACAAAGTTAATCCTTCTGTATAAACCCGTATTTGGCTAGTTATGTGGAGGAAGGGCTTGTAGCCAATTAATAACAGCCAAACGGGTCGATCCATCAGTTTAAGCTAAGCTTGCCAGGGTTAGTCCGTGGATGATCATCTATACGTACAGAGATTTATCGATGAATCGGAAAGCACGCTAAGCCATTGGTCCCGGTTGTCATTCGTGGATCTTTGACAGACGTTACGGGTAGTCCGAAGCCCGGAAGTCTGACAACCAGCCTTACCAAGACAATCGTATTACCCAATTACTGCATTGTGGAGGTCAGATAGATAATCACTCTAATATTCGGCGCAGCATCTGATTAGACTGGAAAACGACCCGATAGTTGAAGAAAATGCTAGGCAGAGAAAGATAGCTCTTGAGAGGGCGAGATTTCTAAGAGTCGAATCGAATTGAATTTTATAGACCTAATCCATCGCTTTCCATCAGGCGTAGGCCAAGGCGAAGAGTAGGCCCACTCCACAAACAAAAAAACTTTTTCTTTTTAGTGAGGCAATTCCACTGTCATGAGATACTTTTGAACCAGACTAAATGAGCCCCCATACTGTAATGCTGTAAGAGCAGTGGTGTTAACTGTCCCGACTTACGAAAATAGGTCGCGGATTCGAACCCAATCAGGCGCTTGTTGCATAAATAATTTCATCAACACTGCTCTCAAAACGGTGAAGGAAAACATCGCGAGGAAACCGTCATGTCCACCAAAAATTCGAAGACATGTGGCATTTACCAATCCACACTGAGCCTGCGGGGTGGATTGCAGCCCACTCCTTACCGAAGACAGGAGGCCCGTGCCCCAACATTGGGAACATTATAGGCTGATTAATATTTGTGCTGCAATGACGTTACCTCTCAAGTTGTTCATGATGACGTGATTTCTTCCCTCTCCGTCGAGTCCGATGCTGTCTATGTGAATGTTATTGTGCATCTCACTCTCCACCACAGCTACCATCATCCTCCTGCATCAAAGAAAAGAACTACCTTATCACGGCCCGTCCTTCCAAAATAGGATATGGGATGATGACAAAAAAATGTTTTTTTTGTCCGTAAGCTAGAAAATATATATTATACAGAGTTGATACGACAAAGGGGCTTTCCTTTAAACAGCTTATACTAGGGACCACTTTCAAGTTCTGTACCAAAAATCAATTAAATAGGAGCAGTAGTTTAGTCGCAAATGTTTTTTTAAAGTTTTTACCCCGTTTAAACACGATGTATCTTTCCTAACAGCGCTCCGGCGCGCGCGCGTCCGTGTGCCGCTGCGTTACAAGGTCAGTTTTTATTTACAAAGGGTGGTTGCATTTTACTCTGATTTGAAAGCTATTTAGTTTGTTTGAAAAAATAAAAGCCTCATTTTTGGTGCTTTTTATTTTTATACCGTACCGAGTTAATACTAAACACGTATAGTATAGGTAGTGTAAATTAATGCACCTCTGTCATATCAACTCTGTATACATATATTATACGTATCTTTCTCATTCGAACGAGGAATTCTTCGGCGCCATATTTTAGTTAGAAAACCACAGTAGAAAACTAACTAAAATATGGCGTCGAAAAATTCCTCCACATCGCTGTCGACTGCTACTGTACCCAAGAGGCTGGCGGCATTGCCACGTTGTATGGCAATGCTAAGCCTCTAGCCAATTTAAAAGCCAACACTTAGGTCACGGGAAGTCTCAACAAGCCGTTTAGAGATTTCTGGAAATTAATAATACAAGCATAGCCATGACGTGACCAGACGGTTGGTCACGTCAGTTTGCATTGCCATACAACGTGGCAATGCTGCTAGCCTTTTGTGAATTTTTTGATGCTCTTTGATTATTATACATATTATTTTTACATCTTATTATGAATAATTAGCTTTTAAATGTAAATATGCTATACGTGTATGCTATATGTGTATGTGAATATACTTAAAATCGGCGAAAGAAAACATCGTGAGACAACCGGCATGTCTGAGAGATAATCCTCAACAGCACGTGAAGCTACATCAGAGGCCCATGGGTAGTGTTGCCCAAATGCAAGACCGAGACGAGACTTAGGCCAGTCTTGGTCTTGGTCTTGCGTCAATACACCTGGTCTTGGTCTTGGTCTTGGTATTGCGCTCTCAGTCTTGGTCTTGGTCTTGGTCTTGCAGCAAGAGTCTCGCAAGTCTTGCAAGTCTTGCAAATACCTATTAGCCTATTGCTATTTATTGAACACGTTAGTTTAGATTTTTGATTATGATTCGCGCTGTAAGACGTATGTAGTTACAGAATTATAATCATCAAAATCATCAATACATCCCTCGAAGTTCATAAAGAAACTCAAAGCATTCAATTTATACCTACCTACTGCTGAGACATCTTCAAGGTCATTTAATTTTATCCTCCTGTACCAACCCTACCAAAATAGGTAACAATTTTGTGTGCCTCTGTCCGTACTCTTTGTCGGCGAATGCGGCGCTCAAACAGTGTCAAATGCTGTGATACACTTGTTGCAAACCGCGGCGTCTTTGTCGGTAAATTATCAAATAAGTAGGTACATAATACACCGACCGACCAACAGTTTATTCGCGGAACGTCACATTTTCCCAATCAACCTTGACCTTAATTCTTTAGCGATAAAGTAGAAAACCTGTTATAGAAATTTGACAGATTGTAGTAGCTTGATGTGTTGGCGTCTGTACCATAACATTAGCTGCCGTACAAACTGTTACTAGACCTACTCGACTCGCTGTTAGTTTTAAATTTTGCTGAATAGAAGAATAATATAAACTTTGAAACATAAGTAGGTACCTACATAATGTTTATATAATTTTGTTGGCTATAATTTTGTGCATATACCAACCTACTAACGTTAGATCTGCACATTAGACATAAACAAGAATAATATATCATTTTAGGTAGATACCAACAAGGTATGAACTTTGCTAGAAAGTTATTCTAGGTACATTTTATCACATGGGATGATGGGAACAGATTTGTGAGTATTACCACGCTACCTACTTAATAAATAGTTGAAATATAATAAGTACAGCCTACCTAATCAATACAATACCTTTTAGGGTTCTTTCAGACTAGCGGCACGTTGCCAACTGCAGATACAACTGCAGCCCTTAGTTTAGTGTTATGACGATACCTACGGTTTTGATACTAGGGAACGTCTATCAAAATCGCGGTTAGTCCCGCTATGGTATGGTCCCGGTATGGCACCCTCTTAAAATACCTATCAAAAAGTCCCGCTATGGTACCCATCTTTTAGATCTACGTTAGACAATAGAAGGTACAACTGAAAAGAAAAGTGTATCTATAAATAAATACTTTTAGGAGTGTATCAATAAAACGTCTGTTTGCGATATTAAATCAGTCTTTTATTAATTCAAAATATTTATAAAAAAATATCAAACAGTAAAACGAAATATTAATTGCAATGTAATTTTTAAAATAATCAACAATATTAATTACCAATAATCAACAATAAAAAAAATATAAAAAATCCACATCTCAGAAAAGTATTACTGTAAATATTATAAACTACAAATAAAAACAACATCCAGACATAAATATTAGTTACAAATAATCAACATTGAGAAAAGGCAGTAATTGTAAATTTATATAAACTACAAAAATAATCAACAACCAACTAGACAAATATATTAATTACAAATAATCAACATGGAGAAAAAGGCGCAAATTGTAAACATAAACTACAAAAAATAATCAACATCGAGAAAAAGTATTAAACATTTTAATAGGCTAAAAACAAAATTAAAATAAACTATTTTTTTAAATGTTCTGATCGAAATGTTGACTTTGATATGTTAATCAGAAAATCACCAATGGAAATAGCTTTATTTTCGTAACTTTTTGTTAGCTTTTGAATCTGGCGGTCGATTTCTATACTTGTTCTTTTTCTTGAATTTATAGGTGATCTTTTTAGTCGAAAGCTATAACAAAAATCATCAGTTATTTAAGTTAAGCTATATTTTTTTCAGTAACCGTCTGTAATAGAAGGCGACAACCAATAATATCTACCAAAATAAATAAAATCAAATCCATTTTCAAATTCTTCTATGTACTCGTATTATGTAAAAAAATATATATCTGCTTTTAAAAATATTATATCTGCTTAAAAATATTGTCCAAAAAATACAACTTACTTGGCTTGTTTTATATCAAAGTGACATGTGTCGTTGCCAATTGTTTGCAGAAACAATAATAAACTGGGATTTTTTCCAATAATTTTGTTGAATCTGCCATTCCATGATTCCGCCAAGTTAGTTGTTCTATGGCGTTCATTATGGCAACACCAAATGAGGTCTGGATATTCAAGCCACTGAGTGACAAAATAGTCATTGAATTTGGTCATAGCTTCATCGTCGAAACTGAAAAAAATACTTATTAAACGTTCGTACTTGTAAAGCAATGAAATTAACAGGTCCTTACTGATATTGTTGTTCTTTACTTTTTTGCCATATAATTAGAGTTAAGTACTCAAACATCATTTTGGAAAGTAACCAAGATATTATACCTATTTTCCATTATATGCAGCCAGCCGTCTTCAATATCTTGTTTTGGCAAAAACGCCAAGCCTATGCATTGCTTAACATGGTTCGAGGACTCTTCGTGTTCCATGAGATTTAAAGATTTCGCGTTTTTGATAACGTTCTTTTGAAAATGTACGTTACATCCATTTATTTTGATATCAGGAAAAATCTTCGCTGCTGCATTTATTACTCCTATTTCATAATCGAAGGTAAATTTCGATGGACGCCATTCAGGCAAAGTTTGTTTAATCAATTCGAAAACTTTTTCATAAGTTTTCCCTTCTTTGTTTTTTAACAGAATATAAAATAATGGTGCTACATTCGTGGATAACTCAGTGCTTCCCATGTCTCCATGAATGACATAAACTTGTTCGAATGGGTTTGGGCAGCCGTCGAAAGTGCCATCACCAAAGTAATGCGTTACACATTTTATATATTCCTTTACTTCTGTCGAGGAAAATATAATTATTCGATTACAGTCTTCATTACAATAATCAGCCAATACATACTTATTAAATTCTTCTGGTATTATAATTTCTTCCACATTCTTAAATTGTGTTTTTGGTACGTTCAACGACTTATTTCGGTGTCTGTATAATACTGTTTTTAATTTTTTATAGTCAGGAACATTTCCTGTAAGGTGTAACCCTTTGTCTTTTAAGTTACCCATGTGTTTTTCGAAAATTTTCTGTACTGATCCGTAATTTGAATTTACTTCTTTTTTGCACTCACTTATAGCCATTTGAACTTCATTGTCTTCAAAATGTGGCACGCACTGATCACTGTGTTTATAATCTTTAATTATTGTATTATTGGTATTCTCAATAGTTATATATCCACTACATTTAATACTATTTCTCCTATTTACACAATGCCAAGTACTTGAATTTTTATTTTCTCTGCGTTTAATATATTTATGTCCGGCACGTAATAAAGTTTTTCCACCGCGTCGACTGTCAATAATTATTAAATTTACACCACGTGAACTACTTGACCCAGACATTGCAATAGATAAACTAACAAGCTATCCTAATTACTCATATCGCAAAAGTACAGCTGCAAATAGCAAACTAAACCCGGAATAATACTGTCTCTCTCTATTTTCATAAAAACAAAAGGGAAGAGCTAGATACGAATTCGAGGAAGGGCTCGTCTCTATTGTTTTACGAAAAAACCGGTTGGTCAGGTAACTACCTGAAGTGAAACGACAATTACCGAGCGTGATTTGTTTAAAAAATAGTATTAATAAATATTATCTTGCTTAACTATAATAGTTAAGAAAAGATATTTTTTATTTATACTATTTTTTTCTTAACGCATTGTATAACTTTTCTTTACAACAGTACCAAAAACTGAAGGGTACCATAGCGGGACTTTTTGATAGGTATTTTAAGAGGGTGCCATACCGGGACCATACCATAGCGGGAATAACCCCAAAATCGGGATTGAAACCAAATACCTACTTAATAACGTCAAATCTCAGTTTGTCTTAACTGCAAGACGCAAGAGTCTTGCAGGCTTAAGTCTTGTCTTGCACAAGTCTTGCAGGGTTCAGTCTTGGTCTTGGTCTTGCTACAATAAGGCGGTCTTGGTCTTGGTCTTGGTCTTCCGAAAATGCAAGAACAAGACCAAGACTGCAAGACCAAGACCGATTTTGGGCAACACTACCCATGGGCAGCATAAAAACTCTGACACTAGGTTTGTCACTAACCACTCGAAGAAAAAGAAGAATGTAAATATGCTAAGATTAACATTATATTAATTTAGCATAGACATACCCATAATTCGGCAACACACAGAAGCTGATAGGCACCTCCTGGTCCTCGAACCTGTGCACCAGAGCTCGCTTCTGTGTCCTGAGGGAGACTACTTCTACGAGACGACGGCCCGCGTCCAATACGTAGAGGTTGTCCGTTGCATAGTCTATAGAAAAACAAGAGGTTATTACGAATTATAATTAAAAAAAAAGACATAGGTTGTCTATGGCGTAGCGTTCGAATACGATTTTATTTTGTTGCGACTCGGTTTCATAAGCGCCAATCGCGAGGCGCGGTGTATCTTTTTATTGTATATCACAGTGCGCGAAGGACAACAAAACTACAAATTCACATAATGCGATAATCGCGTCGCAAGCAGTGGTGACAGGTAAGCGGGTTTGTCCGAAAGGGTTACCGCTACCCGGAACATAAAAGGCTAAGAAAGGAACATGGATGGGTTTTAGTCAGTAAAAGTCTGACACTCCCTTCCGCTCCGTCACTTGGTGATTGCCCACCCTCAAAAAAATAAAAAGCAGTAGCGCGAAAATTAAAATCGTGGCCATATTTTTTTCGAAATGCACATAAACGATAAAAATATTGAGTGCGATATAAACTTGTAAACCAACACGTTGTCGACAGTAATTGCTGTATAACGTTGCACGCTACAGTCAATCAGTCTGCTTAGCCTTTTCCCAAGTTTGGATCGGCTTCCAGACTGACTGGATACCAGTTCCTTATTGCAATAATACTCATCAGTGCTTAGCCATTATGCTGAGCGATAGCCGTTTTGCGCGGATGTGACGCATATTTCCCCACAACTTGTATTTTATTGCTTATTACTGCGTCATGTTTGCCGAAAATAAGCGTATTTTTTTTCTTTTTTTATTTCTTCAACGAATAGGGATGATGGCTAAAATTTATTTCTTAGTCCGCAAGCTAGAGTAATTAAAAAATAGTGGACACGTATTTTTTCTTTTTTTACGTAAGTAATCCAAAGATTACGCTGATACATTGAGTTAAAATGTGGCATGACGTCACGAGTATGTAGTTTTTATACTTACTTGTGACGTAGCGAGCCCGCACTCCCCAACTTTAATGCGTTTCATCTCAGTAATTTTTTGTTAATATGATAAAGCAAAAAATAAGTGTCTAATATTTTTTATTATCTGACTGATGACGGGCTAAATATAATTTCTATTTTTTTACCCTGTCATCATATTATCCAAAAAAGGTGCCAAGTTTTTTCTTACCGTAATCCAGGTCAACAACATTTTCCAACCCGTTGTAGACCAGCAAATGCGTGAGTCCTAGACGGAAGTCTGTCATGTTGATGTAGTTTATGGTCCTCCGCTGACCATCGTATAGGAATAACGAATCTGAAATTACACGTATTCTTTTAAAATGGTGACAACTCATTTGCCTAGCCTTTTTCCAACTATATTATGGTTGGCTGCCAGTCTAACCGGATGCAGCTGAATACCAGTATTTTACAAGGAGCGACTGCCTATCTGACCTCCACAACCCAGTAACTGGGCAATACGATAGTACCCCTTGGTAAGACTGGCTGTCAGATTTTCTGGCTTCTGACGACCCGTAACGACTGTCAAAGATGCACAAATGACAGCCGGGACCAACGGCTTAACGTGCTATGGTCACCCATCCAAGGTCAACCCCGGTAAGTGTAGCTTAACCTGTTGGATCGACCTGTGCGGCTGTTAGTATTTAGCCACTAGCTCCTGAAAAAAAATGGTGACAACTGATGGTTGATTTATGGTATTATTGGATCTTGCCGGGGATCGTGGAAGGTGCCATGATTTTAGATGACAAACCACCCTGGTGTTTCCATCCACATGAACCGGGGCAATCATGGCAAGGGAACTGTTATGTAGTGGGTCCTATAATGGTTTTAAAAATAACGATTAATTACACACTGAAATAGACTTTTAGTAAATACAGACGCCAGCACATCAAGCTATCCCTAACTGTCAAATTTTCTCAATTAAAAAAGAACCTTATGCCTTTGCAATAAAGTTGAAATACTATCAAAGAAATTTGACAGATTGTGGTAACTTGATGTGCTGGCCTCTGTACAATAAAAATATTTCTCCGCCACGACGTTCAAATCCACACTGACCATCAGTCGGTCGATTCTGTAAAAATCTCCTGAAAACTTAGATAGAGTGGGAAGTGACCAGACTTTCCACCTAATGCTAGCAATTGACACTAATGACAGCTCACTTTAAACTAGCTTCATCTACGTGATCACGGTAAGATTTTCAACGAATAGCGCTACTGGTTCTAGCACAAACACTGCCACTGTTTTTTGTGCTATTCTAAGGACAGTACCTTCAACACACATGCGTGTTTGTGGCTGTGTATGTGCTAGAAAAGTGGCAATGTTGCGAAAACGCTGACACAGCTAAGACGGTTCCACGTGTAAAGAGCAGCGTGGTCATTATTATTATTTAATATGCATTTGCGTGTATTATAAGATATAAAACAGAACACCGGGGTGGTTTTTAGTCAGTTAAGCTCATTAGAGCCACCCGGCACCCACTCCACACCGCCTCGCCTCCTGCGGCTTGTATTCTTTATATGGACTTGTATGGGTAGGCGCTCATTACTTCCACTCCATGGCGTCACCGGAGCACCTCAGTCGTTAGGCCTCCACGCGCGGTCGAGTGGACCACTCGGTGCCAACTCGATGCTCGCATGATAGCCTTGCGTTCACTCCACTGCGAGTTGCAAGGGCCACAGGTTGACCGTGTGACATTTATTGGTGATAACACGGCGTCCACCCGTGGACCACTTGTCGACAACGAGTGGACGCCGTGCGACGAGGCGGTGCGGGGTGGGTGCCGGGTGGCTTTAATGAACTAACCTTAAGAGTAGCTATACACAATAAGGATTATTCACCCAAGAAAAAGAAAGAAAGATCCTAGTCTTACCTCTAGTCTGATCATAAGCCATGGCTTGCACTCGTCCTATGTCGAATTGCGTGGCGTGACACTCCGGGTTACCCAGTGCGTCGTACTGTATCTTCGTGAATAGCTGCCCTCCAGCCACTACCAGGTACTTGGGGCGGTAGTCATCGACATCTGGTGGGTGACAAAGAAGAATATACTTAACTTTTCGCGAAAAAAGGTTGGCTATACAATGTGTTTTTTTTTTATCACATAACTCTAGTGTATGAATGAGAGCTTAACAAATAAACAACTGGCATATTTATTATTTTTCAATTTATCATTTGCTTTGTTTGTTTTAATTTTTCATACAAAATAATAATCTACACTAATATTATAAAGAGAAAAGATTTGTATGTATGTTTGTAACGAATAAACTCAAAAACTACTTAAAGGATCTGTATGAAACTTTGTACAAAGATAGATTATAGTTTGGAATAGCATATAAGCCCGGAAAAATGTACGGTTCGCGTGGGATAATTTTCTACATACACGCGGGTGAAGCCGCTGGCAAAAGCTAGTACAAAGTAATTCAACCACTTCATCGATTATTAATGTAAAACACCCTTACGTGAAATACATAATGACAACTTCGCATTTTCTTAGCTTTATAAATATACTAGCTTCCATCCGCGGCTTCGCCCGCATAATATGTCGCCAATTATACACATAAACCTTCCTCTTGAATCACTCTATCTATTAAAAAAAAACTATGTAACTTAGATACCTACACATCGATATAAATTAAGATTGATGATATCTTCGAAACTATGCATTTTGAACCACAGTATTCTAAGGACTTTTTTGTATTATTTTTACTTTAAATAGAGTATAACCCTAGAGTTATGGGATATTAAAAAAACATGCATAATTGGGTATTTGAAAGGGTAGTCAATAACGTTACTTTTTATGAATTGTCAAAACGCAGAATTTGTACGTGATTTGTAAGAATGTGACGTCATTGATTTTAAGAATCAAATGTAATACTTATAGCATTTAATGCAATTTTACAATTATATATTTTATAATCATAATATTTAATTTCTGTACGGTGATGGAAGTTTTTAAGCCGAGCGGTCCTTTTTTCTATGCGATTTCATATTTTATTTTTGAGCCTGTCAAATAGTCAATTAGCAGTCTTCAAGTCATCATCATATCTCATCTCATCTGCCTAGCCTTTTCCCAACTATGTTGGGCTCGGCTTCCAGTCTAACCGGATGCAGCTGAATATCAGTATTTTACAAGGAGCGACTGCCTATCTAAACTCCACAACCCAGTAACTGGGCAATACGATACCCCTTGGTAAGACTGGTTGTCAGATTTCGGGCTTCTGACGACCCGTAACGACTGTCAAAGATGCAAAAATGACAGCCGGGACCAACGGCTTAACGTGCTTGTTGCGTGCTTAACCTGATGGATCGACCTGTGTGGCTGTTAGTATTTAGCCACGAGCTCCTCAATTAGCAGTCTTCAAGTACAGTTCTTAAATGAGCAAATAAAAAGAGTACTTACGATGACATACGTTCTTGTCGATGTCCATACCGTCGGGGCAGGCGCACACGTGACTGACATTGGAGCTGACGAGGCAGAGATGCGAGCAGTTGTTGTTGCTGCAAGGGTTCGAGCTGGCGTTCATCAGGACCGGGTGGTACATGTGCATGCCTACAAGTTAAGAGAGACCCATCCTGTCTTAATACAAAACAATTTCTTACTATAGGCCAGGCCTTCAAGCGACAATCGCCCAGAGGACACGGTGGACATCTGCCCAGGTGGGGCAGATTTCACTGTAGGCGCGGGCCCGCGGATGGTGATTAATGGGTAACTCACCACCCAATCAGGACCAGGACCGTACCGGAAGGCGCGTACATGATCCACGCGCGCCTCAAAGAGATGTCAGCAATAAGGAAGCGGTCCGTTAGGGCCGAAGCCTGCCGGGTAAGTGGGATTCTCCAAAGGGTTACCGCTACCCCGGAACAAAGAGGGCTTAGGAAGGAACATGGATGGGTTTTAGTCAGTAAGAGTCTGACACTCCCTTCCGCTCCACCTAGAGCGGGAGAAGTCATTTGATTAATATCCCACCCTCAAAAAAAAAAGACTCACCAATTACTGGAGTATCAAGTTTCATCAGCACGTTCCTCTTCTGCGCGCTGCCGTGCAGTTTGTCCGTCGTCTGAATGCTGTTGGAGATCCAGTCACTCCAGAACACGGTATTCTCGAACACTGCGATGGAGTAGGGATAGTGGAATGGCTCTTCGAACAGCGACTGTGGTGGTATGCAGAGGTAATGATGATCAGTGACATAGCACATAACGCCTCAATAACTTATGGAAAAGAAAATAAAGTTAGTAGAGGGAGGAAGACTTCATTTTGCCATATTTCAGCACATGACGCACATATACTACTCTGTCGGAGATCCAGCCTGTCCCTTGCTTCTCTCCCGTAACGACGCCCTAAGCCGTGTATGTTCGCTTAGTGTGTCCTGGCTGGATGCCTTAATTTATTGAGGCACCAACAGGAAAGTCCAGTTAAGCAGTTAACAACCTCCTAGGTTGACCTGCGAGTTGCCATACACAAAAAAAACATAAACATGGCTGCCGTCCACGCGATGCAAAGAAACATAACCCTGTCTTCGATGTCACGCAGTCGGGTTATAAAGATTATTCTACTATATATTCTATTATATTCTAAGAAGGTTCTCTTTTGATGCAGTACTGTAGAGCCTGAGTGAAACCTTATGTTGAACATGGCTGGTAATAATCTGACAGCATCCGCACCTTTAAATTATGTTTACAATAGATTGATAGGTTTTTGTACAAGTACGAGTAACACGACTCTGTCTTTGGCCGCGGGGCTTGCCAGATGTATTCGATATAATATAATATACTGTTCACGGTCTGTGTGTTTACTTCAATAGCCCAGTCAGTCCTCCTTATACACTAAACACACGCTCTACCACTGAGCCTCTCAAGGAAAGATCCGCAAGCTTCCACAGTACTTACCAAGAACCTTCTCTATTTTCTCCAAAGACCAAAATACTAAAAAAAATTGGCAGAAAAGTGACGGAACTCACATAGACATGTTTCCCATTAATCATGACGACTTTGACGGTCCTGTCCACGAAGTACAGCCGGCCATTGGGCGCGTCGATGGCCAGGCCGGTCGCGAACACGTCCATGTGGTCCACCAGCACGTCGGGCAGGCTGCCGTCCATACGTGCTGACATGATCACCGCGCGCTGGTGCCAGTCCGCCCAGAACATTTTACTGTAGAGGATATAATTAGTGAGTTCAAAATCAAAAGTCATTTATTCAAACTAGGCTGAAAATCAGCACTCTTTGAAGGTCAAAGTTACATAATACAGTCCCCCAAAAACGCCCACCCTTCACCACTTCCTAGTGCTTTAGGAAGAAGAAGTGGCGCAACAAACTCCCCAGCAGAGGAAGTTTAATGTTTATATCACTTCGCCCATCACACAGCTAATTAACCTTCATTACAACAGGTCATTTTTAAATGAGACTATGTTACATAATATTGTACAAAAGAAATTATAGTAAGGCGCCTATTTTTGAGGATGGGAAATCATGACATATCTCCTCCCGCTCTGTGTGGAGCGGAAGGGAGTGTGAGAACTGACTAAAACCCTTCCATGTTCCTTCCTTAGCCGTTTATGTTTCGGGGTACCGGTAACCCATTCGGACGAACCCGTTTACCCGGCAGGCTTCGGCCCTGACGGGCCCCTTCACATGCTGACATCTCTTTGTGGAACACGAACGCGCTGTCCGCCACGGGCCTGAAGGGAAGTCTCAGGCACGGAACATAAAGGGCTACGGAAGGAACATGGATGGGTTTTAGTCAGTAAAAGTCTGACACTCCCTTCCGCTCCACCCAGAGCGGGAGCACTCATTGGATGATTTCCCAGCCTTAAAAAAAAAAAAAAAAAAAGGCAGGTATGACAAAATAAGAACCTAAAAATAATTTTAGAAGCTTACCCATTCCTGGCATCAAGGGTGACAAATCTGGGATGTTTAGTGTCCGTGTTGATCGTTGTGCAGATGGAGCCGTCAGCCCTGCACGCGGAGATGATGCCGCGCTCCGTGTCGCTGAAGTATATGTTCCCGCCCAGGTAGTCCACTGCGATGTCTCCCGGGTCTTCGAGACCTAGCCCTACTAACACCTGGTGACGGAACTCCGATTATAGAGGGCTTTTTTGGAACGAAGTTCCTTATCGCGCGTTGCGAAAGGGGGCTAGACGGAAATTAAGACCAAAAGTTGTAACGACATTTTTTTTAAAGTAAAATATGATGTCTTTTTAATCGTAGTCTGCCTATCTGACCTCCACAACCCAGTAACTGGGTAATATAATACCCCTTAGTAAGACTGGCTGTCCGATTTTCGGACTTCTGACGACCCGCAACCACTGACAAAGATACATAAATGACAGCCGGGACCAACGGCTTAACGTGCTTTCCGAGACACGAAGGAATCTCGGTATGTAAAGATGGTCACCCATCCACGGCCAACCCCGCAAGCGTAGCTTAACCTGATGGATCGACCTGAGCGGTTCTTATTACTTAGCCACAAGCAAATCGTTCGTTACCTGTTTAGTATCCTTGACGTCGTCGAGTTGTGCCTTGAAAATAGACTGATGGCCCTGAGCTGTCTCCACCCAGTAGATGTATGTGCCATCGAACGACACGCCGTGCGCCTGCGCAGAGAAAAAAAGAACTATATTTCAGACCTTGATTCGTATGATGTTAGTAATATACGTAATATGAGCTGTTCCATACATTTGTGCACAAGTAACTCAATAAAATGTATGGAAGAGCTCATATTTTTTCGCGATTTCAGGGTTCATCCCATAGTAAAAGTTGTTCGTAACGATGAGTATAATGCTCCCACAAAATTCTTAGAGTAAATTTTCATGATTATTATTAATATTTTAAGTCTTTTTAGGTATGTAAATATTATGTGAATAAAAAGAAATAAAATGTTGGTAAAAAAAAAGATGAGAGAGAGATTCAAAATGAAGGTTCACACGTAGTTCAACTAGTTTTTGCCAGCAGCTTCGCTTTTGCGATAGTATTTACATTGCACCCGTGCGAACCCGGGGCGGGTCGCTAGGGCCTGATAAGCCAGATATTTCATGATTAGATCGACCACGACCAGTTGCATTTAGGTGGCCCGTGAAGTTAAAATTTAAAGTTTTTAACCCGGTAGTACGTTACCTTGGACAGTCTCCGACATCCATGAGAGCGAAGCCGCTGGCAGAAGCCACATAAACCTACATAAATACAGGGTGATTTAGATAGATTTTAATCAAGACTCACCTGTTTGACGCCCGTAGCTACAGTGACCATCTGTTTGGATTTAATCTTCAAGTATCTGATATCGTTGCGTGTACTAAAGAACAGCATCGCTTCGGGTCCTAAAATTAACATAACCTTGTACAGACGCCAGCACATCAAGCTATCCCTAACTGTCAAATTTTCTCAATTAAAAATGAACCTTATGTCTTTCCAATAAAGTTGAAATACTATCAAAGAAATTTGACAGTTTGTGGTAACTTGATGTGCTGGCCTCTGTATAATAGGGACGATGACAGTAAACAAAAAAAAAATTTAATACGTCAGTCAGATAATAAAAAAATATAAGACACGTATTTTTTGCTTTATCATATCTATCTATATACAGGGTGGAATTTTGTAATGCCCCCTGGAGGGAAAGTACTCTTAATACTGTAGATAGAAAATTTTACTCAAAGGAAACATTCCTTTATTTTTGAATAGAAAGAAAACTGCATTCAAAGATTTCCAAAAAATCGCTTGCCACACCCGGGAATCGAACTGACTAAAATCTGCAAAAAGTACACACTGTACTTTTATTGCCGCGATCGTTAGTATCAATTATAAGGATGAAATCTCTCGAACAAATTTGATAAATTAAATGATAGGAAAACCATGAAATCTTTAATTATTGACAAAAAATTGTAAACTTATTAATTAGTTGCTCGAAATGGGCTCCATTAAATAAATAAATACCTTTAATACCTGGATTGGTACAAACGGCACAATCAGATGGCCTGCGAGATCACCAGATCTCACCCCTTTAGATTTTTATTTATGGGGATATGTTAAAAACCAAATTTACATTAAATCTTATGCAAATGTAAACGAGTTGAGAGTTGAAGTTCAGAATACGATTTATAATATTCACCACAACACGTTATTAAAGGTTACAAGAAATGAATTTGTTAGAAGAATACATTTGGGTATCCAAGAAAATGGAGCCCATTTCGAGCAACTAATTAATTAGTTTACAATTTTTTGTAAATAATTAAAGATTTCATGGTTTTCCTATCATTTAATTTATCAAGTTTGTTCGAGAGATTTCATCCTTATAATTGATACTAACGATCGCGGCAATAAAAGTACAGTATGTACTTTTTGCAGATTTTAGTCAGTTCGATTCCCGGGTGTGGCAAGCGATTTTTTGGAAATCTTTGAATGCAATTTTCTTTCTATTCAAAAATAAGGGAATGTTTCCTTTGAGTAAAATTTTCTATCTACAGTATTAAAAGTACTTTCCCTCCAGGGGGCATTACAAAATTCCATCCTGTATATAAAAGAAAGTCGGGTTTGTTCCCTCCGTTATAACTCGAGATCTGCTGGACCAATTTTCATGGTTTTTGTTTCGTTGGATTTGTCTCCGCCCTGAATAGCAGAATACATTTTTTTTTTTTTTTAGTTAGGGTAGGTAGGTAGGTAGGGTAGGGTAGGTAGGTAGAGTAGGTAGGTAGGGTAGGTAGGTAGGTAGAGTAGGTAGGTAGGGTAGGGTAGGGTAGGTAGGTAGGTAGGTAGGTAGGGTAGGTAGGTAGGTAGGGTAGGTAGGTAGGTAGGGTGGGTAGGTAGGGTAGGTAGGTAGGGTAGGTAGGTAGGGTAGATAGGTAGGGTAGGTAGGTAGGATAGGTAGGGTGGGTAGGTAGGGTAGGTACGGTAGCTAGGGTAGGTAGGGTAGGTAGACAGGTAGGTAGGTAGGTAGGGTAGGTATCACAGTTAAGACAGGACAACGCCTGTCGGGTCAGCTAGTCCTACTACTATTATAAAGGCGAAAGTTTGTAAGTATGGATGTATGGATGTTTGTTACTCTTTCACGTAAAAACTACTGTATAGATTTGGATGAAATTTGACACAGAGATGGTTTATATCCTGGATTAACACATAGGATATTTTTTATCCCGGTAGAACATTCCTGTGGGATAATTTCCGACCTCCACGCGAGCGAAGCCGCGGGCAGAAGCTAGTTATTAATAAAATAATACTTAGTTTAAACGCAATAAAGTTGGGGAGTGGGGCCGCGCTACGTTACAACTCAGTATCTATAAAATCTACAAAGGAGCTGGACGTCTTGCCATATTTCACGTAATCTTTTGATTAGGTACATGAAAAAAGAACAATTACGTGTCAAATGTTTTTAATAATCTAGCTGACGGAGACGGACTAAAAAAGAAATTTAAATCATCATCCCTATTGTATGTATGGAAATCGGTTGTCATGGTATGTTATGTCGCATGTTATGCGGAGGAATGAGGAAAATGTTGTCAGGAAAGTTGTGAGCATGAATGGCTATACAAGTAGAGGGAGACCAAAGAAACAATGGATGGATTGTGTGAAAGATGATATGGCTAGAAAGGGAGTGACTACCGAGATGATGACTAATAGAGAAGTATGGAAGAAAAAGACACGTTGCGCCCACCCCAATTAAATTGGGATAAGGGCAGGAGAATGATCCCTATTGTATTCTCCGAAGAGGTGCGCATAAGTCTTTAGTTATAAACACAAACGACCAAAATCGCCAGTATGTGCCACTTGATAGGTTTATTAAATGTATTTAAATGCTCAATGAGTACCTCGTTGGCTAGTTTATCGCATACGTACCTAACTTCTGAAAGGCAGGAGGAAGAGAAGGTAGGATAGGTAAGGTAGGTAGGTAGGGTAGATGCGTAGGTAGAGTAGGTCGGTATGGTAGTAGGTAGGTAGGTGCACCGTAGATAAGTACTAAGTCGTACCCATGCGAACCTCGGCCGGATAACGCTAGTATTTAAACGCTAGTCTGCTTGAACGCGTTTTTTTTACGTGCGTGAACTTGTTACAGGCATGTTTTTTTTCTTACAAAAGAAATCTTAATGTTCTGTCTAGTCCTAAAACACATAAAAATTATGAAAAAAGCAGTCCACTCACCGCCAGCATAGCAAAGGTATCCAAACTCATCCTTTTTATACCCATGATCACACTGACAAGTAAAGTGTCCATCCGCATTGACACATGTATGGGAACACTGCGGTCTTTCTTGAAGGCATTCGTTGACGTCATCACACTGTTTGGTGACGTAATTGTACTGACGCATGGAGAGGGAGGTCAGGCACAGGCAGGTGGGTCCGTAGCGCTCAGGGGAGCATTGCGTGTCGTTCCCTGAACAGTTGAAGTTTGTGCACATTGTATGCCCTGCGAAAATCAGGTTAATAGTTAGTACAGTCACTACAGTCGAGACGACAATACGACAATTTAATATTGGTGTGGGGTAGGTACTGACGCCAGCACAACAACTGTCAAATGACAACTGTCAATTGAACATGAACCCTATGATTTTGTAATAAAGTTGAAAATCCATCAAAGAAATTTGACAGAGTCGGGTAACTTGATGTGCTGGCCTCGATACTATGGCTCAAAAAAGAAAAATATAAAACTTTTATTTAAAAAAAAACAGACTTCTAAAAAAACAGTGTTGCAAAGTGAATAATAACTTTCATTTCGTTGTCTTTGGTTGGTTTGGTTGTTCGGTTATAGGTAGGTACTGCAAAGCCTGAGTGAGACCTTATGTTGAACATGGAGGGTAATAATCTGACAGCATTCGAATCTTTAAACTATTTTTAAAGTAGTTGATAGGTTTTTGTACAAGTGACAGACCGACTACTTGGGCCGCGGGGCTTGGCAGATGTATTCGTTATAATATATATGTGGTGTTTCTCGTCCTGTGCTTTCATAGCGTAGCAATACCCGCTACACACAGATTACACGCTCTACCACTGAGCACGCTCAGTGGAAGGTCATCAACCTTCTGCAGTACATATGTACGTAGTCAATGTGGTAGTACGTACTGCAACCGCCTACAAAAATCTCGATAAATTACCAAAAATGGTGAAACAAATGTTAAAAATAAAACACTCACAATTTTTGCAGAACAGACCCTCATCGCTGCCATCGCGGCAGTCTTGAATGCCGTCACACATCATGCTGCTCGGCAGACAGTAGGAGGAGTCCAGGCATTTGTAGTTGCGTTCCCCTAGACTGGGCAGTTCCTGGCAGTAGGAGCCGTCCAGGATCGCGTGCGGGTGGGAAACGTGTCCTGCAGAAATGTTATAATTGACACGGTTGGCGCAGTGACTGCTGCGCAGCATGTCGCGGGTTCGATTCCCGCACGGAACAATTATTTGTACGACCTACAAGTATTTGTTCCGGGTCTAGGTGTTTGTCTATCTATAATAAGTATGTATTTACAAAAAAAAAATGTATATGAGTAGTTTAACAGAAATGTCGTTACCATAACACAAGCATTAGGTTGCTTAGCTTGGGACGTTATGGCGTTGTGTGAAATGTCCAAGGATATTATTATTATTAATTCAAAGATTCATTATTTAAATGGATGAAAAATCTTTTTAACCAAAAAGAACCACTGACTTCAAAACGTAATCAGCCTGTAATGTTCCCACTGCTGGGACACAGCCCTCCTATTGGCGAGAGAGAGTGGGCCATACTCCACCACGCGGGCCATACTCCACCACGCGGGCCCAGTGCGGGTATACATGTAGATGTCACACATCTTAGAATATTTGGTTCTAGGACACGCCGGTTCCCTCACTATGTTTTCCTTCACCGTTTTGAGTGCAGTGGTGATGAAATAATTTACACAAATTAATAAAAAAAACACCTGTCTAGGTTCAAACCTGCGACATAGAACTCATTAAGCCGTTACTGCTTTTTTGCAACATTTTGCGATGATCATGGGTAAGTCAATCTGCCCAGCCTTTCCCAACTATGTTGGGGTCGGCTTGCAGCTGAATACCAATATTTTACATGGAGCGACTGCCTATCTGACCTCTACAACCCAGTCACTAACTGGATAATACCCCCTTGGTAAGACTGGCGGTCAGATTTTCGGGCTGCTGACGACCCGTAACGACTGTCAAAGATGCACAAATGTCAGCCGTGACCAATGGCTTAAAGTGCTTTCCGAGGCACGGAGGAGTCTCGATATGTAAAGATGATCAACCGTTATTACTTAGTCAAGAGTACTTACGACACAGATCTTGCGCATACTCGTCGCTCTTGTCCTCGCAGTCGTACACGCCGTCGCATACCCACAGGTACGAGATGCACTTGCCGTCGCCGCACTCGAAACCCTTGCAGGTCGACTATTGGCAAACCATAGACAACGAGGCTAACTCATAGACATATTGAACAACTACAATTTTGAAAATTAGATTGCTAGCCCAGTTAAGTAGACAACCTCTTCCTTATATAAAAAAGTACTCTTTGACAATCTTATAGGAACTGAGAGATGCCATTCACATTGCTTGCTAGTCAAGCGCAAAGAGTATAGTAAGTACTAGCTGACCCGACAGACGTTGTCCTGTCTCAACTATGATACCTACCTTACCTACCCTACCTACCCTACCTACCCTACCTACCCTACCTACCCTACCTACCCTACCTACCCTACCTACCCTACCTACCCTACCTACCCTACCTACCCTACCTACCCTACCTACCCTACCTACCCTACCTACCCTACCTACCCTACCTACCCTACCTACCCTACCTACCCTACCTACCCTACCTACCCTACCTACCCTACCTACCCTACCTACCCTACCTACCCTACCTACCCTACCTACCCTACCTACCCTACCTACCCTACCTACCCTACCTACCCTACCTACCCTACCTACCCTACCTACCCTACCTACCCTACCTACCCTACCTACCCTACCTACCCTACCTACCCTACCTACCCTACCTACCCTACCTACCCTACCTACCCTACCTACCCTACCTACCCTACCTACCCTACCTACCCTACCTACCCTACCTACCCTACCTACCCTACCTACCCTACCTACCCTACCTACCCTACCTACCCTACCTACCCTACCTACCCTACCTACCCTACCTACCCTACCTACCCTACCTACCCTACCTACCCTACCTACCCTACCTACCCTACCTACCCTACCTACCCTACCTACCCTACCTACCCTACCTACCCTACCTACCCTACCTACCCTACCTACCCTACCTACCCTACCTACCCTACCTACCCTACCTACCCTACCTACCCTACCTACCCTACCTACCCTACCTACCCTACCTACCCTACCTACCCTACCTACCCTACCTACCCTACCTACCCTACCTACCCTACCTACCCTACCTACCCTACCTACCCTACCTACCCTACCTACCCTACCTACCCTACCTACCCTACCTACCCTACCTACTCTACCTACCGTACATACCCTACATACCCTACCTACCCTACCTACCCTACCTACCCTACCTACCCTACCTACCCTACCTACCCTACCTACGCTACCTACCCTACCTACCCTACCCTACCTACCCTACCTACGCTACCTACCCTACCTACGCTACCTACCCTACCTACCCTACCTACCTACCTATGCAAAAATGTGCAATAAAAATATTTTTCTCATACAAACTTTGCCACCCCTTGTAACCCTTTTAAGGGTTGAATTTCCAAAAAATAATGCCTATGTCCTTCTCATGAATGCAAACTATCTACATACCAAATTTCAGCAAAATCGGTTGGGTGGTTTAGGCGTGAAAAGGTAACAGACAGACAGACAGAGTTACTTTCGCATTTATAATATTAGTGTGGATTAACCTGACGTCAAGCGCGCGCACTGCGCTGAGGTAGCCTTCTATTTTTTTTTTTTTTTCAATTTGAGGTTACATGTTGCAAATTTCGCAAAATCATTACACGATTCACGACCGTATCAAATGTGTTTCAAAAGAATTTAACTCATCTATACATCTTTCTAAGTCTTAGAGCATTTAACCTAATGCTTTAAGTTCTGACTGTAATTAAGAATTGATCTAAAATACACAATTTGCACGCCGATATGAATGACTAAGGCCCGTATTACAGAACCTGGTCAGTGGGTAGCCTTAGGGGCGGATCAAGCACTAAGCATATAAGCGGAATTGTCCGAAAGGGTTACCTACCCCGGAACATAAACATAAAGTAAAGAAGAAACATGGATGGGTTTTAGTCAGTAAAAGTCTGACACTTCCTTCCGCTCCACCCAGAGCGGGAGGAGTCATTGGACGATGTCCCAGCCTCAAAAAAAAATGCATGAGTATTGAGTGAGGTTCTGTAATACGGGCATAAGAATTTCTGTACCTTATTTATGCAAAATATGATTTCGATACCTATTTTGACTGTTTTAAATGTCACGATTACATGAATTAGGCATCCATAGTATAGTATAGTACCTGTACATAGAGAGAGTACTGATTACATGATAGCTGTAAGTACTCACATTATCCTTAGCAGTGGGTAACGCGGTGCAGTTGACTTCGTCGCTGCCGTCGTCACAGTCCTGCTCGTTGTTACATATCCACGTCAACGGAATACATTTCTTGTTGTCCTGGCAGACGTACTGATGGTTCTTGTTGCAGAACTCCTCGTATACGCTGTGGTCTTCTGCAGAAGATACAAATATTTGAATAATTTGTTAAAAAAAAAAGGTGGTCCCTCACCGCGACCATTCGCCCATAATGTAACGTTACAGAGTTGTAAGACGAAAACGAAGAGATGATGTAAAAATATCTGCCGTGCCTTTCCCCAGTATTTTACACGCAGCGACTGCCAATCTGACCTCCAAAGTCAAAGTCAAATTATCTATTTCAAATAGGCACAATTAAGGCACTTATGAACGTCAAAATGAACAAGAAATAGAATTGATTCTAGTCGCCCCGTCCAAAAGGCAGTTTCGTGTGAAGAAGAATGGGCAAGAAACTCTACCGTTACTCCACAACCTCCCAACCTGTTAGGAGATAATTTTAAAAAACCCTCGTAAAAAAATCTACCTACCAAAGGTACACTCCAACGCAGGTAGAACTAACTATTAACGCTTCGGAATTTGAATGTAGTAGGTAGTCATAACTTACTGCAAAAGTTCTCATCGGAGCCGTCGTCGCAGTCCACAAATCCGTCGCAGTACTGTGCCTGTAAGATGCAGCCTCCTCCCATACACGGGAACTTATCTTCACCCATACATTCTACCTCAAACTCCTGCATGTCATCCGCAAACTCTGCCGTACAACACGCGAGGTATATTACGAATATGACGTGGTATTTCATTCTGGGAATAAAAACAAAAATATTAATTTCTTAGTTGTTGATAAAATATGCGTGGTCTGGGTATCTAAATAGAATTAGAAAGGAAGAAAAAATTATAATCTGATCTGTAGGTACAAATAAAATAGATGCAGGTTACTGTTACACATGAAATTTAAAACTGGAAAACCGTTTTATTTTAATAGTTTTGGCGGTTACCGTACCTACTTTGAAAGTGTTTAGATTTATTTGAACACGTGTGTAAATATAAAATTTTGAAATAGTTGAAAGTTGGAAAGTAGGTAAAGTGGAAAGAACAAAAAGTGAAAACCAATGATAAATGGCAGCATGTCAGCGTAGGACTGATCCTAGCGACACTTGGAGAGGGCCTATGTCAGCTAAGATGATGATGGTAATGTAATAAACCGAGAAATAAAGTAATGAACAAGACTTACTTGGGTTTCTATAATTTCTTCATTTATAAAATAACAAAAGTATAAATAAAATTATTGTTACATAAAATACAAATTTGTAATCTTGAAAATTAATTTTAACGATTTCACGTGGCTGCAAGCAAGGCGGAAGGCAGACAGAACGGAAATCGATTTAGAACCTTGTATGAGAACAGTTTTCATCTACCCGCCTTTTCATTTAATGAAAACATAACAAGACGTTGAGATGTTAACTGTATCGGTAATAAATTAATATTTTTTTCCCGAAATTAATTTTTATAATGTAACTAATAAAAGTCAATTTTTAATTAGTTTTTTTTTAATTTAATTTGTCATATTGTAATGTTCAGTTTATGACATGGATTAGGTTGAAACAAAACGTAATAACGACAGGAATAAAAAGTTGCCATTTACAATTAAACTCTCCAATCAATGGTAAATTGAAATCTGATTTTATTACTTGTTTCAATACGTACGTTGCCCCGTTGCCCGGTGGGTTTCTCAACCAATAGGTATAAATATTTATACAATTCTAACAGTGCATTTATGATTCTGTATGAGCATCCCAAGTCACATAAAACTTAATAAACCAAAAAACTAAACCCCTCATTTCCTTGAAAGATTTATATAAAAGAACTGTGCTATTTATGATTTTGATCTTAGCAACCCCGTTTTTACTCTGTGGTTGACAGGTCAGAGTCCAACTTTCATAGAAGTTTATTTTAAGTTTTAAATTAGAATTCACCGTAGTTTTTAATTTACATTAATTGTTTTAGAAGTCTCCGTCGTGTCCAGTGTTAATCGGTTAAAGTTTCCGGCAGCCATGGCATCTCAAATAACAAAATCTTTACTGAAAGTTTCCCACGTCGGCTCCACGGCTAAATTCGGTAGGTTTTGTGGTAATTCTATAATTTTATACCACTTCACCACTTTTCTAACTATTACTGAAGTAACGTTTTCTAAGTTAAACAATATTTAAGCTGAAAAAGTGTATGTATCAGTAAAATATTTAGCATTTTCCCATAATTCGTTTATGGTAAACTTTGGACTTTTGTATGTAATTTTTATTGGCA
This sequence comes from Hyppa rectilinea, assembly GCA_951799385.1. NCBI lineage: Eukaryota > Metazoa > Arthropoda > Insecta > Lepidoptera > Noctuidae > Hyppa > Hyppa rectilinea. Next base: position 14,056,232 of record OX637316.1, read on the forward strand.
TTGTTGGCAATTAATTTTGTTCAGTTCCGTGCCAAAATATGAGTGCAAGGTTCATGTTATATAGATACTGGAAAGTATTCTGTGCGCTAAATATATAATGTTTCTATTTTGATATGATTTCAAGGACATTTTTGTATGTAACTTTGTCCTAAATTTCGGAAATTGTACTTTTAGACACCGCCAGAAGAGCTCTCAGTGTTGGAGCAGCATTACAGCAGAAAAAGAAGTCTCTGCCGGACCGCACTGGCCATAATGTGGTCCTCGTTGACGGAGTACGGACACCCTTCTTGGTTTCGTTCACTGATTATGCCAAGATGATGCCTCATGAACTTGCCAGACATTCCTTATTGTAAGTATTGCATATGACTTTGTTTTTCTCTGTTTATTTATTTATTTATTGTGCATAAGTTATTACTCTAAGTATACTATGGAAATCAGGTATAGTTAAAGCACCCGGCCCAGAATACTAGAATACGTTTTAAAAATGCAGAAAAGTCAAATTATGTAAACAATAATTTTAGTACTTACATCAACATAATTTTCCAGTAGTATTTCTAAGTACTTTATCAAAACACATTTGTTCTCTATAATTATCTACTCAATATCAAAATGCTATTTACAAATACACCAAAATCAAAACTTATCCCAGACATACCATCATTTTGTTACGGAATAATAGACTACATAAATACTTAGGGTCAAGAAGCATATTATTATCATACAATTTTATTGCAAAGATAATGGTTACCTATCAATGTTTATAAATAATACTGACCTTGATACATCATCTTGTACATTACTCAAAAATCTAGTCTTTCCATCCTTCTTTCCTTTAGACTTCCTCTCCCATTCCATCCATCAACATTTATAATTATTCATCACTTTATTAGAGCTGCGCTTGCCGAGGTTGGTCCCTGGATTGGGTAACCACCTTTACTTATCGAGACTCCTCCATGCCTCGGAAAGCATGTTAAGCTGTTGGTCCCAGCTGTCATTCATGGATCTTTGGCAATCAATACGGGTTGTCAGAAGACTGAAAGTGAGACAGCCAGTCTTACCAAGGGGTATAGTATTACCTAGTTACTGACTAGGTTGTGGCGGTCAGATAGGCATTTGTTCTATGTAAAGTACTGGTATTCAGCTGCATCTGGTTAGCATGGAAGCCGACCCCAATAGTTGAGAAAACAGTAAGCAGATTGACTTCTTTAATCAAAGGCAATTCCTCTATCATCACTTGTTTACATTAAATCCAATTTTACAATAATATCTTCTGTATGGTGAGGGAAGTTTTTAAGGCAAGCTGTATTTTTCTATGTGATTCATTTGTTTTTCACCATGTCTAATAGCCAATCTATATTAATATTATAAAGCTGAAGAATTTGTTTGTTTGAACGCGCTAATTCTCTGGAAGTACTGGTTCGAATTGAAAAATTCTTTTTGTGTTGTATAGTCCATTTATCGAGGAAGGCTATAGGCTATGTAACATCACGCTACAACCAATAGGTGCCGAGCAGCGGTTGAAACCGCGCGGGAGTAGCTAGTGTTAATATATGTGAGATGTTCCTGCCATAATTGAAACAAGAAAAATATGTATGTGTAAGCTAGCTTTAATTAAATGATCAAAGTCCAATTTAGTTGTACACAAGGAATTTACTCAGAAGGCAACTGTTTACTGTTAGGTACACTTGAATGATATGACATAGTTTATTTATGTTGATGAGTTTTTTTTAAATCTTTTGTTTTTTTTTTGCCTTAATTTTTAATTGTATTCTTTTTTATATTCTGTTTTGTTTTTCTTCTGTGTATTTCTGTTGCGTGTCCAGGATTAAAATTTTTCTTTCTTGTCTCTTTCTTGATACAACTGCAAGGTTCGATTGATCTGGTTAACCTACACTTGCGGTTGGTCTATGGATAGGTGACCATCTTTACGTAACAAGACCTCGCACTGCTTCGGAAATAATACATAGTGCATACAATAAAAGGGGTAATCTTTGGTTGGTGCCTTCTCAACATTTAATAGTGTAAGGGGCCTCTGCGAGTTGCCTTCGGTCCAAAGATAAACTAATTTGATAAAGCCTTTGTGGGAGATTTAAATCAGGTTACCAGCCCTCCCCGAACTCGTTAAACCGTTGTCCCACCTATGATTTGTAGTCAGATAGGCAGTCACTCATTGTAAAATACATGGTATTCTCCATGTATAGACTGGAAGCCAACATAGTTCAGAAAAGGCTAGACAGATGTTAATCATCATTATTTTGCTTCTAAAAAAATGAATGAATGAAGTTGTACATATTTCTTTGGTGTCATAATGTAGCAGCTTAAACTTTTTGCCCATACAAATGTATTGTAATAGAAAAAAAAGTAGTAAGTAGAAATATATACACAGTCCCAAATTGAGTTTTAAACGAAGTGCAATTTATTATGTTTTATTTTGAAGTAAATATATATGGTACATTTAACTGGTAATGCATTTTCAGCTAAGAGTCAAACAAAAATTGAATTTTAATGCAAGGAATGTCATATATCAACGGTTTATTTACTTTATTTAATACTAGCTGACCCGACAGATGTTGTCCTGTCTTAAGTATGATACCTACCCTACTTAAAGTTTTAAAATTAGTAAAGCCATTCTCAAGTTATAGCGTGACTAGGAGAAGTAGGGGTTAATTTTTATATATATAAATATAGATAACACTCATTTGAGGAGCTCGTAGTTAAGTAATAACAGCTACACAGGTCGATCCATCAAGTTAAGCTACGCTTGCCGGGATTGGCCGTGGATGGGTGACCATCTTTATATACCGAGACTCCTCCATGCCTCGGAAAGCACGTTAAGCCGTTGGTCCCGGCTGCCATTTGTGCATATTTGACAGTCGTTACGAAAGAACGTCAATCGGTCGTCAGGTTTGAACTTCCAACCCCCGTAATTGGGGGGGGGAGTGAAAGTCTGTCATGTCTGTATACACATAAAACTATGTAAATATTATGTGCTAAACGAGTATGTGGGGTGCATGTCTGTATAGTATAAGATTTTATTCATATTAAAGGGTCGTAAATTCATACCTAAGTGCTATACAAAAGTTGTATTATGTTTCTTTTACGTCACGCCTGCTAGGGCCTTAGTGTCAGGATGTTTATCTGCCATGATTGCGAACACACATTCAATACAATAATGATTAAGAAGTCAAAGTCTCATTTCGGCGACACGGTTGGTCCAGTGGTTGAGCGATTCCCGCACGGAACAAATATTTGTACGACCTGCAAGTATTTATTCCGGGTCTGGGTTTTTTTTTATATCTATAATATGTATGTATTTACAACAAAAATGTATGTAAGTAGCTTATCAGCCATCTCGTTACCATAACACAAGCATTAGGTTGCTTAGCTTGGGACTATATGGCGTTGTGTGAACTGTCCAAGGATATTATTATTTTTTATTTCAAATAGGCACAAGAAAGGCACTTTTGAACGTCAAAATGAACAAGAAATAGAATCGATTCTAGTTGCTCTTGTTATAAACTAATTTTTAATTCCTTTAGGGGTCTCCTCCAAAAAACCGGTGTATCGAAGGATGTGATCGACTACATCGTGTACGGCACGGTTATTCAGGAGGTGAAGACTTCCAATATCGGGCGCGAGGCAGCCCTAGCGGCCGGCTTCAGTGACAAGACTCCTGCGCACACCGTTACCATGGCGTGCATTTCTTCCAACCAGGCCATCACTACAGGTACAGTGAAACCAGAATATGTTTGCACGTCGAGAATAGTCGTCTATCTTCGGAATTACGAACGCACGATGAGATCTAATATACAGGGTGTAATACAAAAGGACCACCAAACTGAACAGCTTTTACTTTGGGACCAATTACGAAATAAAATATATACACCTGTTTTAAACATTTTCATCGATTAAATATTGCATTTTGTATGAAAAAGCCGATTTTTTTTTCGATAATTCAGAGTTGGTCTCATAGTAAAAGTTGCTCACAATCACAGGTACTTTCACGTCCAGAAAGCGAATGAAAAATCAACGTGTATTAATTGTCATATTAATTTAACATTTTCATAGGAAAAAGGCTGGGCAAATTGATGTGGCATGTTAGACAGGGTGAAATTGAATTCATGGTATTTTAAGGAGTCAGCTGTTTTTTATTCGCTATTTCAGATTTGTTATCGTAGTAAAACTTGTCAAACTCAAAGTATTTATTTAATATAAATTATAAACCAATTACAGGCACTTTTGAATTGTCAAGGGGTTGGTCAGTCAGAAAGATGTTGCCCATTCCAAAACAGTAGGTACCTATGGAGAAGAACGGGCATGAAACTCCATGGACACTTTTAAACAAATTATATGGTTACGAAATATTAGCTCCATAATTTATATTATTACTATACATGTGAGAACGATGCAGAACGTTAAAAGCACCGATATTAAATATGTAAAAAACAATTCAAAAATTAAATTAAAACAAGCCGTTGTTCATAATGATGAGTACAATGACCTCTTAAAGTATTAAGAGTATAAGCCCATGAATTCAATTTCAACCTCTATATTTGTGACGGTGGGGATCAAAAAGATTAGAGGAGCTCATGGCTAAGTACAGACGCCAGCACATCAAGCTATCCCTAACTGTCAAATTTTCTCTATTAAAAATGAACCTTATGTCTTTGCAATAAAGTAGAAATACTATCAAAGAAATTTGACAGATTGTGGTAACTTGAAGTGCTGGCCTCTGTACTAACAGCCGCACAGGTCGATCCATCAGTTCAAGCTACGCTTGCCGGGATTGGCCGTAGATGGATGACCATCTTTCCATACCGAGACTACTCCGTGCCTCGGAAATCACGTTAAGCCGTTGGTCCCGGCTGTCATTTGTGCATCTTTGACAGTCGTTACGGGTCGTCAGAAGCCCGAAAATTTTACAGCCAGTCTTATCAAGGGGTATCGTATTGACCAGTTACTGGGTTATGGAGGTCAGATAGGCAGTCGCTACTTGTAAAATACTGGTATTCAGTTACATCCGGTTAGACTGGAAGCCGACCCTAACATCGTTGGGGAAAGGCTAGCCAGATGATGGAGATCAAAAAGATTACGCTGTCTGCTGGCAAAAAAGCCTTTACTCAAATTCTCCCCCTATTTCCCAGGAATTGGCATGATAGCCGCAGGCGCCTACGACGTGATCGTCGCGGGCGGTGTGGAGTTCATGTCAGACGTACCAATCCGTCATTCCCGCAAGATGCGTTCCTTGCTCCTCCGTCTGAACCGTGCCAAGACTCCGGCGCAGCGCCTGTCGCTCATCGCGTCGATCAGACCCGACTTCTTTGCGCCTGAGGTGAGTTTGTAAACCAGAACATCGTCATCAGCCCACTGCTGGATTTTAGACGAGGAGCTAATGGCTAAGGAATAACAGCCGCACGGATCGATCCGTCAGGTTAAGCTACGTTTGCCGGGGTTGGTCCGTGGATGGGTGACCATCTACATATCGAGACTCCTCCGTGCCAGGTTAAGCTACGCTTGCCGGGGTTAGCCGAGGATAGGTGACTTTACATACCAAGACTCCTCCGTGCCTCTGAAAACACGTTGAGCCGTTGGTCCCGGCTGTCATTCGAGGATCTTTGACAGTCGTTATAAGTAGTCAGAAGCCCGAAAGTCTGACAGCCAGTCTTACCAAGGGATATCGTATTACTTAATTATTACTGGGTTGTGGAGGTCAGATAGGCAGTCGCTCCATGTAAAATACTGGTATTCAGCTGCATCTGGTTAGACTGGAAGTCGACCCTAACATACTTGGGCAAAGGCTAGGCAGAATGATACATTACGATTAAGCAGTGATAGCCTGGTAGTGTGACCGTCGGACTGCCAAGTCATAGGTCTTGAATTCGAACCCAAGGCATGCAGCTCTGATTTTTAGGATTCTAACTAACAAAAACATCGGTAAAGGAATACATCGTGAGGAAACCGGCATGCCTGAGAGATATAATTTCTCAACAGCATGTGAAGCTAAGTCAGAGGCCCATGGGCAGCATAAAAACTCTCATAAAAACTAGATGTTGACTTGAACATTATCCCATGTTATCTAAAACTTGGTCAGCGGGATTGTCCGAAAGGGTTACCGCTACCCCGGAACATAAAGGGCTAAGGAAGGAACATGGATGGGTTTTAGCCAGTAAGAGTCTGACATTCCCGAGCCCACCGAGAGCGGGAGGAATCATTTGATGACTACCGGCCCTAAAAAAAAACATTTTCAATGCGAGGGTTTTGGCTATTTGGTTTTTTTTTCATTGTGCAGAATTAAAAAAGAATCTTTCTTTTTCCCATTCCCAGTTACCGGCCGTCGCCGAGTTCTCGTCCGGAGAAACCATGGGTCACAGCGCGGACCGCCTGGCCGCGGCCTTCGGGGCCTCTCGCCAGGAGCAGGACGACTACGCGTTGAGGTCGCACAAGTGTGCTATGGAGGCTCAGCAGAAGGGCTACTTCACTGATCTGATTCCTGTTAAAGGTTTGTTTTATATCTTTTTTAATTTTAATTTTTTTTTTGTCTCCGTGTACTTACTTTCTGTGCGTGAAAATATTTTCTTTCTTCGTATAACATGACGCAAATGGAGGGGTCTAAATTACTGTTTATTGAATTTAATTTAAAAGAAATATTAATAAATGGTGAAATTTAATCGATGCTAGTAGGTAATATGGAATGACAGAAAAATCTATTATATAAAAATAAGTCGGGTTTTCCTTCCTGACGCTATAACTCCAGAACGCACGAACCGATTTCCACGGTTTTGCATTCGTTGGAAAGGGGTCGGGCTCCGTGAGGTTTGTAGCAAACAAAATGAGGTAGGGTAGGTAGGTAGGTAGGTAGGTAGGAAGGGTAGATAGGTAGGTAGGGTAGGTGGTAGGTATTTTAGGTAGGAAGGGTAGGTTGGTAGGTAGGGTAGTTAGGTAGGGTTGGTAGGGTAGATAAGGTAGGTATCATAGTTAAGACAGGTCAACGTCTGTCGGGTCTGCTAGTTATTTTATATAATTAATTGCTATGATGAATTTCGCTGCGTCGCGCGGCGGCTTGATGTCCATTAGGGATCCGTATTTAACAAGTCACATCCTTATGAAAGCGTTTGAATGTAGTTGTAAGTATTCGTCTAGAGTAGCACGAAACTACCTTTTGGAAGGGGCGACTAGAATCAATTCTATTTCTTGTTCATTTTGACGTTCAAAAGTGCCTTAATTGTCGCTTTCTCTGTCCCTATATCCCTCTGTATGCTTAAATCTTTAAAACTACGCAACGGATTTTGATGCGGTTTTTTTAAATAGATAGAGTGATTGAAGAGGAAGGTTTATGTGTATAATTTGTCGACATATTATGCGGGCGAAGCCGCGGGCGGAAGCTAGTTTGAAATAAATGATTTGACTTTGACTTAGCAGGCCGGCAGCGACATTAAGCGGGATTGTCCGAAAGGGTTACCGCTACCCCGGAACACAAAAGGCTAAGGAACGAACATGGATGGGTTTTAGTCAGTAAGAGTCTGACACTCCCTTCCGCTCCACCCAGAGTGGACTCATTTGAGGATTTCTAATCCTTAAAAAAAAAAAGGCCGGCAGCAACATGCGTTGTGAGTCTTGGTGGCGCTTTGTAATTACTTCCACAAATACTTTCAAACTTTTTGAATTTTTGAAGGGCGGGCCGTGTTATCGTAGTTTATATCTACTACATTTCGACATTTGTATATACCATGTAATAGGGAGCGTGTCTACTGCCATCTATCGGGCACACATCCAGACTCCGAGCTGCTACTAAGATTAATATTATATACTAATATTATAAAGCTGAAGAGTTTGTTTGTTTGAACGCGCTAATCTCTGGAACTTCTAGTCCGAATTGGAAAATTCTTTTTGTGTTCGATAGTCCATTTATCGAGGAAGGCTATAGGCCATGTAACATCACGCTACGACCTATAGAAGCCGAGCAGCTAGTAATACATGTTTTTCTATGACAGTTGACGGCAAGGACGGCGTGGTTGACAAGGATAACGGTATCCGCGTGTCCACTCCGGAGCAGCTCGCGAAACTGAAGCCCGCGTTCATCAAGCCGCACGGTACTGTCACCGCTGCGAATGCATCGTTCTTGGTAAGTTTAATAGCAGTCTGTCGATTCTGTAGAAATCTTCGTAATAACTAAGGTGAAGTGAGCGTGAAGTGAGCTGTCATTCGACCTTATGCAAGGAATTGACACTATTGACAGTCTGTCGATTCTGTAAAAATCTTACCGTGGAAACTAAGGTGAAGTGAGCTGTCATTCGACCTTATGCAAGGAATTGACACTATTGACAGTCTGTCGATTCTGTAAAAATCTTACCGTGGAAACTAAGGTGAAGTGAGCTGTCATTCGACCTTATGCAAGGAATTGACACTATTGACAGTCTGTCGATTCTGTAAAAATCTTACCGTGGAAACTAAGGTGAAGTGAGCGTGAAGTGAGCTGTCATTCGACCTTATGCAAGGAATTGACACTATTGACAGTCTGTCGATTCTGTAAAAATCTTACCGTGGAAACTAAGGTGAAGTGAGCGTGAAGTGAGCTGTCATTCGACCTTATGCAAGGAATTGACACTATTGACAGTCTGTCGATTCTGTAAAAATCTTACCGTGGAAACTAAGGTGAAGTGAGCGTGAAGTGAGCTGTCATTCGACCTTATGCAAGGAATTGACACTATTGACAGTCTGTCGATTCTGTAAAAATCTTACCGTGGAAACTAAGGTGAAGTGAGCTGTCATTCGACCTTATGCAAGGAATTGACACTATTGACAGTCTGTCGATTCTGTTAAAATCTCACCGTGATAATTTATGTGAAGTAAGCTGTCGTTCCACCTAATGCTAGGGATTGGCATTATTGATTATTTATTTATTTAAACTTTTCGCTCACAATAAAGGTACAAAGGCGGACTTTATGCCTTAGGCATTCTCTACCAGTCAACCAAGGGTGAGGGTGGTTTGACCTTTTGCAAGGAATTGACACTATTGACAGCTACAGCTACCTACGGTTTCATGGTGAATTCTTCAGCGGCTGGTCTCTTCGAGATGGGGCGCTTCGCCTGATGTCGTGCGGACTACTAGGCTGGCGCTGTCTTTCTCTGCTGGAGAATTCGCGTGCCCTGTGTGGAGTCGTTCTGCCCATGCAAAGTTAGTGGATACAGCTTTGAACGAAACGTGCCGGATCATCACTGGCTGTCTAAAACCGACCCCCGTACAAATGCTGTATCCTCTAGCAGGCATAGCGCCACCAAAAGTCCGTAGAATGGTAGCAAGCTCCAGCGAAAGAGCTAAACTGGCCTCCGACAGACGACACCCCATGCACGACCACATCCTTGTGCCACAAAGGCTGAAAAGCCGAAACAGCTTTTTTAAGTGTGTCGTTCCACTCACTGTCGAACCAAATAAAGAAAGACTGAAGCTGTGGCGAGACAGTGCCTCCTTACCCACTCCATTCGTTCCACTTGCTGAACGTCTCCCTCCTGGGAGCGACTTGCCTTGGTCAACTTGGAAGGCTTTAAACAGACTCCGGACCCAGGTTGGCCGAAGCAAGGAAAACCTGCTCAGATGGGGATTCATAGACGGCTCCGCCTTGGAGTGTAAATGTGGTGCCGTTCCACAAACGATGGGACACTTAATTTCGTGTCCTGTGTGTCCTGCCGTATGCACGTTACAGGAACTGATGGACGCTGGTGATGGCGCTAAACACTTAGCTGAATTCTGGGCCGAGGAGATATAGATTACCATCGACACGCTAAGATTTTTTAGAGACTAGCACTGCAGCAATTAACAAAAAAAAACAATTTTACGAAGATTTTTTCTTTGGAAGGAACATTGCCATACAAAAAAAATATTGGTATTACAAATAATAAAATTCTTTACTTATCCCCATACCTAGACTGACGGTGCCTCCGCGTGCTTGGTGATGTCCGAAAAAAAGGCCAAGGAGCTCGGTCTCAAGCCCAAGGCGTATCTGCGTGACTTCACTTACGTCGCTCAGGTGAGGAATACGCACATCCTCATACCTAGGCATCATCCCTATTGCCCTAGGTAAAAAAAAAGAAGTTATGTTTAGTCTGTCAATCAGATAATGAAAAAATATTCGACACGTATTTTTTGCTTTATCATATTAATAGCAATTGACTGAGATAAAACGCATTAAAGTTGGGGAGTGGGGGCTCGCTACGTCACAAGTAACTATAAAAACTACTTACTTGTGACGTCATGCCACATTTTAATTCAATGTATAGACGTTGTCTTTGGATTACGTAAAAAAAGAAAAAATACGTGTCCAATATTTTTTTATAATCTTTACGGACTAATTAAAAAACATAGTCATCATCCCTATTGGCTATTAGAAAGGGTAGTCATTAACGTTACTTTTTATGATTGTCAAAACGCGGAATTCGTACGTGATTTGTATGAAAAATAACCATGAGACGTCATAGATTTTTAGAATCAAATGGAATACTTATTAGCATTAAATGCCATTTTACAATTACATCTTCGCATTATATTTAATTTCTGTACGGTGATGGAAGTTTTTAAGACGAGCGCTCTTTTATCTACATTTGATACCTCATGTCATTTTATGGCTTTTATTAAAAAAATGAAGGAAAAGAAATTCGCCTTATGCTTCCTTAACAGCTCGTGGCTAAGTAATAGGTAACAGCCCCACGGCTCGATCCATCAGGTTAAGCTACGCTTGCCGGGGTTGGTCCGTGGATGGGTGACTATTTTCACGTACAATAAAGCAAAATTTTCTTTGTGTAGGATCCCGTTGACCAGCTGCTGCTGGGACCTACGTACGGCATCCCCAAGATCTTGGACAAAGCCGGCCTCAAGATGAGCGACATCGACACCTGGGAGATCCACGAAGCTTTCGCTGTAAGTAACACCGCATATATTTTTTTTTTTAACAATGACATCTTGCAGTTCAACCATGGGGTTGTCTACTGCTTAACCGGACTTGCCTGTGTATGCCACAAAAGAATTGTAGCCTCCAGCCAGGGCTTAAGAAAACTATGACTTAACTTACAAACGCGTCTACACGCTAAGGGCACCCCCTGTGGGGTACGGACCTCGGCTTAGGGCGTCGCTTGTGAAGGGTAGGGTTCCTTTTATAAAAAGAGATGTCAGCATTTGAATGGGCTCGTTGGGCCGAAGCCTGCCGGGATTGTCCGAAAGGGTTACCGCTACCCCGGAACATAAAGGGCTACGGAAGGAACATGGATGGGTTTTAGTTAGTAAGAGTCTGACACTCCCTTCCGCTCCACCCAGAGCGGGAGCAGTCATAGGATGATTTCCCAGCCATAAAAAAAAGGGCGTCGCTGGGGGAGGACAGCAAGGGATAAGCTGGATCGGGCGTATTTGAAACTACAGGCTCAGCTCCAACGCGGGCTGGCTCGAGCAGGGGTCGGGGAGGCAAGGACCGCATAAAAAATCTAATAAAAGTTCTTATAGAAGAGTACAGATAGCGCCTTCCATTAAGACCCGCCCCACCATTTCTTGCTCGAGGGGGTCGCGGGGTGGGGGGAGTTTGATCCGAGCGTCTATCGGGAGCCGTCAGGGGATCCATGCGCACGAGTAGCGCACGTATCGACAGCACTACTGCACTAGCGGAAGGATGCGCACGCGCACTGTTAGCGATTAGGCTAAAAAGTGGGGCGCGTCGTCGTGGATGGGACTATCTGTAACAGAGAACAAAAGTGTCGTGCGTATATTAACATAACGAAAATGACGAGACCTTTTTAATCCATTAGATATAGTTCGCCAAAGCCGCTTATAAGAGCTCACTGATTTATACGGTTATATTTATTGTCGTTTCGAGAGAAATTAATAATTTCTTATGGGCCTATTTCATACGACATTTGACGGGTTAAAACAGGCTTATCATACGCCCGACGTTGTACACTTATTTTGTAAGTAAGTGTAAGTAAAAGCAAAATGCTTAGCCATAACCTTTTGAACGCCATTGTCACATAAACGTGGGGAGCAAGCGCCATACCCTGTACGCCATCGACACAAATATGTGACAATGCGGTGCACTAATAACACGAAATAAACAATTGAATCATTACTTTTGTGTGTGTTTTTATGGATAACTTAAAAATTTAAGCTCTCGTACGTATTTTATTAAATGAAACAAATTAAAATACACCATGGATATTGGGAAATTCGTTCAAAAGGTTCGTTTAAATTCGTTAAAAACACACTGATAGGTATACTATGTAACTTACTCCTATAGTAATAAATTCATACCGGTTTATGGTGTGTGTAATTTTCTTGAAATTGTACATTTTCAGGGCCAAATTCTGGCTAACTTGAAGGCCATGGACTCCGACTGGTTCGCGCAGACGTATCTTGGCCGTCAATCTAAGGTAAGATTATCTCTTTCTGCTGTCGGTACCTCATGTCTGAGGATCTTGTCAGCTTTGGAGTTCCACCTGGAGCGTATAATCCGCCACCTCCGATTTCTGTCTAGCGCATCGCGTATCACCATGTAGAATTTAGAGGACGATAATTCCTTCACCTGATCGGAATCATCCCCTATAGTTAATTAAAATTCTAAACAGCACGTGAAACTAAGTCAGAGGCCCATTAAAACAATACCTGGAAGTATGGTGTGTCTTTTGTTTATGGCCTGCAATCAAACATTTTTTCAAATCATAAAGCTTGTTTTTCCCTTTCAGTCACGTTTTTTTGCAGTAGGGTTCTTAGTTTCTATAAATAATTGATAATCTTCATATTTATTTACTTTATTATATTGTTCTAAATCTTGCATGTAGCTTTGGCCGTTCTATTTAAAACAAATAAATAGCGAGGGTGTTTGAACGAATGCGGCTAAATAGTATTATACTTTTCTTATGTTTATTTACAAACTTACAATCAGTTAAGTACTAGATACAATATGTAATCTAATACTAAAACTAGAAATAATATATTATTTACAAGTGTTTATAACTAATTACTAATTAAAATATGGCGTCGAAAAATTATTATTAAATTATTATTCTTGTGTGCAGGTCGGTGCTCCAGATCTTAGCAAGTGGAACAACTGGGGAGGATCGCTCTCTATCGGACATCCCTTCGCTGCCACCGGGGTGAGTCATGCAAATTTTTTTGAAGTCAAGAGTATTACAGAGTTAAGCGGGATTGTCCGAAAGGGTTACCGCTACCCCGGAACATAAAGGGCTACGGAAGGAACATGGATGGGTTTTAGTCAGTAAGAGTCTGACACTCCCTTCCGCTCCACCCAGAGCGGGAGCAGTCATTGGATGATATCCCAGCCTTAAAAAAAAAAAAAAAAAAAGAGGATTACAGAGTGAAATTGAATTCATGGGCATTATTTCACGGGGTCATTCTACTCATCATTATGAACACCTTTCACTATTGTAACAAATCTGAAATCGCGAAAAATTCCACTGTTCCATACATTATAGTCAAAATGTATGGAACAGCTGATTTTTCTTTCCCGATTTCAGATTTGTTCCCATAGTGTAAATTGTTAAAATAACATCCATGAATTCAATTTCACGTTATATGTTTGTCTATGATTTGACTTTGACTTTTGAATTTAAAAGAAATACTCTGCTTTGGTAAGCGCTCAGTTGCGTATGGCTGGACCGACTGACTAGTTTTTGTTATGAAATGTTTGAAATTATCCGAGTTTTGTTTTATTTAAAGAAAAATGTCAAATGTTACCCCAAAATAAAGTGGGATTTTGTTATTGTATGGGTTATTAAATAAAAATTTGAATAATTTAATACTGTAATAGGAAACAAAACGATGACGGTTGTTTTCCAAAACTTGTATTAAATATTGTAAACAATGATGACATAAATAAACAACAAAGTACGTGGAAGAGATTTAAATGTGTATACAGGTTCTCAGAGCTGTACGGCCAGGGAGGCAGAAGCAGACTGAGAGCGCGGTAAACACACTCTGCGCTCGAATGCGCGCGTAGACGTCTTTTATAGCGGCTTGTGTGGCGGGCGGGGCGCGTCGTGGGGAGTAGACTCCGCCTTCCCGGTGACGTGCGAAGGCCACCGCGTGCGCCGCACGATGAGTTGTTATAGCCTCCCCCTCTGGATCTGAAGTCGTCCCGACGATGATCCAGGATTAGAGGAGTTAGTCTTGGGTCTGCCGCGCTTTCTTACTTGGACCTCGTCATCCAAAAGCTCGGGTTGCTGTTGACTAGCAAATTCGACAGGGTGCTCGTCTTCTCCCTCCCCCTGGACAAATCTACTCCTTCGATGTCAATTGAGCCTATTTGTATTTCCCAATTGTTTGCGTCAAAGAGACTGGCACTTTGTGGGTCTAAATCGATGTCTTCCCGGTGAACATTGATTTGTGCGTCTCGTAGCATAAAATCCGTGAAACTGGGAGAATAGCCATCGAATAGTCGTGGTCTCTTCTTTGATGGGGGTGTACTGGAAAGGTCTATCGGTGCCAAGTTATATTCGACATTACCAACTGACTGATTCTTTGGTGTCGACGGAGGTTCAGGTATTTCTATCAGCGGAGGTGTTGCTGGTGGAGTAGGTTGCATTGTCGCAATACTCGTATTATCTTCGCTGTCTGTCATTGTTAGCGAAGTTATTGGGCTTGGCAAATCCATCATTTCACTGATGACAGTCGTCTCAAAGATGGCAAATTCTTCAGAGTATAGCTCGTATTGTTCATCTGGTTCATCTATAAAATTCCACGTGTACTGCGGCACGTTAATAACCATACCCGCGTCCTTCAAAAAGCCAACACCCAGAAGAGTGCGATTTTCCTTTGCTCCAGGTAACACGATGAATGTCGTTTGCACCTTTCGACCTATCAAGCGAACCTCGGCTCTGCACACAAGCACTTTTTGACATTTGCTTATGCCGTCAGCTAACGTTATGTTGACAGGCTGTTCTTTGAACTTGCATCCGCATTTTTCCAGTGCTAAGTACAAGGAGTGCGATGCGACACTCATCTTCGCGCAAGTATCAATGTAGGCGGTACCTTTAATTCCCTCGATCTCCACGAACACAACAGGGCGTGAATATGCATCCAATTGTATGTCAATGGCACAAAACTTCAAGTCTTCCTTCTTAATGGGTGAAGACTTCTTGCAGGTGGCACAGTTGCTTCTAAATATTCCGGGTGCGCCGCAACCATAACAAGAGAATTTCGGTTGAGAAGGGGATGGTGCCTGCGTCTGGGTTTCCGCAACATCTTTCACTGCCACCGGGCCTGTGCCTTCAGCACGCTTCTTCTTTCGGCATACGTCCACCGTGTGTCCCGGGTTTTTACAAAAAGTGCATCGCTGCTTTCCTTTTCGCGTCTGAGCTGTTTCGGTATGTTTAGCTCCATGTGCGTATTCTTGCAGAGTTTCTTCGATACCGCGTGCCGTTTCTAGGAGTTTTTCGAACGTTGGCACCGTATCTCGAGGCATGCGGTTTCGTATTTCCAACCGTATGAGAGCGAATACCAAATCAATTTGTTGGGTTTGAGTCAGTGCGGGAGGAGGAAGTGATGCAAATAATGCACGCTTCTTGGCGATGAATGCTTCCGTGGTGACATCGGACTCCTGGACCTCGTGTGTGATCTGGTGATATGTCATATACGCAGGTCTCCGGGGAGCGAACGTGTGGCGCAGTTTGTTGCAAAACTCTTCCCATTTTTCTACACCGCTTTTCACGCCTTGCCACCATACCGCTGCTTCATCACGTAGCAGGAGTGGAAGCCCTTGAAGCGCATCCGAGTCACTCAGCTTTTCCACATTTTTGTAGGTGGTTGCTGCTGCTACAAAAGCCTCGACTGCGTCCATGTCCTTTTGCCCACTGTAGGTGATGTTGCAGGATGCGAAAGTTCCCTGCTTGGAAGCCATGATGGTCTGCAGAAACATCTGGAACTGCTCGTTGGACATCGCCATCTTCAAAGTCCGATGTGGGAGTCTTCGTAGATTTTCCAACTTGATCCCTGGATTCGGCTTCACGTTGTGCGCCAGATTGTAATAGGAAACAAAACGATGACGGTTGTTTTCCAAAAAACTTGTATTAAATATTGTAAACAATGATGACATAAATAAACAACAAAGTACGTGGAAGAGATTTAAATGTGTATACAGGTTCTCAGAGCTGTACGGCCAGGGAGGCAGAAGCAGACTGAGAGCGCGGTAAACACACTCTGAGCTCGAATGCGCGCGTAGACGTCTTTTATAGCGGCTTGTGTGGCGGGCGGGGCGCGTCGTGGGGAGAAGACTCCGCCTTCCCGGTGACGTGCGAAGGCCACCGCGTGCGCCGCACGATGAGTTGTTATAATACTACTTTTGCACACATGATTGTGTTAAGTTGAATCATCATTTTATAGTTAATTACTAAAATTAACTATAAAAATGGCACAAAACATTTTATTAATCAAATCGAATTAGTTCTATATATCTATTCGATTGAAATCTGAAAAATACTTCCATAAACTTAAACTTTTATATATATAAAAATAATAGATTTTTAAACCTTTCTAGCCTAAAAAGCTAATACAATGAATATCTATAAAAAAAAATATATGTTAACTAAATATTTTTCTTTCTTTCTTCGACAGGTCCGTCTATGTATGCACACCGCTCACCGTCTGGTGCGTGAAGATGGCCAGTTCGGCGTCATATCGGCTTGCGCGGCCGGAGGCCAGGGCGTCGCCATGATCCTAGAGAGACACCCCGACGCCACCTGCAACTAAACCATCACAAAATGGACGTAGCCGGGACAAAAAATTAATAGATGAGAAAAAAAATTGGCAGCACGAAATAGTGTTTGAAGTGGCAACACAAAAATATTTTTTTTTAAATGTGATATGGCAACACAGAATGCAAATTTAAAAAAAAAACGCGACGTATGCATAATCTCCTTTTTTAATGGTTTGCCATGTATCCATAAAATGCCAAAAAAAAATTACAAAAAAGTCGGGTTTTTTCCATATTTTGAAGGGGAAAATGCTCTCATGGCCCCGGTTACGTCCATAAACCACTAATTAATGTCACTGTACACTATAATTAGAGAAAGTAAACATGCAAATGAAAGGATGTGTAACCTAAGTGAATTATTCCTAACATCAAGATTAAATGTATCGAAAATCCTTAAAATAAGCCATTATATCTTCCGGTTAATTGTACTAGATAATGTGCTATAGGTCTAAGTACACTCACTGACAAAGTTCAGTCCAATTAAATTACTCAAAAATGTATAAAATTCGTTTTATAACTATTTTTATACAAAATGTACACATAAAGATCATTAAAATGGACATTAAACAAGAAAACAACCTCACGCCAATCCCCGAAAGATGCAGAGGTGTACCTATAGAACACCCTATTATTCCAGTTATATTTAACCCATCAAATGTCGTATGAATCCCATAGGTTCATAAGAAAAAATCGCAAAACGACAATAAATACAACCATATAAATCGTTGAGCTCTTGGAAGCAAACGGCTTCTAATAGGCGAACATCTAGTGGGTTAAATCTCATGCAATAGGGGCGAGCCTACTTATATATATTATTTTATATGTATTTAGTTTCTTAACATTGTATTGTAATATGTTAGTTTGATAGCATGTGTGTAAGGTCAAATTCCTGATATTTATTTCATAATCATTAGTTTTAAGAGTACATAATATATATCTGATGATTTATTGTTGTTATTAAAATTTATTGAAAAATTCGATGTCTGTTTTGTTATTTCTTTTATCCTGATTGAACATGAAAGCGCGCCATTATTAGAATTACCAATAAAATTCTCTAGGTTAGAATTTCCCTCAAATATGTTATGATTTCATGTAATAGTCATTCCATAGGGTAGGTTACCGCTACCCCGGAACATAAAGGGCTAAGGAAGGAACATGGATGGGTTTTAATCAGTAAAAGTGACACTACCTTCCGCTCCACACAGAGCGGGAGGAATCATTAGATCATGCCCCACCCTCAAAAAAAAAAAGGTAAAGCGCCATCATTAAAATTACCTACCAATACAATTCTCCATGTTAGAATTGCCCAAAGAGTAATATAATATGAGAATTGCCCTCAAATGTGTCATGATTTCATGTAATAGTCATTCCATAGAGCAATATGGAGAGGGTTGCATTCATGATTTTAATTATTATAGATCTGTCAATACGTACTTGAAACAGTCGCGAATCTTTGATCAACATAAAAAAATTTTACTGACCTGCAAATTGCATAAAACGTAGAGAAAATGAGTTTTGCGGGTTCCCTTGGCACTTCCCCCTTAAAATAATACGAGAGCTAGGTGTCGTCGCCTATCCGATTGGAAGTTACCTTTCACTTTTGTATTTTGGTCGAAAGAGACTTTTTTTAGTGGGAATGTATTCCTTGCATAAAGTGGAAGGACAGCTCGCTTCAAGCTCACTTTATCAAAGTTGAGATTTTTAGGTACAGACGCCAGCACATCAAGCTATCCCTAACTGTCAAATTTTCTCAATTAAAAATGAACCTTATGTCTTTGCAATAAAGTTGAAAAACTATCAAAGAAATTTGACGGATTGTGGTAACTTGATGTGCTGACCTCTGTACATACGCGTTATTATCGTTTGCGCTGTGCGCATATCTTATTCCTATACGCTAGAGCTAAACAAAAGATATCGATAATTTCTCATAAAATAATCGATAAATCGTCGGTACTTTTAATCGTACCTAATGTGATAGTGAGGTACGAATCTAACTGTGATATTATATTTTAATGCAACTCTATGAGAGAGAGTACTAGTCGCGCACCGTTCTATCCTACATCTTCATCAAATGGAATATAACAGTAAATATTTTTATAAAAGAGGGAAACTTCGAACCGGGTAGGCAACGACACCTCTTGTCTTGGGAAAGCATCAGCATAGCCCGCGAAATTCAAATCCCACGTCTTTGTTTTTTCAATTTGCAGGTCAATGTCAGGTTTCATAGTGATCAAAATACACTGACCTCTATAATTATAATACTGGATGCCTGGACCAATTACAAAATGACATTGGAACTAAAATTGATACAATCATTGTTGTAAATGACCATTAACCAATTTGAATGAATCAATTTATTAAGAGGTCTAGTATTAGTTCTATAGACGCTCAAATTGTTATGAACGCCAAAACGGTGAAAATCAGATGTCTTCATTTTGAATTCGTTACTAGAAAGTCCAGCGTACGTTCAATCAATCTGCCTAGCCTTTTCCCAAAGTTATATTTGTTAAAGCAGTGTAAGATAATTTGTGAGTAGGTATGATGGAAAAATGGTGTTTGGTTAGAACTAGTCATTTGAAGCAACAGTTAATCAATCTGCCTGCCTAGCCTTTTCCCAACATGTTGGGGTTGGCTTCCAGTCTAACCTGATGCAGCTATACCAGTATTTTACATGGAGCGACTGTCTATCTGACCTCCACAACCCAGTCAGTAACTGGGTAATACGATACCCCTTGGTAAGCGTATTCTACAGATTCAGTGTATTTTTAGAGTTAAAATATGATTCACAATCCCAAATATGAAAAATATTTACATAATTCCTGGTTTTAATACAAATATAAACCATGGTTTAGATAGTAGATTTGTGGTAGTTATGTCAAAATCTGTGTGTGGATTAAAATGTTGAAATCTCCAGTAACTCGTGCAGCCTTCGTGCAGCGTGTGTACTTAACATAATGTATAAACGTGAGTGCTAAATGTTTTTTTTTTTTAACTAGTTTCTC
The DNA here is from genome assembly GCA_951799385.1 of Hyppa rectilinea. Taxonomy (NCBI): domain Eukaryota; kingdom Metazoa; phylum Arthropoda; class Insecta; order Lepidoptera; family Noctuidae; genus Hyppa; species Hyppa rectilinea. The sequence continues at coordinate 14,075,976 of OX637316.1, forward strand.
GCAGTTCAACCATAGGGCTTAGACTTAGAGCATTTAACCTATGGAGATGGCATAGCTAAGCGTACCCCTCTGCCATGACCGATTGGTCATACGGCCATACACGTTCTATAAAACTAGATCATTCGCCAACCGCCGCCATTATGTATCGTATTGTGTCGCAAGGAAGTCCTCCTAAGAAATGGTTAATTGTGCAGTATCCTCGTGCAAAAAGCGAGCTGCCACTTCAAATTTTCGAAACTATGGTGTTTCCTATCACTTGTAAATATAAATTATACATTAAAATATTTTTAATTACGTACAATGTCGAAGTAATCGTTATTGACGTAACGATAGAAAAAATACATTGGTACGTAGGTAGCGCTAAAGTAGTACAGGGGTCGGATTTGCATAGTGCTGGGACAACGCGAATGAATGATTTGCCAATTAAATGATTTTTCAGTCAATAGGTTCAGTAACCAGTTTTTTGTGTATGTATCTGGACAAGTCAGCTTGAAATAAAAAAAAAATAACTATAAAAGTTCTTTGGAAGTCGATTTAAATTATTTTCATTGTATGTTTAGGATAATAAAAGAATAATAGTTTGTTCGTTTCGTAGTGAGTTTTTGTAGCTCATGCAATTTGAAAAAGAAACAATAATTATAATAGATAGCTAAATATGACGTCGAAATCTAATAATCCACCGCGGACCGCGTAGGCACGCTGTTAAAAAACGTAGTACAATCGCCAGCACTGCCTCAAATATTTGGAATGTAATATGTTCATTCGCGGACGATCTCAAATTCTCTAGAGTTTCGAGTCTAGTGACGATACTGAACTTCTTCAAAGTGATTTCGACGCGTAAGTCGATGGTGTAACTATAACAAAATGGTACTAAATATCAACAAATATTACTACGTGAAGTACACACGGAAAAACAAAATAACAGAATTGTATTGCAATTAAATGACAGAAAATTTTAAACTCATATTAAAAGTATACTTTGTAAACAAGTTTATAACAAATTAGAGGATTATATAAAGGATAAGGATGCTGGGAAACATACTGGTCCTGCTCCACAGGACAATCTAGTGTCCAGACAAAATCAAACTGGTTGCTTAGTAAATTAGGTAATAAATAATTTATAATGTTGTACCATACTACATATTTTAACATTTTGGAATAACTTTACCTCTCACAATGATTGATTTATTATTATTAACTTTTAGAATGTTTGTAAAAATGCGAGCACGTTCAAAAGTGCCTTTCTTGTGCCTATTTGACATAAATGATGTGACTTTAGCTTTGACATCATTTAGCTTTGCAACACCGGACTGCAAAACAATAAAACCGACGTGTAAAACTGCCATTCATAACAAAATAATAAAAGTACATCTGATTGATTGTCTTATTCTATTATTTACTAGCTTCCGCCCGTGGCTTCGCCCGCAAAATATGCCGACAAATTATACACATAAACCTTCCTCTTGAATCACTCTATCTATTACAAAAACCCGCATCAAAATCCGTTGCGTAGTTTTAAAGATTTAAGCATAGGTACATAGGGATATAGGGACAGAGAAAGCGACTTTGTTTTATACTATGTACTTATATATATTGTCCCCTTTCTACATTTTTGACACGTGTATAATGAAAGCCCGTTTTAAAGAATGGGGTATGAATTCCGAATTGCCGACCCTAAATGCAGAATGATGTGCAATCAATATAATATTATTGAGAAATAATAAAAAAAAATTGACTATAAAAATAAATACAATCGTTCTTTTTCTATAGCACTATAAATTGTTTTGTGATTACTGGCGGCTACCTACGTAGTTTCGCAGGCACTAATCATTAAACGTATTTTTTCCAAAAAAAGAAAACAGAACTTTTTATTCGTTCATTCATGAAATGAAATACCACTCATTCCTTGTGCCTCAACACTAGTGGTTTGTGTTTGTTGTCGTAGGACAATTGCATAGATACGCACAAATTTGTCAATGTGTATGTGTTTTTTCACTGTGTGTCTATAATTTCTTTGTGAGCGTTTGTAGCAATAGGAAGCATGTCTCTGTGTGTGGTTGTCAAATTTAAGAAGTGTGCTGTATGTGTTTTCCTCGCCCCCCGCAAAAAGTGGCAGAAAAAGTTGTTCGATGATTGGCCGCTTGCCATCTCCATAGGTTAAATGCTCTAAGGGCTTAGAGCATTTAACCTATGGAGATGGCATAGCTAAGCGTAGCCCTCTGCCATGATCGATTGGTCATACGGCCATACACGTTCTATAAAACTAGTTCATTCGCCAACCGCCGCCATTACGTATCGTATTGTGTCGCAAGGAAGTCCTCCTAAGAAATGGTTAATTGTGCAGTATCCTCGAGCAAAAAGCGATCTGCCACTTCAAATTTTCGAAACCATGGTGTTTCCTATCACTTGTAAATATAAATTATACATTAAAATATTTTTAATTACGTACAATGTCGAAGTAATCGTTTTTGACGTAACGATAGAAAAAATACATTGGTACGTAGGTAGCGCTAAAGTAGTACAGGGGTAGGATTTGCATAGTGCTGGGACAACGCGAATGACTGATTTGCCAATTAAATGATTTTTCAGTCAATAGGTTCAGTACTTAGAGCATTTAACCTATGGAGATGGCAAGCGGCGAATCATCGAACAACTTTTTCTGCCACTTTTTGCGGGGGGCGAGGAAAACACTTACAGCACACTTCTTAAATTTGACAACCACACACAGAGACATGCTTCCTATTGCTACAAACGCACACAAAGAAATTATAGACACACAGTGAAAAAACGGTTCAGTAACCAGTTTTTTGTGTATGTATGTGGACCTTAGAGCATTTAACCTATGGAGATGGCATAGCTAAGCGTACCCCTCTGCCATGACCGATTGGTCATACGGCCATACACGTTCTATAAAACTAGTTCATTCGCCAACCGCCGCCATTATGTATCGTATTGTGTCGCAAGGAAGTCCTCCTAAGAAATGGTTAATTGTGCAGTATCCTCGTGCAAAAAGCGATCTGCCGCTTCAAATTTTCGAACCCATGGTGTTTCCTATCACTTGTAAATATCAATTATACATTAAAATATTTTTAATTACGTACAATGTCGAAGTAATCGTTATAGACGTAACGATAGAAAAAATACATTGGTACGTAGGTAGCGCTAAAGTAGTACAGGGGTAGGATTTGCATAGTGCTGGGACAACGCGAATGAATGATTTGCCAATTAAATGATTTTTCAGTCAATAGGTTCAGTAACCAGTTTTTTGTGTATGTATCTGGACAAGTCAGCTTGAAATAAAAAAAAAACTATAAAAGTTCTTTGGAAGTCGATTTAAATTATTTTCATTGTATGTTTAGGATAATAAAAGAATAATAGTTTGTTCGTTTCGTAGTGAGTTTTTGTAGCTCATGCAATTTGAAAATGAAACAATAATTATAATAGATAGCTAAATATGACGTCGAAATCTAATAATCCACCGCGGACCGCGTAGGTACGCTGTTAAAAAAACGTAGTACAATCGCCAGCACTGCCTCAAATATTCGGAATGTAATATGTACAGAGGCCAGCACATCAAGTTACCACAATCTGTCAAATTTCTTTGATGGTATTTCAACTTTATTGCAAAGACATAAGGTTCATTTTTAATTGAGAAAATTTGACAGTTAGGGATAGCTTGATGTGCTGGCGTCTGTACATACGCGGACGATCTCAAATTCTCTAGAGTTTCGAGTCGACGAGTCGTGACGATACTGAACTTCTTCAAAGCGATATCGACGCGTTAAGTCGATGGTGTAACGATAACAAAATGGTACTAAATATCAACAAATATTACTACGTGAAGTATACACGGAAAAACAAAATAACAGAATTGTATTGCAATGAAATGACAGAAAATTTTAAACTCATATTAAAAGTATACTTTGTAAACAAGCTTATAACAAATTAGAGGATTATATATAAAGGATAAGGATGCTTGGAAACATACTGACTGGTCCTGTTCCACAGGACAATCTAGTGTCCAGACAAAATCAAAATGGTTGCTTAATAAATTAGGTAATAAATAATTTATAATGTTGTACCATACTACATATTTTAACATTTTGGAATAACTTTACCTCTCACATTGATTGATTTATTATTATTAACTTTTAGAATGTTTGTAAATATGTGAGCACGTTCAAAAGTGCCTTTCTTGTGCCTATTTGACATAAATGATGTGACTTTAACTTTGACATCATATAACTTTGCAACACCGGACTGCAAAACAATAAAACCGACGTGTAAAACTGTCATTCAAAAGTCATTTATTCAAATTAGGCTGAAGATCAGCACTTTTTGAAGGTCAAAGTTACATAAGACAGTCCCCCAAAAACGCCCACCCTTCACCACTTCCTAGTGCTTTAGCTGGGAAGAAGAAGTGGCGCAACAAACTCCCCAGCAGCACAGCTCTCTGTTTAGTTGGAAGAACTTGACTTTACACATTTATCGTATGAGAATTTTATACATTACGAAACTCATCATATTAAAATCAATCATTTGCCACATGTCAGCTAGCACACGTCAATATACCAATTAAAACATTAAAACTGATAGTACTCAAGCGTAAGAGCCTCCAGGTAAAAGCGCGTGCCCGCTTACATGTGCAATGCTGTACAATGTCCATACAGCCGTAACTTGAAGTTACGAATAATAAACTAGGAGAATTCATAACAAAATAATAAAAGTACATCTGATTGATTGTCTTATTCTATTATTTACTAGCTGCCGCCCGTGGCTTCGCCCGCAAAATATGCCGACAAATTATACACATAAACCTTCCTCTTGAACCACTCTATCTATTACAAAAACCCGCATCAAAATCCGTTGCGTAGTTTTAAAGATTTAAGCATACATAGGGATACAGGGACAGAGAAAGCGACTTTGTTTTATACTATGTATTGATATTGTCCCCTTTCTAAATTTTTGACACGTGTATATAAATGAAAGCCCGTTTTAAAGAATGGGGTATGAATTCCGAATTGCCGACTCTAAATGCAGAATGATATGCAATCAATATAATATTATTGAGAAATAAGAAAAAAAATTGACTATAAAAATAAATACAATCGTTCTTTTTCTATAGCACTATAAATTGTTTTGTGATTACTGGCGGCTACCTACGTAGTTTCGCAGGTACTAATCATTAAACGTATTTTTTCCAAGAAAAGAAAACAGAACTTTTTATTCGTTCATTCATGAAATGTAATACGACTCATTCCTTGTGCCTCAACACTAGTAGTTTGTGTTTGTTGTCGTAGGACAATTGCATAGATACGCATAAATTTGTCAATGTGTTTGTGTTTTTTCACTGTGTGTCTATAATTTCTTTGTGAGCGTTTGTAGCAATAGGAAGCATGTCTCTGTGTGTGGTTGTCAAATTTAAGAAGTGTGCTGTATGTGTTTTCCTCGCCCCCCGCAAAAAGTGGCAGAAAAAGTTGTTCGTTGATTCGCCGCTTGCCATCTCCATAGGTTAAATGCTCTAAGATGTGGACAAGTCAGCTTGAAATAAAAAAAAAATATCTATAAAAGTTCTTTGGAAGTCGATTTAAATTATTTTCATTGTATGTTTAGGATAATAAAAGAATAATAGTTTGTTCGTTTCGTAGTGAGTTTTTGTAGCTCATGCAATTTGAAAAAGAAACAATAATTATAATAGACAGCTAAATATGACGTCGAAATCTAATAATCCACCGCGGACCGCGTAGGTACGCTGCTAAAAAAACGTAGTACAATCGTCAGCACTGCCTCAAATATTCGGAATGTAATATGTTCATACGCGGACGATCTCAAATTCTCGTAGAGTTTCGAGTCAGTGACGATACTGAACTTCTTCAAAGCGATATCGACGCGTTAAGTCGATGGTGTAAAGATAACAAAATGGTACTAAATATCAACAAATGTTACTACGTGAAGTACACACGGAAAAACAAAATAACAGAATTGTATTGCAATTAAATGACAGAAAATTTTAAACTCATATTAAAAGTATACTTTGTAAACAAGCTTATAACGAATTAGAGGATTATATATAGGATAAGGATGCTTGGAAACATACCGGTCTTGCTCCACAGGACAATCTAGTGTCCAGAAAAAATCAAACTGGTTGCTTAGTAAATTAGGTAATAAATAATTTACAATGTTGTACCATACTACATATTTTAACATTTTGGAATAACTTTACCTCTCACATTGATTGATTTATTATTATTAACTTTTAGAATGTTTGTAAATATGTAAGCACGTTCAAAAGTGCCTTCAATTCTTGTGCCTATTTGACATAAATGATGTGACTTTAACTTTGACATCATTTAGCTTTGCAATACTGGACTGCAAAACAATAAAACGGATGTGTAAAACTGTTATTCTTAACAAAATAATAAAAGTATGTACATCTGATTGATTGTCTTATTTTATTATTTACTAGCTTCCGCCCGCGCCTTCGCCCGCGAAATATGTCGACAAATTATGCACATAAACCTTCCTCTTAAATCACTCTATCTATTAAAAAAACCGCATCAGTATTTTTTCGCATTAAACGTATTTTTTCCAAGAAAAGAAAACAGAACTTTTTATTCGTTTATTTATGAAATGAAATACCACTCATTCCTTGTGCCTCAACACTAGTAGTTTGTGTTTGTTGTCGTAGGACAATTGCATAGATACGCACAAATTTGTCAATGTGTATGTGTTTTTTCACAGTGTGTCTATAATTTCTTAGTGAGCGTTTGTAGCAATAGGAAGCATGTCTCTGTGTGTGGCTGTCAAATTTAAGAAGTGTGCTGTATGTGTTTTCCTCGCCCCCCGCAAAAAGTGGCACAAAAAAAACTTGAGAGGTGTCAAGGGACACCCGGATGGAACGAAGTCCCTTTCGATTAATTAGTGAAGGAATTGTAATTTCGTAAGATTTTTTTCCGTCTAGCCCCTTTCACAACGCGCGATAAGGAACTCGAATTAAATTACACTCGTATAGGTAGGTAGGTATGTAAGTATCTAATTAATTAGTTCATCCGACACCACAGTCACGAAAACAAACAATGCCGCGACCAAAGACTAGGTACTATAGTATACTGCCGCGACGGCGACGCCGCGCGCCGCATGCCGCCGCCCTGCGTTCAAGATACATAAACATAAATAAAAATACATACGCGATTTTACGCGAAAGATAAATAGGTTAGGTACACAACTACACAAATAAAAACACGAAAAGCGAATTCAGACTTTATTTATTAACAGTAAACGGTAAAATTTAGAAATATATAACAAAATAAACTCATAAAAATACTGTTCAACTATCCATACTTAACATCAACCCTTAAAATTTATAGAGACACAAAAATAATGAACATCAAACAATTATATATTTATAACACATGTATTTTTATTAGAAAAATTCTTAACAAAAGCATGCACACGAACATAATTCTTACACAATACAAACAAATTAGTCAACGCAGCACACGACGTGCTAGCTTACTTGTCTTACCTAAAACCAGAACTAATTATGGCAAAAAAATGCTTACTTTTGAAGGAGCACAACTTTATAATAAAATACCGTCATGTATAAGAAACCTACACTCTTTTAATGCATTCAAATCCCAACTTAACCAGTATATAGTTGCAGATCGATCACTTGTGGGGAAATGAATGCATTGGATTGGTAACTTGTTTGTGGTAACTTTAGTCTGTAACTGGTGATGACGAATTTATGTAAATTACTTTTTTTTTAGCATTGTTCTCAAGTAAGTGACATTGTTATGTTTTTATTGAGAATAAAGTTTCTTTAAACCTAAATACCAAACTAGGTACCTAAATACGCAGTTTACTAAAATTATTCTGAGAAACCTATTGTCTCGTGTCGGACCCGACTTTACAAAGATGCACAACCGAATTACGCGGTTAACTTAATAAAAATAAGGTCTTAATTCGGTCCAATATTTTCATAGAGAAAAGCTCGTCCAAATAATAATGAACTCTATTCGACCGACGAAACGATTCATTTTCGACCGACCGACAAAATGTGTCGTGACACAACTTTTCGTAAGAATTTTTTCCGTCTAGCCCCCTTTCACAACGCGCGATAAGGAACTTCGTTCCAAAAAAAGTTGTTCGATGATTTGCCAATCATCGAACAACTTTTTCTGCCACTTTTTGCGGGGGGCGAGGAAAACACATACAGCACACTTCTTAAATTTGACAACCACACACAGAGACATGCTTCCTATTGCTACAAACGCTCACAAAGAAATTATAGACACACAGTGAAAAAACACAAACACATTGACAAATTTATGCGTATCTATGCAATTGTCCTACGACAACAAACACAAACTACTAGTGTTGAGGCACAAGGAATGAGTCGTATTACATTTCATGAATGAACGAATAAAAAGTTCTGTTTTCTTTTCTTGGAAAAAATACGTTTAATGATTAGTACCTGCGAAACTACGTAGGTAGCCGCCAGTAATCACAAAACAATTTATAGTGCTATAGAAAAAGAACGATTGTATTTATTTTTATAGTCAATTTTTTTTCTTATTTCTCAATAATATTATATTGATTGCATATCATTCTGCATTTAGAGTCGTCAATTCGGAATTCATACCCCATTCTTTAAAACGGGCTTTCATTTATATACACGTGTCAAAAATTTAGAAAGGGGACAATATCAATACATAGTATAAAACAAAGTCGCTTTCTCTGTCCCTGTATCCCTATGTATGCTTAAATCTTTAAAACTACGCAACGGATTTTGATGCGGGTTTTTGTAATAGATAGAGTGGTTCAAGAGGAAGGTTTATGTGTATAATTTGTCGGCATATTTTGCGGGCGAAGCCACGGGCGGCAGCTAGTAAATAATAGAATAAGACAATCAATCAGATGTACTTTTATTATTTTGTTATGAATTCTCCTAGTTTATTATTCGTAACTTCAAGTTACGGCTGTATGGACATTGTACAGCATTGCACATGTAAGCGGGCACGCGCTTTTACCTGGAGGCTCTTACGCTTGAGTACTATCAGTTTTAATGTTTTAATTGGTATATAAATTAGGTAATAAATAATTTACAATGTTGTACCATACTACATATTTTAACATTTTGGAATAACTTTACCTCTCACATTGATTGATTTATTATTATTAACTTTTAGAATGTTTGTAAATATGTAAGCACGTTCAAAAGTGCCTTCAATTCTTGTGCCTATTTGACATAAATGATGTGACTTTAACTTTGACATCATTTAGCTTTGCAATACTGGACTGCAAAACAATAAAACGGATGTGTAAAACTGTTATTCTTAGCAAAATAATAAAAGTATGTACATCTGATTGATTGTCTTATTTTATTATTTACTAGCTTCCGCCCGCGCCTTCGCCCGCGAAATATGTCGACAAATTATGCACATAAACCTTCCTCTTAAATCACTCTATCTATTAAAAAAACCGCATCAGTATTTTTTCGCATTAAACGTATTTTTTCCAAGAAAAGAAAACAGAACTTTTTATTCGTTTATTTATGAAATGAAATACCACTCATTCCTTGTGCCTCAACACTAGTAGTTTGTGTTTGTTGTCGTAGGACAATTGCATAGATACGCACAAATTTGTCAATGTGTATGTGTTTTTTCACAGTGTGTCTATAATTTCTTAGTGAGCGTTTGTAGCAATAGGAAGCATGTCTCTGTGTGTGGCTGTCAAATTTAAGAAGTGTGCTGTATGTGTTTTCCTCGCCCCCCGCAAAAAGTGGCACAAAAAAAACTTGAGAGGTGTCAAGGGACACCCGGATGGAACGAAGTCCCTTTCGATTAATTAGTGAAGGAATTGTAATTTCGTAAGATTTTTTTCCGTCTAGCCCCTTTCACAACGCGCGATAAGGAACTCGAATTAAATTACACTCGTATAGGTAGGTAGGTATGTAAGTATCTAATTAATTAGTTCATCCGACACCACAGTCACGAAAACAAACAATGCCGCGACCAAAGACTAGGTACTATAGTATACTGCCGCGACGGCGACGCCGCGCGCCGCATGCCGCCGCCCTGCGTTCAAGATACATAAACATAAATAAAAATACATACGCGATTTTACGCGAAAGATAAATAGGTTAGGTACACAACTACACAAATAAAAACACGAAAAGCGAATTCAGACTTTATTTATTAACAGTAAACGGTAAAATTTAGAAATACCAAACTAGGTACCTAAATACGCAGTTTACTAAAATTATTCTGAGAAACCTATTGTCTCGTGTCGGACCCGACTTTACAAAGATGCACAACCGAATTACGCGGTTAACTTAATAAAAATAAGGTCTTAATTCGGTCCAATATTTTCATAGAGAAAAGCTCGTCCAAATAATAATGAACTCTATTCGACCGACGAAACGATTCATTTTCGACCGACCGACAAAATGTGTCGTGACACAACTTTTCGTAAGAATTTTTTCCGTCTAGCCCCCTTTCACAACGCGCGATAAGGAACTTCGTTCCAAAAAAAGTTGTTCGATGATTTGCCAATCATCGAACAACTTTTTCTGCCACTTTTTGCGGGGGGCGAGGAAAACACATACAGCACACTTCTTAAATTTGACAACCACACACAGAGACATGCTTCCTATTGCTACAAACGCTCACAAAGAAATTATAGACACACAGTGAAAAAACACATACACATTGACAAATTTGTGCGTATCTATGCAATTGTCCTACGACAACAAACACAAACCACTAGTGTTGAGGCACAAGGAATGAGTGGTATTTCATTTCATGAATGAACGAATAAAAAGTTCTGTTTTCTTTTTTTGGAAAAAATACGTTTAATGATTAGTGCCTGCGAAACTACGTAGGTAGCCGCCAGTAATCACAAAACAATTTATAGTGCTATAGAAAAAGAACGATTGTATTTATTTTTATAGTCAATTTTTTTTTATTATTTCTCAATAATATTATATTGATTGCACATCATTCTGCATTTAGGGTCGGCAATTCGGAATTCATACCCCATTCTTTAAAACGGGCTTTCATTATACACGTGTCAAAAATGTAGAAAGGGGACAATATATATAAGTACATAGTATAAAACAAAGTCGCTTTCTCTGTCCCTATATCCCTATGTACCTATGCTTAAATCTTTAAAACTACGCAACGGATTTTGATGCGGGTTTTTGTAATAGATAGAGTGATTCAAGAGGAAGGTTTATGTGTATAATTTGTCGGCATATTTTGCGGGCGAAGCCACGGGCGGAAGCTAGTAAATAATAGAATAAGACAATCAATCAGATGTACTTTTATTATTTTGTTATGAATGACAGTTTTACACGTCGGTTTTATTGTTTTGCAGTCCGGTGTTGCAAAGCTAAATGATGTCAAAGTTTAAGTCACATTATTTATGTCAAATAGGCACAAGAAAGGCACTTTTGAACGTGCTCACATACTTATTTACAAACATTCTTAAAGTTAATAATAATAAATCAATCAATGTGAGGGGTAAAGTTATTCCAAAATGTTAAAATATGTAGTATGGTACAACATTATAAATTATTTATTACCTAATTTACTAAGCAACCGGTTTGATTTTGTCTGGACACTAGATTGTCCTGTGGAGCAGGACCAGTATGTTTCCAAGCATCCTTATCCTTTATATAATCCTCTAATTTGTTATAAGCTTGTTTACAAAGTATACTTTTAATATGAGTTTAAAATTTTCTGTCATTTAATTGCAATACAATTCTGTTATTTTGTTTTTCCGTGTGTACTTCACGTAGTAACATTTGTTGATATTTAGTACCATTTTGTTATCTTTACACCATCGACTTAACGCGTCGATATCGCTTTGAAGAAGTTCAGTATCGTCACTAGACTCGAAACTCTAGAGAATTTGAGATCGTCTGCGTATGTACATATTACATTCCGAATATTTGAGGCAGTGCTGGCGATTGTACTACGTTTTTTTAACAGCGTACCTATCTACGCGTTCCGCGGTGGATTATTAGATTTCGACGTCATATTTAGCTATCTATTATAATTATTGTTTCTTTTTCAAATTGCATGAGCTACAAAAACTCACTACGAAACGAACAAACTATTATTCTTTTATTATCCTAAACAACAATGAAAGTAATTTAAATCGACTTCCAAAGAACTTTTATAGTTATTTTTTTTTAATTCAAGCTGACTTGTCCAGATACACATACAAAAAACTGGTTACTGAACCTATTGACTGAAAAATCATTTAATTGGCAAATCATTCATTCGCGTTGTCCCAGCACTATGCAAATCCTACCCCTGTACTACTTTAGCGCTACCTACGTACCAATGTATTTTTTCTATCGTTACGTCAATAACGATTACTTCGACATTGTACGTAATTAAAAACATTTTAATGTATAATTTATATTTACAAGTGATAGGAAACACCATGGTTTCGAAAATTTGAAGTGGCAGATCGCTTTTTGCACGAGGATACTGCACAATTAACCATTTCTTAGGAGGACTTCCTTGCGACACAATACGATACATAATGGCGGCGGTTGGCGAATGATCTAGTTTTATAGAACGTGTATGGCCGTATGACCAATCGGTCATGGCAGAGGGGTACGCTTAGCTATGCCATCTCCATAGGTTAAATGCTCTAAGGTTAAATGCTCTAAGCCATAGGGTTGTCTACTGCTTAACCGGGCTAGTGCTAAATGTCGTAAGGCCAGTACTTATATACTGTACAAAAATCATACCAAAAATCCATCTGCGGTCTTAGAGCATTTATAGGCTCGATTAATTTCATGTAAACAAAATTAACCATAAACACCGCGGTGTGACCTAGCACTAATAGACAAAATGAATGAATGGAACAGTCAAAATCCATAGCCAATCTCTGTGGCGCTTTGGCGTCGTACGAGCGCATATTGTTTATGCTCGACTCGACATTCTTCAGAATCTTTTGGAAATTAGATAGTGGACGTTATTTTAATCAAAATTTCGTCTATTTGGTGCATATTTTGTAAAAACTTGCGTGCATTTGGTACATTTTCTGAAACTGTTCAAAGACGCATTGCAAAGTGACGTATGAACGTTATGTGTATGCCAATAAGGCCAAAGTTTTTTTCGCGACCATTATAGCGGGAAATCTACGTTGTGACGCGCACAAACCGTGATTATTCGTCGCGAGCACTGGCGGAGTGTCGTAACAGCCTGGTTATGTGGCCATATATATTTTGACAGTGGACTCGTGATAAAATTTATTTTCTTTGACAATGTCTGAGGAAATGGCGGTGTCTGATAACACAACAGGGGACGAAGCTAAAGTTAGCAACGATGAGGCAACGACGGCGACGGTGGCGGAGCCCGAGGAGGTGGCGGTGGAGACGCCGATCGAGCCTGTAGTTCCTGCTGTCGAGGAGACCCCAGCTTTGGCGGAAGGTAATACAATAACTTTCACATAACCTAAGTGCCAACATCACGACATACTTTTTCGTCAATTGGATTGTAATTTTTTAGTTTTATTCACGCTAAAGTGCAGTTGCAACCTTTCGACTGATGATTGAGGTCAAATATCCTCACTTTCTACACTTATTTTGATAAAAAATATGTTAGTTTACAATTACATAGTTTAGTAGTTATTTATCAGTTTGGAATACCAACAGAGCTTAATGTAGTGGTAATTAGACAGCAATTAACAAACGCGTGTATTTATAAAGCTGCAGCGAACTCATTTCACTGTTATTTTATTAAAATCTATAAGCGGCTTTGTATCGGTGAATACAAAATGGTGACATCATAACTTTGCTGTGCTACATTTTACATTAAAGGGCATATGACCTCTTGAATTTATTCGTATAATAAGGATAATTGTACTGTCAATATTTAGTAAATTGTATACAAATGTAGTAACGGATTGATTTCTCAGCAGTACTGATGATGTGTAGAAAGATCGGAATGCATTTTATAGTCTTGGAATAGACTAACATCGTGCAGAGCTACAGTCTAGATCTTTATAGTTAACAGTTAATATAAACTTCACACTTTTTGTCACATAGGTAGCCATGACGGTTTAATTTATTTTTAGCTTCCGAGTTGCCAATAATTTTCCCTTATTTTTTTTTTTTAACAAATTAACCAACTAAGCGTAGATATTCTTGTTAATAACAGCCTTTTGGTGTTCAAATCCCTGTTATGAGGTAGCTATTAACATAATATTGTTTAAGATAGACAAACATGCTCTAATTTTCTTTATAAACACACATTATTGTATAAACTTTGCTCCTTAGCCTGGTTGCTGTTACTAATAATAAGATTTATATGATCCCATGTGGTTTGCACTGACACCTAAGGTGTTCTTATGCTACGGTTCCCTAGAAGAGTGGTGGACGTCAGGATAATCTATCATTTTCACCAATAATTATCATTTTTTTTATTACTCAGTGTTTGGACATCCATTTTGTGTGATGATTCACCGCATTATTAGGAAACCCAAGCTAAGACAACAACCCTGAAACTTCTAAATGAAATGCTCTTTTAAAATGGATTACTGTGGTTGACTTATTACGCCCTATGTGTATTGTTTGAGATCATTGAAAGTGTATCAGTGTCAACCACATACTGCCACTGAATGCATCATCCTTATCATGTTCTAAACCTTATTCCAATTTATAACAGGTTGGTGCAGTATTTTTCTTCAATTTGATGTATTCCATACATTCTTTTGTCTGTTCACTGCATTATTTAGATATGTATAACCAATATGCTGCCATAAACACATTGGTGTGTCGAAGAAACTGAGTTTAGTATAGCACGAAAAATAGTGACAGTTTTTGGGATAAGAGGGTTTTTTCATTGTTAGAATTATACTCTACAATCTGAACTAATCTATTCCATCTTTACAGAAGACCCAGGGCCAGCAGAACCAAATATTGAGGAGAAACTAGTAGTGAAAGAAGAACCAGAATCTGACTACATAAACGTACCGCTGGAGAACCCAGGAGGTGACCTAGAAATTAAGAAAGAGGAAGAAGACGTGAAAGATGATATTGAGACATTTGAGCATAATATTGAAGAAGATATTAAGAGAGGAATCAAGCGGAGAGCTTCTTCCGCTTTCAGTGATGTTGGTGATGAGGAGTTTAAGGGCTTTGATGAGATCACTGTGGAAATTAAGGCTGGAGACTACAGTCGTATTTTGGGTAATTAACATTATTACTTATCAAAATATACAGTTTTATAGTACTGTAATATCTTCGATGATTGAATAATTTATGGTTATAACTGAAAGGGACAAGAATATATTAATAATAGATTTGTTTCTTGTTGTTCGAAATAATAATTCAGATTAGACTTCGTGGCTAAGTTCCAAGAGTCGCACAGGTCGATCCATCAGGTTAATCTATGCGCCGAGGTTGGTCGTGGATGGGTGACGTGCCTCGGGAAGCTCGTTAAGGCATTGGTCCCAGCTGTTATTCGTGACCCTTTGGCAGTTGTTACGGTAGTTAGTCAGAAGTCCGAAAGTCTGACAGCCAGTCTTGCCAAAGGGTATCGTATTACCCAGTTAGTGACTGGTTTGTAGAGGTCAGATAGGCAGTCACTCCATGAAAAAATGCTGGTATTCAGCTGCATCCTGAGCCTGGAAGCCGACCCCAATATAGTTGGCTAAGCAGATATTGATTCATTGGATGTCTTTAAGTCAGCATAATCTATGATATTAATGAGATCTGTCATTTATAAAGTATTACTGTATAATGTAAACATTACCCATGTTATGTTCAGAGCGGCTGGAGGCGGAGGTGACAGCAGCTAGCAGGGACCTGGTGCCACTGAGGACCGTGATGGCTACGCCCCCCGCACCCGGCAGAGCCTCCAAACGACCGCGCAAAGACACCGGTAAGAACATGGTTATAGAGAGCAACTCAAAAATGGAATTTTTGTAGATAATTGTACAATCCACAATTTTTGTCTGAGCAATTTTATCATAAAAATTTTTGCACATTTGGGCTCAATGGGGACTTAAGGCTTCTAATAGTCGAACATCCATGGGTTAACCAGGTAGAACTGAGTAGCCTACTAACATAGTTCTGAAAAAAGTAGGCAGATTGATTGGGTAGCCAGATAGGAATATCAACCATCTAAGTTAAATAAATGTGATTATTCAATTTCATTTCATGATTTCAGTGGGTAAATCACATCTATCAATTAAATTTTTTGCAACCACAAACAAATCGAGTTGCAACTAGCACATTTTACCACAGACAACCTTGATTTTGTAATTGCATGCTAACTGCTGCAGTGTTGCAACATCCTCGTCTAAATCTTGAGTAAAATCATTGTTTTGTAGTGTTGCAAAACAACCTGCAGTTTACTGAGATTTAATTACAGATTTATATTTAGTGAAACAGCAATTCCTATTAGCTAGAATTTCATCCGATCCAGCATGTCCCTTGCTGTCCTCCCCCAGCGACGCCCTAAGCCCTCAGCGTGTAGTCGCTTAGTTTGTAGTTTCTGAGTTTGGTTGGAGACTTAAAGGACCATGCAAAAGATTGTATGGGCGTTGTCCCAACCCACCAACAGACATGTTCAATATTATTATGAAGTCTCATAAAAACACAAATAACAATTTTTAGTCCGTAAATATATGGGGTATATATAAAAAAAAGTTTTTACTTTAAAAAAAGGGTGTATTTATTTTTTTAATTAACCTTGTTTTAGGCATTTTACCATAAACAATTGTTTAACTAAACACTTTAGGTTTGAATAACATGTAGAAGAAGATATTGTATTTGTATTGTATTTTTTACAATTAACTGTACCAATAAGTGTGTACAAAAATTATTTTTTTAGCGCGATACCCCCATGACTTACGGCGATGTCGTCATAATAAAAAATGATCATGATGCCAAGATGAATTAATTGAAATAAGTTTGAAATCTGTTGGTGGTATGGGACGACTTTTTGCATGGTCCTTTATTGAGGGATCCACAGGCAAGCTAGAATTAACCATACATAAACTAAGGTTTTATACTGAACATTTTTGTTCACAATTTTTAATAATAGGATCTATAGAAAATGATTCTGTTACTCTCAAACTTAGATCAGAAACCCAACTATTACAGAATTCTACAAAAAAAATAATTGTAACACTAACAACAATGAACAAAGTGAGTTTCATAATTCAAATATCCTTACACTAAATACAGTAATGAGGCGCACTGGTGGCCCAGTTATAGGTTTTGGGTCGGAACCCAGGCAGGCGCTCTACTTTGTGCACATAATTTCATCACCACTACTCTCAAAATGATGAAGGAAAATCGTGCGGAAACCGGCATATCCTAGAACCAAAAATTCGAAGACATGTGACATCCACCAACCCGTCATTGGGCCCGTGTGGTGGATTATGGCCTACTCCTTTTTGAAGAGAGCTATGTCCCAACAGTGGCATCATTTGAGGCTGATTATATGAATAAAGTAATTAATTCCTCTTACAGACGGATCCAGGCCATCATCAGCATTATCTTCAAGGTCTGACGGCGACGGCGCAACTGATGTGAGTTCCTTCATTCTCCCTAAAACCACGCTTTTACTAACATTTTCTCACGTGTCCTCTGTAGAGTATGGCCCTTTCTTTAACAGTTACAATAGATGACATTACATATCGAAAAAAAAAGGTACAAGATCAATAGACAAAAAAAACGAACTAAATATTTTTTCAAACTGTGCGTTAGGGCCTATGCACACCACGTTTTTTAAACGCGCCGTCGACGCGCGTCGCCGGCGCGTTTTTATCCTGCAGAGCAGTTTCTTGTCGTTTGTATCGATACAAACGCGCGGCACCGGCGCGTCTGTATCGATACAAACGCGCGACACCGATACGAGCGCTAGCGCGCGCGCCTTCCCTTTCCCCCGCAACGAGGAAAAGGGAAGTGTGAATCTACGCTAGTAGCAATCGAGCGCGTCTGTATCGCGTCTGTATCGCTACACACGCGCGTTTGCATCGCGTCTGTATCGCTACACAAGCGCGTCAGGTGTGCAAAGGTCTACAGGCTGCGTCTGACTTGCGTGCGTATCGCGTCTGTATCGCTACAAACGCGCGTCGACGGCGCGTTTAAAAAACGTGGTGTGCATAGGCCCTTAGACAGAGATAGCACTATTGTAAGCTGATGACACGCGATATTAACCACATTTACACATCATCAGTGGGTGCAGTGGTGGCCCAGTAGTAACTGCCCGGACTTACGAGTTTAGGTCGTGAGTTCGAACCCAAGCAGGCGCTTTACTTTGTGTAAATCCATCACCACTGCTCTCAAAACGGTGAAGGAAAACATCGTGAAGAAACTGGCATAGAACTGGTCTAGAACAAAAAAATCGAAGACATGTTGTGATATCCACCAACCCGCAATGGGCCCACAAGGCAGATTATACCCTCTCGAAGAGAGGAAGCCTTTTTTTTTTAAGGCTGGGATTTCATCCAATGACTTCTCCCGCTCTGGGTGGAGCGGAAGGGACTGTCAGACTCTTACTGACTAAAACCCATCCATGTTCCTTCCTTAGCTCTTTGTGTTTAAGCGGGATTGTCCGAAAGGGTTACCGCTACCCCGGAACATAAAGGGTTACGGAAGGAACATGGATGGGTGTTAGTCAGTAAGAGTCTGACACTCCCTTTCGCTCCACCCAGAGCGGGAGCAGTCATTGGATGATTTCCCAGCCTTAAAAAAAAAAAAAAGCTCTTTGTGTTCCGGGGTAGCGGTAACCCTTTCGGACAATCCCGCTTACCCGGCAGGAAGAGAGAAAGCCTGTGTCCCAATAGAGGGAACATTATATGCTAAATGTGCTATACATCATAACTCCACAGCGCTCGATATAATTCCTGATAACGATTGAGAGTATTAAAAATGTAACACAATAGGCCACTATTTCACAGGTAATTTATAAATGTAATATCAAATGTAAAAATAATCTATTATAATAGGAACGTTTCTGTACTTTCTTTCTTCGTGTGGTTAGTGACTAACCTGGTGTAGAGTTTTTATGCTACCCATGGGCCTCTGGCTTAGCTTCACATGTTTAAGCGGCATTGTCCGAAAGGGTTACCGCTACTTCGAAACATTAAGGGCTAAGGAAGGTACATGGATGGGTTTTAGTCAGTAAAAGTCTGACACTCCCTTCCGCGCCACCCAGACCGGGTGGAGACAATTATTGATGATTTCCCACCCTCAAAAAAAAAAAGCTTCACATGTTCAGAAATATCTATCAGGCATACTGTACTGTACTTAAAAATTTGTAAACACGAAAAGATTCGAAGGTTGGGTAGTGTCCTGACTCCGGATTTGTGCCCGGTCAATAGCAATATGGGGTTGTATTCGTCACAAAGTAAATTCGTCATATTTTGAATTTTGAAAAATCCATACAATGAAAGTATATTCGTCACACGTATTTAAAATATGTGTAAATTCGTCACAAATACTCTTTTCAAAAATTTTAAGTAGCGATTGCCACCAAAATTTTTGATTTAAATCATTCACTTGAAAACTATGATTTTTATGTAGATGTAAGGTAAATTAGTAAATGTGCTGTGATATAATCATTTTCATTCTACTTCTTGTTTATTTTTTTTGCTATCGGTGCGGATTATAACGATGTGACGATTTTACAATAAACAAAATTAATATAAGTATTGGGAATTGTGACGAATTTACACATATTTTTTTTAATGACGAATTTACTTCGGGACGAATGTACAACAACCCGCAATAGGCACGCCCCCTATTACATATGAATTATGTGTTTATTTCTGTAAGTAGATCTTGTAACACATTTTTACACGTCAATATGACATCGCAATATCCCAGCTGACTGTTCCCTGAAAAGAAATCCCGAAACAAACTCAGACGTCATGGTCTCATTCAAAGCCCAAACATTACTTTATAAAGATTTTATGCGAGTAACAATGCAGGGCCATGTCTGAAAGAGCCTTTGGAAGAAAGTACTATTCTTTCTATAGCTGTGGTACCATTACAGTTTTGAATAGACCTGTTCTAACAGAGAGCGTACATGCGTCAGTCATTGTGTATGTCAAACGTATTGTTACGAGTTTACCAAGTTTTCTCAAAGTTGTTCTCTGTTCGTACCAAAAACTGAACTTACTCGCAGCGCTGTCGTCGCCGTATCTATTTATAGCGAGTGTGAGCTTCTGGAAAGTTCTTTCTAGGGCTTAGTTCGAGAACATTTGAGTATTTCCGATAATGATCTATAATTATGTAACATGACACTAACTATCTTGAACATTATGGAAGGGTCCAGAATGTTCTAGAATACTCGTCACGAATAGATGAGGAATCGTGTAGTTCCGCTACTCGATAACAGATGGCACTAGCATAGCATTTCTTTGTCTTACCGTCCTACGTAACACAATTTTAGGGAGCTCAACGACACGTCATTACGTCATTATGTAAATAACTTACAATACTTAGAAAGGAAAGGGCCTATTCATCACAGGGGACTTTAATACCATTTCTTACTTAGTAAGGCGTCGTGTTCATAGAGAAACAATGTTGAACAACTGTTGCGAAACATTTTGTCTCGCAACTTCGAATGTTCCTGATAACAATGCGACATTGATTCTTAATGAATACTAGGCTGAAGGAACCTATAATTTCGCTCGATTTTGTTGATTTGTTCTTATCATTGATAAAGGCGATCATTATTTAGAGCATTTTCTGAAAGTAAAGAAAAAAGATTATACGTTAGAAATAGCCATTTGGAGCAAAAGTTAACCTTTTGAACGCCATTGTCACATATACGTGACAAGCAAGCACATGCCCTGTACGCCAACGACACAAATATGTGACAATTGAAACAACATAACACGAAATAAACAATTAAATCATTATTTTTGTGAGTGTTTATGTAAATGTCTTAAAAATTAAAGCTTTTGCACGTATTTAATGTCATGAAGCAAATTAAAAGATACCATGGATATTGGGAAATTCATGATAACAAGAAGAAATAAATTTGTAGTTTGGTGTGGAGGGCGCGATCGTTTATGCTCTGGCGTTCCAAAGGTTAATATAGCACAATAGTTGTAGGATTACTCTAAGTCAAGTTATACAAGTACAGAAATCGATAAATGTATGAAAATAAACCATCGAAGTTGTATGACTTGGTTGAGAGCAATCCTACAAATTTTGTGCCATATTATGACAGCCAGTGTACCCAAGGGGTATCGTATTGTGGAGGTCAGATAAGCAGTCGCTTCATGTAAAATACTGGTATTCAGCTGCATCCGGTTAGACTGGAAGCCGATCCTAACATAGTTGGGAAAAGGCTAGGCAGGCAGATTGATTAACTGTTGCTCTAAATGACTAGTTCTAACCAAACGTACCATTTTTTCCATCCACATTCAGACTCACAAATTATCTTACACTGTTCTAACAAAAATAACTCTTATGCCATCGCTATAAGGTATAAATTCGACAAAGCCGAGCAAACAGTAGGCTCCATTGTTTTGTTACTAACACATTTACACGTATTTTTTTTATCTAGCCAGCATTCCGTATTGAGGTTCAAATCAGACGCAAAAAGGTTAGGACATCGTCCTATTTTTTGTATATTTGATGCATGCTTTTAGTAGCACAATCGCCTGGGCATCAAGTTATACCAAACTGTCAAATTTCTCCAAATGATTTTAGACCTTAATACCATGATTATAAAAGTTCAAAATCGATTGAGAAAATTTTACAGTTTGTGGTAACTTTATGTGCTGGCTGTACCTAGCGTGGAAGGTGATGGAGTCATGATATTTTTCTATGAATAACAAATGTTTTGCTCTGTGTATCGTAGTAGTTAATTTTCTGGTTTTAATAGCTGTTACCTGGTTTCACTAGCATATGGGACTACTGCATGTACTTAAATCAAACATATAATATGTGTGGTACTTAATTCAAGATGCTCAAATTTTGAAAGCAATTTTGAAAGCATGCCGAATTTAGTTGGCGAAATATGCAGAACTATTGTGTATTGTTATTAAATCTGTGAAACACCATATTTCAGGCAAATAAATGAATCTGAATCTGCAATATTGTCGTAAAAAAAAAATGAAGTAGAAATTGTTTGTTCGGAGAATTGTAATTAAAACAATGTATTATAGTTTGACCAATACCGCTGTACTGCGCTTTGGGTATGTGCGCAGCTTATGGGACGATCATGTAGGCGGCTCGTGAACGCTCACGGCCCCCCCCACCCCCCCGTCTCGCCGCTCATTCCTAAAGCGCGTCACAGCGGTATCAGTCAAACCATATACAACAGTAAATGCATGCTTCCACTGGATTTGTGGTTGATTATCAGTAATGGTGGCATGATTTCTTATTGATATTTATCAGAAATCCATTCAATGTTAACTTTGTCATTTATTTTTAATAAAAACCTTAACTAAACAAAACGATAACCTAATGAAAAATAGTGGCTTAGATTGAAAATTGGTATTGTTAACATGCCAGAGTAACTAAACCTCCCATCACAATATCCTTTTCGATTACACAAAATTATTAAAAAAAAAATTAAAGCATGTTTTTTTATCAAAAACAGTAGTCCAGTTCCCCCTATTTCTTTCTTACAACTAACTTTCAATCACCCAAACACAGACCAGTGCAACGTCATCGCCCGCACAGCGGGGCGGTCGTCGAGCTACTACTGAGATGTCATCTCCGCTGCTGCGGGTACCTCTGGAACGAGGCTGGAAGAGGGAGCTGGTGTACCGCGCGGCTCAGGACGCGCATTCGAGGCGTAACGCTGATATTTACTACTATACGCCACATGGGAAGAAGCTACGCTCTAGCAGGGAGGTACGTACCTGATATTTATTTACTTACTCCTATCACATTAATGACAAAAATAAAATATGAAATCACATAGAACGACGCCCGTCTTAAAAACTTCCATCACCGTACAGAAATTCAATTTTATGCGAAGTTATAATTGTAAAATTGCATTTAATGCTATTATGTATTCCTTTTAATTCTAAAAATCTGTGACGTCACATTGTTATATTTCATACAAATCACCTACAAATTCTGCGTTTTGACAATTCATAAAAAGTAGCCTTATTGACTACCCTTTCAAATACCCAATTACAATAAGGAGTTTGGGCAAACAACCAAGTGTATGTGAACCTTTACGTACACATGGCGTCACACAAAAGCACCTTTACGTACACATGATGTCACACAAAAGCACCTTTACGTACACATTACGTCACACAAAATCCGCATCGCGCAAGTGAAGTTTGCCGCGCGTCTAGCATAATTATTATACAGATGTCTGTCGTGAAAGTGTAAAATACTGTGAGATGATGGATGAAAGATATTTAGAAGTTGTACTTGGCTGTACATTATTTCTATTATGTCAATTTCTCATGCTCGATTTTTTTTATTACCGTTTGTTAGATTTAACTGTACATCGCCTTAGATTATTTAAATCTGTTATGTTGTATATGTATCTTAAATAAATAAATATACAACATCCCAACATCAACCGTCGGGCAGTAGCCTACCAGACACTACACCCGTCTGGTCGGAGGATCCTCTCCTTTCTATGGAGGATGAGTGAACTTTACACCCTGATCCTGTTCATAAGTACATTGCGACCACGTATACATTTCTGTCTGTAAATTCTGGTCAAATACTGTGTAGTCCAGGGGTTCCCAAACTTATTTTGTCTACTGCCCACTTTGAGTATAAATTATTTTTTAGCGCTCCCATTTTTTCACCTACTTAAAAACCACTATCTAGATGAAATTAAAAATCGCCCCCTAAGTCTCTACACAACGCCCCCATTTTTTTCTGGGTCTCTTACTGGCCCCCTTCAGGCCTGCAGCGCCCACAAGGGGGCGTTGTCGCCCACTTTGGCAAAGGCCCTGTAGTCCCTAGAATTGCTCTGACAGTTTTTTTGAGCCCTTTACTTCAATGGCTGCAGCTCCTGCATAAACTTACATACGTGCCTCTCTATTCTGTAACATCCCACCGCTGGACAAAAACAGTTACTGGAATCACACAAAAAATATTAGAACTTAGTGAGGTTTTTTTTTTCAGGTTTCAGAACATCTTTCCGGTACGGGCTTAACAGTAGAAAACTTTTCCTTCTTCAAAGAACCACTTGGGGTTGACGATCCTGAGAAGGAAATTATAAGGTCAGTATCTTTTTATTTTTATTTTAATCACAGTTAACTTTGTTTTTACAACAACTATAGATATTACTCTTAGCTAATGTCATGTCCTTACATTGCTGTCGCGCCTTTAAAATATATTCAATTTATCCACTAACTCCTGCCAGCGAAATTCCCCCACGGGAAGGTACTATCAATCCCTAAAGGGGTGTAACGGAGGTTCAAAAGTTATATACAGAGATCATTTAAGTTAGATAGCACCTGTGATTGCCTACTGGTGTGACTGTAGGACTGCCAAGTTATAGGTTTAGAGTTTTAACACATAGCTCTGATTTTACGGGTTCATGTGCGTATTGTATAATTATCACTTGCTGTAAAAATCGATCAAGGAAAACATCGTGAGGAAACCAGCATGTTTGAGAGATATTTCTCAACAGCATGTGAAGCTATGTCAAAGACCCATGGGCAGCATAAAAACATTAAAAACTGACACCAGGTTAGTCACTAACAACACGAAAATAAACAAAGATGTAAGTTAGATGGCTGTTATGTTAGTACATTGTGTATTTTATGACTTCAACGCGTCTGAAGTTGCGAACAGACGCTAGTTATCATAAATGTGGCATAACTACATAAACAGATGGTAATACAAAGTTAAAAATCAGTGTAAACATGAGGAAATAACAAACAAAACATGTCAGCTGGAAATCGCATCTATACTATGCCAGGAACTGTAACTTGGCCATGGTTTTTGTTCACATTATTAGAAGCCCGAAAGCCTGACAGCCAGGCTTACCAAGAGGTATTGTATTACCTAGTTACTGACTGGGTTGTGGAGGTCAGATAGGCAGTCGCACCTTTTAAAATACTGGTATTCAGCTGCATCCGGTTAGACTGGAAGCCGACCCCAACAAAGTTGGGAAAAGGCTAGGCTGGTGATAATAATAGATTACATTAAGCAATAATGGGATTCGTATCTGAACCGTCTTTCACTCCTAACATAGGGACTTCTACCTCAACAGTTGTCTTAATTTTTTAATCATCAACAGAGACGCGAAGCTGATCCGACGGGTAGACTCCCCAATCGCAGCCACAGTCCCGCCCACCCCGGTTGAGGGCAAGAGAATACACAAACCCAAGGCTCCTAAAGGAGCCAGTCCTGAACCTGTACCTCCTGCCTCCGCTGCAGCTGCTAACAAGTCACCACCGGCTAAGATTAAGGTAACTATCTTATTGGCAGAAATCATAATTCACTATTTAAAATGGACAAATAAAATATGAAATCACTTAGAAAAAGACCGCTTGTCTTAAAATCTTCCATCATAGTACAGAAATTAAATATTATGAGATGCGTTAATTGTAAAATATAGGTATTCCATTTGATTCTAAAATTCTGTGACTTCACATAAAAATATTGTGTTTTGACACTTCATAAAAAGTAATGTTATTGACTACCCTTTCATATACCCAATTCAACACACGCATGACATCAAATTGAACATACCTGAGAGTGGTGTGTGCGTGCGTTCTCGCTCGTTGTATGGACCCGACCTTATGTCCCTGTGCATTTAGTGGTAGTATAGTACATTTACTAGAAAAATGCTACGTGAGATAACTTAATGTAAATGTAAAAATACCCAATTAAGATCCTCACCTAGGACGAAAAACGGAATTATAATAGTACTTCTCTTCATGTGTGAAATTTTTTATTTATTCAATTGTTCTTACAAGCTAACAGATGCGACATCTAAAACGCTTACAAGATTAATTGTAGATAGTTTATTGAGAAATGGAGAATATTTATCTACATAGTGTAAAACAAAAATCGCTCCCCATGAGACCGGATTTTAATGTGGTTGTCATAATGAAATTGAGTGATTCAAGTGGAGGTTTCATATGTATAGTTTTAAGATATCGCCCGCGCGATAGTACAAACGCTAGCACATCAAGTTTCCACAAACTGTCACAATTTTCTCAATCTATTTTGAACTTTACTGTTAACGTTTTAAGATTTAAAATCGTTTGGAGAAATTATTTTCACCCGTGGGAATCCGGACACAGATTGCAAAATGGCTCTTCCATACTCAGTTATTTGATTCTACAAAGGTTCTGTAAGTGTTAAAAAAGTATTTAACAACATCAATATTTTTGTTATCAGGTGAAATCAATGGGTTCCCGACTAAGTAATAGCGCACCACCGGCTGCGCCCACGCCGCCCGCCAAACAACAAAAGAAGCCTCCGCCACCACCTCCACAACAACAACAACCGCCACCGCCACCACAGCCACAACAACCGCCAACAACTGTCAGCAACACGGACAACAACAACTCCGCCGCGTGGAAGAAACCGAGGTACCGATACATATTATATGATATTTTCTACAATGTTATAATGACAATTTAAACAAAATTATACTTAAATTAATTAATTAATTGGTCAGCTCTCGATCTCAATTATATATAACACTCGTGAATAGATTTAATTTTTAATGAATATTTTTGTTCCTAATAAATCATATTATAAAGCAAAATGTATTCAAGTGAAGTATCATCAGTATTCATATATTTTACAAAATAACTGAATCATGACATTATCTTTATTACTATTTAACAAAAAAAAATGTAAGTAGGTAAACATTAATTTTCAAACCTGGACCTGTTTTAAAAATAGAATACTCTTTAATATACAGAGAGGCCAGTTCATCAAGCTACCCCGATCTGTAAAATTTCTTTGATAGATTTTCAACTTTATTACAAAATGATAAGGTTCATGTTCAAATGGGATCATTTGACAGTTTGGGATAGCTTGATATGCTGGCGTCTGTACATAAAAAATACATATTTAAACCAGAAAAACCTGTAGTAACTGCATAATAAAACCTTAAATATTACTTCATAACATTTTACTGTCATGGATTTCCGCAAAGAGATGGATGGATTGTGTGAGGAATTAAATATTTAAGAGAGGAGTGAGTGAATGATAGTGTGACAGTTGACAGGGTGGAATGAAAATAGGGGGTGTTGCGCCGACCCAAGTGCCATGGCCCAAAAGTGGAAAGGTGATGGATGTCCGCACAGTATCGCCTGATTTCATGAACTACCTTCTTTTTGAACAAAAACAAGTAAAATGAAATTTAATTGTAATTTTACCGATGAAACTGAACGCGATCTGCACAAATCTAAACTGCGTTTAAGAGCTGACAGTGTCATTTTTTTTTGGGAAAAGTGTCACTGAAAGCCCTTGAACACTTAGCCTAGATGTGCTGACCTGGCTACGTTCAGTTTTATCGATGAAATTGGTACTTAGGGCAGACTTCACCAATGAAACTGAACGCGATCAGCGCATAAACTACGTTTAAGAGCTGTCATTGTCGTTATTTTCTATGGAATATTGAGACTGATAACATGTTCGTGAAATTTGCATTTAATAGTTTTAGTTAGGTTAAGATGTATATTTATGCATTTATAAATTAGGTATATTATATCGGGGTTTTATTAGGTCGTGACTCGTGGGGTCCGAGTGCTCATTGAGTATTTCGGGATACCGCCCAGCGGTTGGTCGACTCTACACGTGACCAGAGGGCTGGTCAATTTTTAGGCCAAAGAATCAGCTTTGCCATCCCACGTGGCAACGCTGCCAACCTTTTGGGCACATTTCCCACTGACAGCGATGGGGATGAATTTTTTAACGTCCTATGAGCTCTTCCCCTTTTTTACCACTTGTGCATAATGGATATGTTTTTTAGTTTTAGGTTGTATATTAAGTAATTGTTATAGCATGTAATTATTATAATGGTTTAATTTGGTTTGGTTTTGTTTGTCTGTGCAGAATAAACGTTTTTTCTTTCTTTTCTTTGAATAAATATACTAAATCTGGTATATTATATGTGTTGAATAAATTTTCCTTCAATGACTGTTTGAGTTAATCGAACACTCAGCGACAATGCATAATTGTATCGATCGCAAGTTATGCACTTTCGCTCGAATTCCACAATATGTAACCAGTTCGCGAACAGATCTCTTTGGAGACACCACACACTCAAAACCAATACCATTACCATTTTACTATTACCAATAAGTAGTTATATAGTTTACCATTTTCCTTTGTAACTCTTTATGGTCATTTAATATAACTGTTTCCTCTTTAACTGAAGACTTTAACTTTTACCAAATAAACCATTACCTTATCAATACGAGAAATAATAATAATCTTTATTTACCTTACACACAAGATTCATGATACAAGAATAGATGTACAAGGTAATATATTATGTTTACGTATGTATAAATATGACTAATCATGTAACCCTGTCTCTTCATCTAGGTATTTCTGTATCTTAAGAGACAGAAAGTAGTGTTAGGTCACCATAGCATCGAGCGCAGCTTTGTACCGTGACAACGAATAATATAAAAATGATCAATTTATAACATAATTTTGTTTATATTGTCTTATAAAAGCTATTAATTCATGTTAGTTTATAAGTTCGTTTTTAAATTCTGACGCCATTTCTGCACGGTTTCGAAAAACGTTTGATACATTCCTTTACGAAACAAATATATTAATGTTAGGGTGTTGTTTATTTTTATGTTATGTGCCGTCCCTATGTTATTTTTAGATAAACTCTGTTTACTGATGTTGTTATCAGTTTTCAAAGTTTTTTTTTTGCTGTTGTGATATGTTTTAATGTCATATAATCCATGCTGAACTTTTGTCCAATCACTTTTCAGTAATAAATGCATAAAGACGCGCTTGCGCAGCTGTAACGGTGTGGGCTAAGGTTGAATAAAACGTTACGTTTTTGGTGAAATTAGATAGTTGCACATGTTGTTAGCATAGCTGTAATGGCGTTATTTAAAAAATTAAAAACTCAATTAATTTTCATGTCTCGACACCCTGTTATTATGGTTACTGTCATAGATCTGATAGCCTGTGGGTATTCACCAATTAGTTAGAAGCACATTTCAGAAATAAATCGATCTATTTGACATGTTCCTAAAGGACAAATTGTCACAACGTACATTCTTTCTAGCCCTATAGGTATTTTTAAACAGTTAAATTCATAAAGCATGAGATTATATGACCCCCTGACCGTGGGGGGCTGATTGCGTGCAATAAGCCCCCACGCGGGCACTGAGCGGAGGCGAGTGTAGTGCGCTCCCGGCCAGGCCGCCGCCCGCGCCGCCCGCGCCGCCTGCGCGCGCGCCGCCGCCCGCCGCCGTGCCGCCCGCTGACATAGTGAGTATGGAACATTCTTTCAATATTCATTCACTCATCTGCCGATATAGATCAGACGTATTTTCAACGCGTAAAAGCTAACTTATGCATAACTAAGTCCCTGCAAACGTGCTATATGCTTGCACGAGCGTTCGTTTTGTATATCATAAAAACTTATAATCTTTGAATACACGTCCGATCTATTTAGTTTCGATCTCGGCATAACTGTGGTAAAAATCAAAGTAAAAACACATTTATCGCGGTTTGAGTCGTAGAAACAATTATCGAAAAACAATAGATAAAGAAGTTGTATGACTCGTGTGCGTGCGCATTAATAGATGACTAAAGTATTACCGTTCTAATTTATCGCTGTATACAGGGTGGAATTTTGTAATGCCCCTGAAGGGAAAGTACCCTTAATACTGTAGATAGCAAATTTTACTCACATAAAACATTCCTTTATTTTTGAACAGAAAGAAAACTGCATTCAAAGATTTTCAAAAATTCGCTTGCCACACCCGGGAATCGAACCGACTGAAATCGGTAAAAATGACAGCCTGTACTTTTATTGCATTTATCGTTACTATCAATTATAAGGATAAAATCTTTCTAAGAAACTTGATAAATTAAATGAAAGGAAAACCATGAAATCTGGACTTATTTTAATGAGTCAAGTTAAAGATCCATCTGTTTACTTATGTTAGTAATAAATAATTTTATCATTGACGTCATTTATCCATGAAAATGACGAGTTACTATTCAGATAAGACGATTGAAGATTGGTACAAACGGTACAATGAGATGGTCTACGAGATCACCAGATCTCACCCGTTGAGATTTTTTTTGTGGGAATATGTGAAAAATCATGAAGCCTACCCCAACATAGTTGGGAAAAGGCTAGGCACATCATAGAAAAATCAATTTTTCATTAAATTTTATGCGAAATTAAACGAGTTGAGAGTTGAAGTTCAGAAAACGATTTATAATATTCACCACAACACGATATTAAAGGTTACTGGAAATGAATTCGTTACAAGAATACATTTGTGTATCAAAGAAAATGGAGCCCATTTCGAGCAACTAATTAGTTAGTTTACAATTTTTTTTAAATAATTTAAGATTTCATGGTTTTCCTATCATTGAATTTATCAAGTTTGTTCGAGAGATTTCATCCTTATAAGTGAGCCTAATGATCGATGCAATAAAAGTACAGGGTGTACTTTTTACAGATTTAAGTTGCTTCGATTTCCGGGTGTGGCAAGCGAATTTTTGGAAATCTTTGAATGCAGTTTTCTTTCTATTCAAAAATAAAGGAATGTTTTCTTTGTGTAAAATTTGCTATTTACAGTATTAAGAGTACTTTCCCAAAATTCAAAATTACAAAATTCCACCCTGTATAATGATTTACCGATTAGTTACCAAAACAAAATCATTTCAATGAAGCGTACTATCCCACAATGAGTTTCGCAAGACTCTTTACTATAATATTTTTGATGATATATTTCCCTAAATGGAGTACACGCACGTAAAGGGTGTATGCAATATAACTCAAAAATAATGAACACACACTGAGTTACACCTCATTGCGACACCGCCCTCAGTAGTTCAGTCGGTCGATTCTGTAAAAATATCACCGTGATGACTTAGGTGACTAGAGTGTGAAGTGAGCTGTCATTCCACCTATTGCTAGGGACAGGGATGATGCCTAGGTAAAAAGAAGTCATATCTAGTCCGTCAATCAGATAATAAAAAAATATTTGACAAGTATTTTTTGCTTTATCATATTAATAGAAAATGACTTAGATAAAACGCATTAAAGTTGAGGAGTGGGGCTCGCTACTTCACAAGTAAGTTTTACCTTTTGAACGCCAGAACATAAACGCACGCGCGTGCCCTCCACGCCAAGCTACAAATTTATTTCTTCTTGTTATCATGAATTGCCCAATATCCATGGTGTATTTCAATTTATTTCATACAATTAAATACGAACGAGGGTTTAAATTTTTAAAATATCTATAATGAACACACACAAAAGTAATGATTTCATTGTTTATTTCGTGTTATTAGTGCACCGCATTGTCACATATTTGTGTCGTCGGCGTACAGGGCATGCGTTTGCTTGTCACGTATACGTGACAGTGGCGTTCAAAAGGTTAATAACTACATACTTGTGACGTCATGCCACATTTTAATTCCCAGTATAGACGTAATCTTTGGATTACGTAAAAAAAAGAAAAAATACGTGTCCAATATTTCTTAATAATCTAGCTTACGGACTAATTAAAAAGGGACACCCGGATGGAACGAAATTCCTTTCGATTAATTAGTGAAGGAATTGTAATAAAATTAGATTTCTTTCAATTAATAATAATAAAAAGAATCTGATAAATAATAAAATAAAAAATATTGATTAAAAAGACATCATATTTTACTCCAAAAAAAGTGTCGTTACAACTTTTGGTCTTAATTTCCGTCTAGCCCCCTTTCGCAACCCGCGATATTGAACTTCGTTCCAAAAATATAGTCATCATCCCCATTGACAGCTCACCTTAAACTCACTTCACGTACAGAGGCCAGCACATCAAGTTACCACAATCCGTCAAATTTCTTTGATAGTATTTCAACTTTATTGCAAAGGCATAAGGTTCATTTTCAATTGAGAAAATTTGACAGTTAGGGATAGCTTGATGTGCTGGCGTCTGTACGTCATCACGGTGAGATTTAGACCAGTTCAGCAAGTGAGTCCCCCGCCCCCAGAGCGGGCCGGCGGCCCAGCCGTGCTCCATGTCGTGCGGGCGCGGCGCGGTGCCGTCGCTGTCGTGCGCGGCGTGCCTGTGCCTGTGCCACCCGGCCTGCGCCGGCTACACGCACGCCGCGCCGCCCGAGCCCTTCTTCTGCAAGGTAATGTGCTGCTTTGAGTATTAAATTAACTCTTTTAGTACGGAAGAAATGGTTGGAATTGTTCATTGGAAGCGATGACTTTGATGAGACATTGTTTTTCTGTCGCTTTTGAATTAACTAGCTGACTCGACAGACCTTGTCCTGTCTTAGCTATGATACCTAACTTATCTACCTACCTACCTACCCTACCTACCCTACCTACCTACCTACCTACTTAACTACCTACCCTACCTATCCTTCCTACCTACCTACTTTACCTACCTACCCTACTTACCAACCTATCTAACTATCTATCTTACCTACGTACCCTACCTACTTTTTGTAAGCTTTTGTGAACCTTCTCCTGACAATAGCAAACAACAAAAAAGAATTAGTGAAATTGGTCCAGCCGTTCTTGAGTTATAAATAGTGTAACTAACACGAATTTCTTTTATAGATAACACTGGAAATAATAATAGAAGTTGCTTTATATTTTTTTTGCTTTCCAGATAATTGAATTAATGAATGAATGATATATTTATTTGCAAGAATATAGGTAGCTACATCAGTTCGGTTCAAAAGCAACTGTAAAAGAGAGATCAGAGAGCGTATTTTTATAGCCACTATTCCCCCACAGAACTGCCGCAAAACGTCATCCCCTCCCAGCGAGCCGCCGCCCCTCACACACAAGTCCGGTGTCACGACCACCAGCATACCGGTCCCGGTGCCCATTCCGGTCCCGGTCCCGGTCCTCGCGCCGGTACCGAGGCGAGTTCCCGTGCCCGTACCCGTCCCGGTGCCGGCTAAAGTGCCCCGGGATAAGCGGGTGCTGCTGAGAATGAAGGTGCGTTCTAGTTTAAAATGGAGAATTCAGATATTTGGTAACGTCGTAAATAACTAATATCTCTACATAGTATAAAACAAAGAGGAGCTCGTGGCTAAGTACTAACAGCCGCACAGGCCGATCCACCAGGTTAAGCTACGCTTGCCGGGGATGCCCGTGGATGGGTGACTATCTAAACATACCGAGACTCCTCCGTGCTTCGGAAAGCACGTCAAGCCGTTGGTCCCAGCTGTCATTTGTGCATCTTTGACAGTAGTTACGGGTCGTCAAAACCGAACCAGTCTTACCAACGGGTATCGTATTGCCCAGTGACTGGGTTGTGGAGTTCAGATAAGCAGTCGCTCCATGTAAAATACTGGTATTCAGCTGCATCCGGTTAGACTCATCAGTATAAAACAAAGTCGCTTCTACACTACGCAACGGTATTTAAAGCGTTTTTAATCAATAGACAGAGTAATTCAAGAAGAAGGTTTAAACGTAAAGCTTAACTAAGCTTTCACCCGTGGCTTTGCTCGCATGGTATGTTGATAAAAAGTAGCTTATATCCTTGCCTAGGGTTCAGAGTATCTCTATACCAAATTTTATTTAAATCGCACTTCACACAAACACCACATTAGCAATATAATTATTTTGCACTTTGCGGAGCCGCTGCGGGCCACTGGTTGAAACTAAGGATGATTTCATTTAGTATCATCTGCCAAGCCCTTTCCCAAATATGTTGGGGTCGGCTACCAGTCTAACCGAATGCAGCTGAATACCAGTATTTTACAAGTAGCTACTGCCTTTACAATTCCCACAACCTAGTTATTGGAGAATAGGATACTCCTTGATTACACTTTATTGCTTCTGACCACCCGTAACGATTTTCAAACTAGGAACGACAACTGTAACCTACGGCTTAACGAGCTTTCTAAGCTACGGAGTGATCCCGGTATGTAAAGATGTTCACCCATTCACGGACCAACCGCCAATCTGTTACCGTTTCTTTAATGACTCGTAAAAGTAATACTCCCCGTACATGTCCCACCTCAGGTAGCCGGCGGCACCCCAGACGGCGAGCGGCTGTGGACGGTAGCGGGCACGCCGCCCGTGCTGCCCGCCGCCCCGCCGCCTGCGCCCGCCCCGGCGCAGGCTCCGGCTCACACGCCAGCCCCGGCTCTCACTCAGGGCCCGGCCCACGCGCAGGTCTCAGCTCACATGCAAGGCCCAGCCCACACACAAGGTCCGGCTCACTCGCAAGGCCCGGCTCACACACAGGGCCCGGTCCACTCGCAAGGCCCGGCCCACCCGCAAGGCCCGGCCCACCCGCAAGTCCCGGCCTACACACAGGGTCCGGCCCACCCGCAAGGCTCGGCCCACACACCGCCGCTCCCGGTGCCAGTCCCGGTGCCGGTCCCGGTCCGCGCGGCGGTGACCAGGCGAGCCCGGGGCCCGCGCGCCGCCCTGCCGCAGAGCCTGGCCATAATGAATGGAAGACGCTTCGTGGTCGTGCCCAGGAGTATGGTGCATGCTTCTAAATGAGGACTCTAAATTATTTGCAACTTTGTATCACATGGTGTATGTAACTTGTTCAGGGATTGAGAAGAGATGTGAACGGGCAGTTGCTTAGCCCTTCCCCTACAATATTGAGGTCAGATTCCAATCTTACCTAGGTCAGCCCAATAACAGTATTTTACTTGATGATAGCGTCTAGCCATAATGCGTAACAGGTATCATCATGAACTCCAATACCACCTCTATGAAACGCATACCTATAAAAAAAAACTACTACTTATCACAAATAGTTTCAAAAGTAATTATGGATTTGTTAACAATTTAGAGCGAAATTCACTAGTGACACTGAATGGGTTCCGCACATCTAAACTGCGTTCAAGAATTGTTAGTGTCATTATTGACACTGACTCACACAGCTCTGGAACTCGGACAAGGTGTCCTGATCGCGTTCAGTTTCAATGGTGGAATTAGCCCTGAGTATTTCGACTGCCTCAATCTTACATCCCAACTTGCTATACAAAAACTTAGGATATGACACAGAGCTACGTGTTTATATTTTAAATGCAATCGATTTATTGAGATAAATATTTGAAATTTTTATGAAGTTCTCAGTCAGTAACTGCTCTCTGGGTTTGTGTCTCGCCTCAGTTATATGCAATAGGCTCGCCCCCTGTTACATAGGACCAAGGGCTGATTTCACGAATGAGAAAAACAAAAGTCATTTATTCAAACTAGGCTGAAAATCAGCACTTTTTGAAGGTCAGAGTTATATAAGACAGTCCCCCAAAAACGGCTACCCTTCACCACTTCCTAGTGCTTTAGCTGGGAAGAAGAAGTGGCGCAACAAACTCTCAAACTCCAATAAAATTTGACACGATCAGCGCACAAACCACATTTAAGAGACATCAGTGTCTTTTTCCATAGAAAATAATGACACTGGCAACTTTTAACGCGTTTTATGCGCTGATCGCGTTCAGTTTCATCGGTGAAATTCACCCTCGAACATAAATGGCAAAAATTTCGCCCCTTATTACACAGAATTCAATATAACTGAGGAATTATGTGTGTAAAAGTCACTCTTGGCTTACCTTTCACTGAGTGTGTATTGTGTTACATTCAAGAAAACATTTGAAATCCTTTAATGAAGTATACTTGCATGCATTTATGGCTACGCTTATAAGTGCCTACAAATTACACTTACTCTCACATAGATCTATATAAATATACCCGAGTCGTTTTAGCTTGGTAATAATGGTCATTGACCCCCTCTACATTCTTAATTTAACAATTTATGCACATATACACGGTGATTTTTAATTCACTATTAACCTTTCAGGGCGTGACAGTACCGATGATTATGAACAACTTTCACTATGATACCAACTCTGAAATATCGAAAAAAAAACAGTTTTTTTATACAAAAGTGCAGTATTTAATTGATGAAATGTATGAAACAGATGTATTTTTTTGTTTGTTACACCGTGTATAAACTGACAAGAAGAAAGGAAC
Organism: Hyppa rectilinea; assembly: GCA_951799385.1. Lineage (NCBI taxonomy): Eukaryota > Metazoa > Arthropoda > Insecta > Lepidoptera > Noctuidae > Hyppa > Hyppa rectilinea. The sequence goes on from OX637316.1 coordinate 14,112,095, forward strand.
ACAAAAATACACAGTGATACCAGCATTTTAAAGTAGATAAAAAGAGATGTAGACAATGTGTCTCTTCTTCTTTTCGTGTGGTTAGTGACTAACCTGGTGTCAGAGTTTTTATGCTGCCCATGGACCTCTGACTTCGTGTCACATGCTGTTGAGAAATATCTCACAGACATGCTAGTTCCTCACGATGTTTTTGCAGATAACGTGTGCGAGATGAAACAAAAAATGTACGATCGTCAAGTTATACCAAACTGTCATATACTCCAAATGATTTTAAACCTTAAATAGTTAGTTCAAAATTGATTATAAAATTTGCTGTCTACTGTAAAATTGAAAAAAAAAACAGTTTATTTTTTAATATTCAAAAATTGAAATAAATTCCGTCAACGTCCTGAAGCAATATCTATCGTGATCGCCAGCATGTTCCAATTTCGAAAAACCAAACAGTTTATTGTTTCTGGTTCCTTCAATGAGATATTAGGGAGAGAGCAATGACCGTTGTTTCAATGTTAAAGCGATTCGGGTATAGATTTAGTAATAATTACTAGCTACGAATGTAATCACAATTAGTTATTAATAATAGTAGTTTATAACGATATCTATAGTCCGTTTGTTATATCATTAGACAAATAACGGTTATCACCTGTCGTTATTTCTATATAGACGTATATTAAACTCCGTTATTTCACGTTACATACGAAGCAATTTAATCTATTTACCATTTACATTAAAAAGCAACTGTAAAGTGCAGTTATGTCCACAATATTACACAATAACTGTCGTTATTTAGCTGTTATTTGTCTAATGCTATAAGAAATGGGGTGAAGTTAAATAGCTAGTATTTATGAGACTGTTGAAATGAAATAGCTTTATAATCATTGTTCCTGTAGACAGCCGAATGGGTACCAACATTCCAATATTTTCAATGCTAAACAGCTAATGTGTTCTGTAAAAATGTCAATGTGAAAACTGTGTGAAGTAAACTGTCAAGAGTGTGAATCACAGTGACACGTGACAGCTCAGTTCACATAAGTTTTCACCGTCAGATTTTCACAGAATAGGTTATACACAGTAATCACCACAAAACAATATAGTTATTACTTGAAAAAAAGATGTGACATTTCAAAAAGAAGCGTTATTTTAAATAAATTAAATTATATTAAACGCTAAATTTCTTAAAAAAGAAAAGACGAATCCAATGTGGAGTTATACTAAATAAAATTATATAAAACGCTACAGCGTAGGTGAAATAGTATGAATGTAGTTGCATATCACTGGCTGGTATCAAATTGTATAAGTATTATTAAAATGTTTTAATTTTACACACGGCAATATTTACCCCGAAATCACCAGACCAATCTAACTAAACAGTTTTAGGGCCAATAACACCATTGAAACTGAACGCGATCAGCACACCTAAACCGCGTTCAAGACCTGTCTGTGTCAATATACCATAATGTCACGAAAATAATGACACTTGGCCTTTAAACGGGATTACGTGCTGATCGCGTTTAGGTTAATTGGTAAAATTCGCTCTCAGGCTCTTGGCTACACAGTCGGTTGTCTATGCGAGCTCCACACCCAAATAGAAAAACAAGCTTTAGTAAAAACAGGTGCTATATGTGTATGTATTGTTACCCTTTACATTTATGCATCTGTTGCTTTTTTTAAACTATGTAATTATTGTCTATACTCCATTTATTATAACTCAAGCTGCCCCCGCGCGGTTTCTCCCGCTACTCGACTCCTATTGGTCGTAGCGTGATGTTACATAGCCTATAGCCTTCCTCGATAAATGGACTATCCAACACAAAAAGAATTTTTCAATTCGGACCAGTAGTTCTAGAGATTAGCGCGTTTAAACAAACTCTTCAGTTTTATAATATTAGTATAGATTAGAAAAACGGTTTTTAAAATAACGGTTATCATTCTATCGTTATTTAGCTTCAAAAGTTTATCAAACGTTATTTCACGATTAATACTAAGAAAATGTTAATGTACATTAAAAAAATTGCGCTAAAGTGCAGTCATTTCAACAATATTATAGAATAAATTTCGTTATAAATGGAGTATAGGCGCTATTCACACGGGTTGGTTTCGTAAGGCTTTGGTCATATACATGCGGCGCGTTTACAAACACAATTTTGAGATCTTGATTTGTGTCATTTATCTTTACAGATGCGCTAGTGGGTAAAAATGGTAGGGAAAAAACTGTTATGAATTTGCCTCGGAGACAATACAAGATTTTCTTCTTAGCAATGACACTGAACGCGATCAGCACACCTAAATTGCGTTTAAGAGCTGTAAGTAACACAATTGCTGGCGAGTATTTACGCTGACTGCTCTGAAACGCTGTTTAGATGTCCTGAGCGCGTTTAGTTTATTCATAAAAATGTTTTTCCTCACAATTGACTATTTGAAACCGCCAAAAATAAAATATGAAATCACATAGAAAAAACCGTTCGTCTTAACAACTTACATCACCGTACATAAATTAAATATTATGCGAAGATGTAATTGTATAATTGCATTTAATGCTAATAAGTATTCCATTGGATTCTAAAAATCTGTAACGTCACATTGTTATATTTCATGCAAATCACGTATAGATTCCGCGTTTTGACAGTTCATAAAAAGTAACGTTATTGACTACCCTTTCACATACCCAATTGACTGAAATCACACAGTTTGAGATAAAGCGCGCCGCGTGTGACTGGCTTCGCCTTCATTTATTTATTTATTTATTTAATACTTTAAGCACAGAAATGTACAGAGGCGGACTTAATGCCATAGGCATTTTCTACCAGTCAACCTTTGGGTGATGCAGAGATAAACAGTGGTAGGTGCATTAGAAAGCAAAGTGCAACTTTCATCACACCAACTCAACAACAACTCATCAACTTCATGGTTTCGACATACATCAATAAGTCAAAATACATTTTTTAATTTAAAAAAAAAATGTTAAAACGATGTAGTGATTAAAAACAATGTCAAACAGACTGATCATGTAATTCCACCTGTTATCTCTTGTTAGATAAAATTTAAAATTGTTACTTTTAATTTCGTATAGTCATTTTATACTCACAATATTATGTAAACCAGTGTCTTATGATAGTTTATTACGTTCATTGCCTAGCCAAAATGCTTACTCAGATAGCCAAAAAAACCCGCAATTGAAACAAAAGGGATGACTAATTTTTATTTAGTCCGTCAGCTAGGTTATTTTAAAAAAATGGACACGTATTTTTTCTTTTTTTACGTACATAATCAAAAGATTACGTCGATACATTGTGTTAAAATGTGGCATGATGTCACTCCATTGTAGATTTTTTACTGAGTTGTGACGTAGCGCCCTCTCTCCCCAACTTTAATTCGTTTTATGTAAGTAATTTATTATTAATTATGATAAAGCAAAAAATACGTGTCTAATATTTTTTTATTATCTGACTGACGAACTAAATAGAATTTCTTTTTTTTTTTCTGTCTTCATCCCTATTGCAAGATGGCGACACACAGGCTACGCCCATTAATAAATAGCTCCAACATAATTGTAAGGCCATAATGCGATGTCGGGTAATGAGGCAATTAAAGTGTTTAAAGTAAAAAAAAAATTGTACCACGAATGTATTTAAACATATTTTAACTTAACGTTTAATTTTTAAAGACCACACTGTGACCACATCGCCAATATTACGATCTATCGAAAAAGCAACTATGTGGTTACTTTGACAGCTATGTGGTCATTTTATGGTCTAGTGTACTAACCATCTATGTTATTTTCTTAAATTATTACCAGTTTTTTTAGTAAAGAAACATAATTTGCTTGTCGCCTATTTTTTAACCGACTTCGTAAAAGAGGGAGGTAATATCGATTTATTTTTGTATCCCTATTATTATGACCACATTCCGTTTGTGTGGAGATTATGTGGTCATTGAGAAACTTTGTAATTCTGTTGAGCACTAACTTTATGTTGTTATCTCGTTCCCGCAGATATTAAAGAGAGAGACGGACATAAATATAGAGCTGTCAAATTAAGTTAAACAATAGTTTTCAGATAAGTGAAGTAACGATAGAAATATAAACTAGTTTCACAGCTCTAAAACTGTTCTTATACTTTTCTAGAACTATCTGTAAGAAAAGGATAGCAATACTCTTATTTTATTTAATTAGATTCGGCTCTTTTTTTTTCTAATTAACTTTAAGATGTACTGACCACATTTTACTCACATTAGTTGTGGTCATCATTTTTTTAAACCTAATTAATTTAAAATAATTATTTATCTTAAACATTGTAAAGGAATGTATCAAACATAAAAACAGAGTTCAAAATAAAAAAATAGTCGGAATGCGTTTCACGTTTTGATTTGACTCCGGACTATTTTGTTTAAAAAAAAGGTATGTATTTATAAGTTTATTTCTTTCTATTTTTTTTGACGCCAGTATTTCATAGACTCTTGTTTTTTTGCATGCTTTCATCTAACTAGATTAAACATACGTTTTTTTTAGTTGTCTAAGACTTATAACGTGTCTACGAAACTGTTTGATAGTTTTTAGTCTGTTAAATAAAAAATAAAACTTGACATTTTCTAACTGACTGAGGATTGCTCTACTTTCTAGACATGACTTGGTTTCCCCTAGATTTTAAATCGACAATTTCTTAGACACGCTACAATTTTTCAATCACTAAGCGTCAATTCTCGCGGCAGTCGTCGTCATAAAACGTGCGAGAGGGACGGTGATTATGCAGAACTTCATGTCATCTCGCTCACGCGTTTCATGACCGCGCCTTCTAAGAACGTTGGAGTATTCAGTAAGTTCGTTCAAATACTTGAATTTTTCCTTTTCTGCAGTGATGACAAGCGGCGAGGTCGCGCGGTCAACGGCGCGGCGTCCCCGCCCACTGCGACGATGTCTCCGCGACGTCGCGGGCGACAGCGGGTCGACGACACTGACCACTTTACTGCCTTCTATAATAAGGCGCAGGAGAGAAATTATAATGTTGTTGTACAGGTAATAAAAATATAATATAATTATACAATTTATTAAGCAATATAGGATCCATACTAATATTATAAATGCGAAAGTAACTCTGTCTGTCTGTTACCTTTTCACGCCTAAACCACCCAACCGATTTTGCTGAAATTTGGTATGTAGATAGTTTGCATTCATGAGAAGGACATAGGCATATTATTTTTTGGAAATAAAACCCCTAAATGGGTTACAAGGGATGGCAAAGTTTGTATGAGAAAAATATTTTTATTGCACATTTTTGCATAGGTAGGGTAGGTAAGGTAGGTATCATAGTTAAGACAGGACAACGTCTGTCGGGTCAGCTAGTAAATATATATACATGGTTAAATTTAAGTCGTTTAAATCACCTTAACCTTTTGACCGCCACAGTCGTGTATAGACGACAAACCAAAATGTGCCCAGCACGCCACGGTCGCGACTGGGTGACAGAATTTTAAACGTAAATAAATAATAATAATAATAATTTCGACCTCACTACTATTTTGTAGGTATTAAAGGATGAATTCGGAGCTGGGCGCTGAGGGCACGCTTTTTCTTTTGTCAAAAGGTTAAAGGGTCATTGTACTAATTATAACGAGCAACTTTTACTATGGGACCGAACCTGAAATCGCGAAAAAAAATCAGCTGTGCAGTCCATTTTGACGAGTTAGGCGAACATAAATGTACTGAACAGCCATCTCGTTACCATAACACAAGCATTAGGTTCCTTGGCTTGGGACTATATGGCGTTGTGTGAAATGTCCAAGGATATTATTAGGTATGTGGTGTGGGTTGCGATTGTGACTGATTGAAAAAGTAATCTCGGATGGACCTTCAAAAACTTTTTAAAATTTCTAACAGGTAGCAGTTCTAGATTTGAAAATTTTTATTTAGTTAAAGTATTATTAGTCCATTTATAAGCTCTTTTCTCTTGACGTGATTCCGTGACAATTCAAAAATGGACTAAAAATATTCAAAGTCAAAACATTTATTTTTGAACGTCATTATTATTCAGCCTATATTTTCCTACTGCAGGGCAGGGTGGGTCTCTTCCCTCTTTCCTTTCTACTCAATTCTAAACCAATATGGACCAGTCCCTCATATAAACGTCAAGTGCGTCCCACCATATACGCCTAGAGCTTCTGCGATGCTGTGGTGACCCATAAAGTATCCTATGTGTTAATCCATAAGCGGGATTGTCCGAAAGGGTTACCGCTACCCCGGAACATAAAGGGCTACGGAAGGAACATAGATGGGTTTTAGTCAGTAAGAGTCTGACACTCCCTTCCGTTCACCCAGAGCGGGAGAAGACATTGGACGATTTCCCAGCCTGAAAAAAAAAATGTGTTTATCCAGGTCATAACTACCTCGTTACCAAATTTCATCCAAATCCGTCTTCACGCTCGGTCGGACAAACATACAAACTCACAGACAACCTTTTGCCTTTATAATATTAGTGTTATTTGAAAAAAAAAAACTATTATAAATACCAAAATATTTTGATACATTTATTGTAGCGTAGCGTATCGTCTCGTCGTAAGCTGGATGTGTGTGGTGTCGGTCAATACTTAATAAAGAGGTCAAAACGACTCTTCTGTTATTGCCATTATAATTTCAACCTTATGCTAAAGTCTCTAAAGTTTAAAATGTAAATTTTTGAAGTACGATTTTTTCTTCTGTGACAAAAAGACGCTCATAAAACCCAGTTAGCTTCTAAAATCCCGCAAATTACTTACAAAAATTTATGAAATTCAAAATTACAGCTTATGTATGCTTGTTACAGATCTTCCAATACCTAGGCATGCGTGACTTAGCGCATTGTGCGCGCGTGTGCAAGCTATGGCGACAACTGTCCACCACGCCTGCCCTCTGGAGACACGTACGGATGAAGAATTCACATGTAAGTTATCTCACCATTGCAGCTTAGCTTCGATGATGGCTAGGTACCGGCTATTTTGCTGGTATTGCTGAGGTAGGAGCAGACAGCACACACATCAGTGATATAGTATTTTAACACGTAAGACATAGGGCTAATAAAGGATCATTAGCATTAGAGGGCGGAGACCTGGTGTCCTGAAACACAGGTCCCTAAAGCCTATCTCAGGCACCAGTCTCCGGTGGACCACACGGTGGAAACTGCCCCGCTTGGGCGGAGCACCGCCGTGTCCTAGTAGAGGCGATTGGCGGCGGCGACCTCTCGCGTACGACCCTGTTGCAAGCCATGGTCCGAAGCAAGAGGGAGTGGATGGCAGTCACCGCCTGCGAAACAGTCATGCTCGCGAAGGAGGTGGTGAGATGGGAGAGAGAAAGGCCCTCCCGTCCCCGCCGCCGCGAGGACACGCCCCGGGCGTCGGGACGACTCCCGGCCACCGTAGGCGCGGGCCTGCGGACGGTGAGTAATGGGTGACTCACCGTCCGATCAGCTCCAGGCCCGTGCCGGACGGCGCGTATATTTTCCACGCGCGCCTCATAGAGATGTCAGCATATGAAGGGCCCCTTTAGGGCCAAGCCTGCCGGGTAAGCGGGATTGTCCGAAAGGGTTACCGCTACCCCGGAACATAAAGGGCTAAGGAAGGAACATGGACGGGTTTTAGTCAGTAAGTCTGACACTCCCTTCCGCTCCACCCAGAGCGGGAGAAGTCATTGGATGATTTCCCAGCCTTAAAAAAAAAAGGCACCAGTCTCTCAAAGTAAACTAAACCAAATAATATTTCATGTGTAACAATGTCTGATATGTTTATTGTGGTGAGAAAATAAATACTTATTATTATTATTATACAGGTGAGTGATTGGGGCGGACTGTGCGCGGCTCTCAAACGCCACGGCACGAAGAGATTGGACTTGCGCAAAATGTTACTGCCACAGAACGACACCATCTTCTGGGATCAATTCGCGGAACACATATCTACAGTCGACACGTTGGAGAGGTTCGTTTATTTTAAATTTTTATTTGGTTTATCCAGTATTACCAGTTAATCTATACTAATATTATAAAGCTGAAGAGTTTGTTTGTTTGTTTGAACGCGCTAATCTCTGGAACTACTGGTCCGAATTGAATAAATCTTGTTGTGTTGGATAGTCCATTTATCGAGGAAGGCTATAGGCTGTGTTACATCACGCTACGACCAATAGGAGCCGAACAGCGGGTGATACCGCGCGGCAGCAGCTAGTTTATTATATGCGTGGGTAAAATTAGATTAGTGTGTAGTATATATCTTTGTAAATAAATAATTTCTAATTCACATTAGAGGTTAGTTTTTGCGCAAAAGAAGCATAGCAGTAAGGCCCAGCACATACGGCGCAACAAAACTGCAACTTCTCGTTACTTTTGAGTTTATGCCATTGACTGCTTTGAGAGACCGCACATGACGCAACCATTTTGAAACTGGTCAGTCAATTCAAACTAATAATTTCAAAAGGGTTTAGTTGCAGTTACGTTGCGCCATATGTCCTGAGCCTTTTTTTTTTAATGCTGGGAACTGTTTTACGACTAACTAGTACTTCTATCAAATCAAGATTCTAGACACAGGGATTGTTAGGCTGGTCAGCGGGATTGTCCGAAAGGGTTACCGCTACCCCGGATCATAAAGGGCTAAAGAACATGGATCATTATCATCCAATTACATCCCGCTCTGGGTGGAGCGGAAGGGAGTGTCAGACTCTTACTGACTAAAACCCATCCACGTTCCTTCCTTAGCCCTTTGTGTCAGTCCCGCCATGCCGTGTGCCCGCAGGATAGAGATGTGCCGCTGCCCCGCGCGCGCCGTGGAGGCCGTGTGCCGCGGGCTGCCCGGCCTGCGCGCGCTGTCGGCGCTGGCCATCCGCGACGCGCAGCTGGACCCCGCGCCGCTGGCCGCGCTGCCGCTGCTGCACGAGCTGCGCCTCAAGAGCATGGCCGGCCTGTCGCTCACGCAGGACCTGCGCCACCTGGCCGCGCTCACCAAGCTGCAGCACCTGTCGCTCACCAGCATCAAGGTACTGCCGGGACCACATAGAGGATCTGCTCTCATTTTACGGATTCATCATTTATCGCTTGCTTCAAAATCGGTGATGGAAAACATCGTGAGGAAACCGACATGTCTGAGAGATATTTCTCAACAGCATGTGAAGCTAAGTCAGAGGCCCATGGGCAGCATTAAAACTCTGACACCAGATTAGTCACTTACCACACGATGAGAAGAAGAACACTCTTGTATTGTGTTGTAGGGATTTTAATCCTATAAATAGAAACACACGGGGCTACATCTATTGAATTATATTACTATTCAAGAATACATGTGTCCAGCAACATCGCTACTGATCGACTTTTATTAATTTCTTTTATAAAAACTTATCAAAATATTCTATCATTTTGAAAACTCGAATGCTGTTAGTTATTTTTTAACAGATCAGCTTGGTTCCACATGGTTCCATCAAGGCTCAGTAGTACACGCATGTCATCTGCTCATCCGAGCTTATCAGTAGAGCTAAGTCAAAAGTTGCTTATTCTTATTACTACTAAGAAACTATTATTTCAACATCAAAATTCCATAAAGAGTCACTCAAATTCCTTTAAGATTTGACCTCCTGTTGCTTTAGCTAAGATAGAATGATCTGCGATCAGATAGTGTTTATTGCATGTTGAACGTTCGTTTGGCAGGAGCTGGGCTGGTGCGCGTGCGACGTGATCGGCTCGCTGCCGTGCCTGGAGTCGCTGGAGCTGGGCGAGTGCACGTTCCGCGCGGAGTTCGCGGGCGTGCTGGCGCGGCTGGCGCGGCTGCGGCGCCTGCGCCTGGAGCGCGGCACGCCGCACTGCGCCGCGCCCGACATCCTGCGCGCGCTGGCCGGCCTGCCGCTGCTCACGCGCCTGGAGCTCGTCAACATCGACGTCAAGCTGGGCTTCGACGACGCGCTGGCCGCCTGCACCAACGTGCGCCGCCTGCTCATCATCCCCACCTACGTGTCGCAGTCCGCCACCACCAACAAGCAGGTGCTGTCGGGCGTGCTGCGCCTCAAGGACACGCTCACGCACCTCATGTGGGGCGTCACCATCGAGCTGCTGCGCGTCACCGAGCTGTTCATCGACCAGTGCGAGCAGGCGGGCGAGCCCAAGCGCCGCGACGTGGGCGAGTGCATCCCGGTGCTGAAGCCCGTGCCCGGCTGCCGCCTGCCGGCCGGGCCCGCGGGCGCCACGGGCCCGCCGCAGGTGGAGATCCTGCCGCTGCCCACGCTGCAGCGCCTGCTGTCGCAGCAGCTGCCGCACACCAAGCTCAAGCTGCTGCGCATACCCTTCCACGCCACGTGGCGCCAGTCGCTCGCCGACTTCCAGTAGGGCCGCGACCCGCCGCAGGTATCGTACGAAACAAAACAAGCATTGTAACATTTTCTAACAGAAAACGTCGTGATAAAAAAACATGTAGACTCACTATCATAGCTAACCTTAGCGCTTTCCAACTGCCATATACTTAAACATATTATATACATGTACATATTTATATCAGTAGATATTTTAGATATATATATTATTATTATTATATACCGCTAGTGTATATAACATAGAGAGAACAGGTTCATATTGATGATTAGGAAAAATTATAAAACTATATACCTAAGCACGGAATTGATTATTGAAATAAAGATAGAGTGAGACAAACATTTATCTGTTTCACGTTGAGACAGTCCTGGGACAGTCCTCTTTCGTCACGAGAACGATACAAAACAAAACATGAAATGACTGAGCCAGCGTAGTGCTCTCTGAGGTCCTAACGCTACAGCAACACAAAAACAGGTGTAACACCTCATATGAAACAGATTTAAATGCTTGCATCATCGTCTATCGTCAAAATATACGTCACTTGTAAGTAGTTAAATTAAATCCTCCCATTGTCGCTAGTGAAACCTACCTTTAATGTTATGTAGCCACAGATAATATAATGTCTACCTATCCCAAGGTTTAACGCAAGCAATAAAATGAATAGCGTAGTAGCTAATTGAATAAAAATATAATATTTTGCCGAATAATACCGTAACAGCCAATGTACTAAAACCACGCCTTAAATACGAGAACATATTAGAATTTAGAGGAGAATTATCCTACTACTATTATAAAGGCGAAAGTTTGTAAGTATGGATGTATGGATGTTTGTTACTCTTTCACGTAAAAACTACTGTATAGATTTGGATGAAATTTGACACAGAGATGGTTTATATCCTGGATTAACACATAGGATATTTTTTATCCCGGTAGAACATTCCTGTGGGATAATTTCCGACCTCCACGCGAGCGAAGCCGCGGGCAGAAGCTAGTATTATTATATGTACATAAATGTGAATATATAGGGCAGGCGCTAATCACTTCAATTTCATAAATACTTATATTAGTATATAATATTTTATTATACACATATTTGTTTGTATACAAAAGTTATAAATTATTTTGTTAACATGTCAACTTGGTACTGTGTCGAGTTCAGTAACGTTAAAGTGTATAGTGTGGTTATCTTTACGTGACTTATTTGGTAAACAAATATGGTATCATTCATAGACAACTCCGCCTTGGAGTGTGAATGTGCTGCTGTTCCACAAACGATGGGACACTTAATCTCGTGTCCTGCGTGTCCTGCCGTATGCACGTTACAGGAACTGATTGACGCTAGTGATGGCGCCAAACACGTAGCCGAATTCTGGGCAAGTACATTTAGCTTGCCATCGACACGCTAAAAAGACAAATATGGTGCGAAAGTTAGAAGAGGAAACATAAAGAATGTTTTCTCAACATACACACACTGAAAAGTTGGTTGCGAACGTCTTGATCATTAGAAACGCATACTGTTAATTTTTTGTCAAGAAGCGGCCAAGTGCGAGTCGGACTTTATAATTTAAAAAAAAATCTGTTGGTTTGTACCTCCTTGTCACCCCTTCAAATTTTTATTATATACGGTCATAATAGTACTTTCACAAATAAAAAAAAATAAGAGTGTTTACCTGTTACGCTTCAAAAATACAGATGTGTGATAGACAGATTGACGGACAGCAAAGCCTTAGTAATAGGCTCCCGTTGGCCCTTGGGTACGGAACCAAACAATCAGTTTCGAAACAACTATTAAGCACAAATGGGTACGCCATATTTGTTTACGATGTGAGCCAAGTAAAGAGTACACGCTTTAGAAAAAACAATGGCGTTGATTGTACCATTAGGTACCTGTTAGATACAACATAAGTATAGTCGGTAACATACAACGAGCGAAAACATTATTCTGGTTGCTTCTATATATTGTGTGGGCGAAAAAAAAAAGCGATTTAAAGATTAACGATAAGCCCTAGCAGTTAAGAGATTACCTCTCGACTGATGGCGACAGTTCACGACAATGACACGTCAAACAACACCAATAATTGACTATTTGAAACGGTCAAAAATTAAATATCAATTCACATAGAAAAAAGACTGCTCGTCTTAAAAACTTCCACACAACTTCCATCACCGTACATAAATTAAATATTATGCGAAGATAAAATTGTAAAATTGCATTTAATGCTAATAAGTATTTGATTCTAAAAATCTGTGACGTCACATTGTTCATTTCATACAAATCGCGTACAAATTCCGCGTTTTGACAGTTCATAGTAAGTAACGTTATTTACTACCCTTTCAAATGTCTAATTCAACACACGCATGACATCAAATTGAACATACGTGAGAGTGTTTGTGTGTGCGTACGTTCGCGCTCGTTGTATGGACCCGACCTTATGTCCCTGTGCATTTAGTGGTAGTATAGTACATTTACTAATAAATGCTACGTGAGATAACTTAATGTTATGTTAACTGGCTGCATAGCTTGACGTGGACATACACGGGGTTTAGAAAGTAGGTTTGCTGGTCAAAAGTTTTTCCCTTTCCATTACTTTTGACCGGTATGTCGATTTTTTTATTTGAAGATTGATAAACCTGCGCTTGAGTCGAAATTAATGCTTCTTTTTCCTCGTAGAGAATGAAGCATAGATTACGTTTGAAAGTGTGTTAGATCAGGATGCCGAATGCGAGTTATTTTTTACGTTAACGCAACCTCTGATTGGTTAAGAGCTTGGAGCGAACCAATCGGAGCGCCGAACATCATAAACGAGTCTAAAACTGACTCACGCGCACTCTGAGCAGGAAAAACTTAATCAGGTTGTGAAGGAGGAATGATTATTCTCAAGTTTGTTTAAATCGAAACGGTCGGTTCTAGAATGGCGACCGCGTGCTGGAAGTCATACCGCTGGACTCCCACAAGGTGCACTGATGACCTGGGGACGGCTGCAGGAATCCGCTGGATGCTGGATGCCTGTGTCTAGCCGGGGACGTATTTCGGCTGAAATGATGATGATTTATCTAAATCTGTAAACTCAATTTGACAGCACTAAATTGTCAAACAGACTATTCAAAGTAATTTATACAAAATTATTGAGGCACAAAATAATTGGCGATTATTCAAATGAATGAACCTTGAGAGTTTTTGCCAAAGAAGTTCCGATACACCACTTTCTTAACCCATATGTCTTGAATGTAGCGATGCAAATTCAAAATGTGTCTTATGTCGCAATACACAGAGCGTATATTCATCGCGTATTTATATTTCGTACATAAATAAAAATATATATATATTTTTGTAACTTCCCATTTCTTCCACAAACACCAACTAACGGCGGTCTTACAATGTAAATGAAGTACTAATTATAATAATATTATGATTGAAAGTTATTAGTTTTATTACGAAAATAGAAATATTAAATATATAAAATGTTTTAATGGTAAGACTTGTAAATATTTGCTAAGATAAATTTAATTTTATCAGTGCCTATAATTGATTGATTTGTACGTGATCTACTAACAGGCATGAGGATCCGTGTGGATTTTTCTTTTAAATTTAATTCAGATTACTTGCGTATCTAAAGTATTCTAACAAAAATTCTTAAGGACACTACAATAATTAACTAACAGACTGTCAAACTTGTGTCAATGGATATGATTGAATGTTGTTTATTAAAGACAGTTAATCCCTCAAATGTCGTATGAACCCCATAGGTTCATAAGAAAAATTCTCTCGAAACGACAATAATAAATCGTTGAGCTCCTATAAACAAACGGCTTCTAATAGACGAACATCTAATGGGTTAATATTGGTTTGACTAACTGATTAGTTTTTTAGCAAATGAGTGTAATAAATAACTACTCACTGGTCTCAAAGAACGCAAGTGATTCCATGTTCCGTTTTTCTTATTTCATCAACAAATATCAAGAAAAATGTAAAGAAAAAAGACTGAATCACTTATAAGGCTATAATTAAGAGTATTAAAAGAAATAAAACTATTGTGACAAGATTATAAGTCAGTCTAATTCATATTATGGAGACGTGAAACTGCTTTAGATGGGCAAGTAATCGCCATATATTGTTTGAAGGCAGGAGAAGTCGCACGTTGTCATATAGCCAAGGTAATAGCGATTTCGTCCACTCACAAACTATTAAGGGATGTCTATGTCTGACCCAAGCACGGCAGACGGCGTTTTCAAGCAATAAGTTGATGCACCGCACGAAAGAGGCGCATTTTTACAATTAATTTAGTAAAATATTAACAAGTACGTGTCGTGTTTGGGTCAGATTTAAACGAAAGTTTTCTTTATATACATATAAATTAGTTGTAAAATTATGTGGCAATGTTTGAATATATATTATTTTTTTAGACTTGTATTATGAAGTACAAGGGCTTGCGAGCTACGGTAGGGGGCGCCTCGGTGTCTCAAACGGACAGACACACGAACATTTGTGAATGTATCTAATATATAGTTAAAAGAATGTATTTTAATACTTTACCCCCCGGATTCTGAAAGCATGTTCAATCTCATGTAAACTTGGGGCGGATTTCTCCAATGAAATTGAACGCGATCAGAACTTAAACCCAGTTCAAGAGATGTCATTGTCATTGCTGTGGCATATTGACCCTGACAGCTCTTGAACGTAGTTTAGATGTACTGATCGCGTTCAGTTATAGGATTGCTCGATTCGCCTTTGACTGATCAGATAGCGGATTCGCTAATTACATACTTGTTCAAGCTTTCAAAAACCGGGTTTAACTATCGTAGTTTTAAACGAAATATAACATCATTATATGCTTTATAAGTGTTAATAAAAGTCTTTGCAATAATAAGTGAAGATATAGAGCATTTTATTAATAAGACTCTTATAGAGTGTATGTTTAAGGGGTGTATAGTGTTGGTTCGAGCGAGGCGCCGAAGCAAGCCCGTTTATCAGGGAAACGTGTAGGCTATGAAAAAAGAAAACTATTTCTATATTATTTGCGGGATTTATAATAATTCTATTATTATTAGTTTCATCTTAATCATTACATCTGAGAGAGAACCAAAATGTTACGATCTCACAAATTAATGATTTGCTAAATTATTATTGACGCCCGGGGACTGAAACACTGTCAATATGACGTATTGCTTCATCAATCGATGGTTAACTTGAAGTGTGAATAATAAAATTGAATAAGCTTCCAGAAACCGAGGTGTTTCCAAATGGTTCTCATTTCTTTTGTCTTTTATAATAGTTTAGTGGCGTTTTTAAATTGTTCGTTTTTGGCTTCGAAGCAGTTCAAGAATGTTGTCTACCATTTTACTTGTGTAAACATTTTTGCATGTTATAAATAAGGTTATCATCTTATTGTCTCTTTCTATTTTTATGAAATTGTAAAAACCGTGTTAAGCCGGGTTGGGTTGCTACTGCTATTTAAAACTTGCTATATCCTATCCCTCCATATACAGGGTGTAATAAAACTTGTTTCCGACTCGAAAGAAGGGTGTTCAGCGTCGTTATAGAAACATATTAGTAGATTAAACTTAACATTTGGTAATTTCTTTTTATCCCCCATACAAAATGTTCTTCTTTTCGCGTGGTTGGTGTCCAGAGTTTTTATGCTGCCCGTAGGCCTTTGACATAGCTTCACATCCTGTTGAGAAATATCTCAGACATGCTGGTTTTCTTCACCGATTTTTAAGCAAGTGATAATTATACAATACGCACATGAATCTGTAAAATCAGAGGTGCATGCCTTGGGGTTGAACTCGAGATTTGGCAGTCCGACGGTCACACCACAAGGCTATCACTGTTTTCTAATTTCAGTTATAGAAAATATTGAACGCAACATGAAGCTCCGTTCTGACACGTGACAACATTTTGTATCATTTAAGTTTAGCCTAACTAATTATGTGTTCGGATACGACACTAAACAACCCCTATTCGGGTCGGACACGAGTTTTGTAACACTCTGTATGACGTATTTTTCACATATTAGCTTCGAAGCCCAAAATCAAAAATTCTGACTTATCATTATCACCATGACTTGTGTTAAAGCAAAGCTTTTTAATTATAATTTAGACATAAACGTCTATTGTTAATAATCTCCGATGCTTCTTGTATTCTAGTTTATATTATCGTTGGCGAGTTTTTCAGTTGATGTGTAAAAAAAATGTAAATGACTTGCTTAAAAAATGTTGTTGTGGAAGAATTTTATGTTATCTGTTACGGCATGTTTTTGAACTAGAGGAAGCTTGTTGATTCTATTCTGAATTCAAAACAATGGATACAGATAATCTAACAATGAAGAAGAGGGACCTATTTTTGCCGCCAATTGTTGCATGTTCTGTCAAATGACATATTTTAAATTGTTTGCCTTCATGTTATTTGTCATGGGACGAGTTAACTGGCAAAATATGTGTGTACGTACTATGCTGCACTTGCGTATCGTGATGTTATGTTAGACTATTTGTTTGAGTTCAATTGTTACTATTCACATGATTAATTCGTTCATACAAGCTTAAAAGCACGCCATTTTCTTGACAAATCCATGGTTCCAAATTCAAAAATCACCTGCCAAACAACTTGACGGGCCATCTTTCGTTCAGAAACATAAAAATGTCGTGCAGATAACATGGAGTTGTTTCCAAACGTGAATGTTGGCGGTGGGTGGAGATGCAAGATCTATTATATAATTAGGTTATGTATAGGTTAAAGACAACTTTGCTGGTAAGCAGGGGCGACTTGTGAATAAATGGTTGCCGACAAACATCGTGTTTTATTTTATATTTGGTACCGACAGTACATGTCCCATAATGTGAGGGAGGCCAAAGGGTCCATACACCTGTAGGAGGACCTAAAAACGCTGTTGCCCCGACTGCCGTGGCCGCCTGGACTCAATTCATCTGATAGATGATATATTAACCTTTTGAACGCCATTGTCACATATACGTGACAAGTAAGCACATGCCCTGCACGCCAAAGACTAAAGAATATGTGACAATGGCAACAACACTATAACACGACATGAAACAAATAAGACACCATGGATAGTTGGAAGTTCATGATAACAAGAAAAAAATAATTTGTAGCTTGGTTTGAAGGGCACGCGCGTGCGTTTACGCTATGGCTTTCAAAAGAATTATGTGAGTGAGGCCAAAGTAGAAGAATAAATCATCTGTTAATATCTACAATATTGAGTTATCTTGAATTGGCAACATTCTAGGGTCCACTCGCTCCATGTAAAATACTGGGATTCAGCTTCATCCGGTAAGACAGGTTAGACAGGTAGCCGACTCCATAAAGTTGGGAAATGGCTAGGCAGATTTATTGAAATGGCGTTACGCAGGCGCACCTTTGCCATCGACTCGATAATAACTCTAATTTTACTTTGTAAAAAGCTGGACATGGGTCTTACCCAAAAATCGTCTCTGAGCTTTCCACGTCTTCATAGATTTACGCAACCTTCAACTAGATCGCACTCGAATATTCTCACGTAATGTGGTCGTGTTTCTACAAACAATCTCGCATACTAACGCAAAGGATTTTCATATTTTGTTCTTGTTCGCTGCAGGTTATAGAAACTTACTTCATAGCACAACCAAAATTAAAACTCATTATTGAAATTAAAATAGAAACGTAGAAATCAATAGTTTACAGTCTTTGTTGTTCTACTGTCATCTTAACTTAGCATCTTAAAGACTTTGACTTACTTTTGAATGCCATTGTCACATATACGTGACAATCAAGCGCATGCCCTGTACGCCAACGACAAATATGTGACAATGTGGGTTAAGTCATTGACTGCCACGCACCAGACACAATAGAGAAACTATTGTTCGCGGTCACCGGTGACCGCGTTGGCGTCTAACGTGATAAACAATTACTTAAATCATTACTTTTGTGTGTGTTTATATAGATATCTTAAAAATTTAAGCTCTCGTACGTATTAAATGACATGAAATAAATTAAAAGACACCATGGATATTGGGAAATTCATGATAACAAGAAGTAATAAATTTGTTGCTTGTCGTGGAGGGCGCGCGCGTGCGTTAATCCTCTGGCGTTCAAAAGGTAAAACAGTCTATAGTAGTCCACAGCTGGACATACGCCTCTCGAAGCGCCACCTTCCTGTTGGCATTGGCCTAGTAAAATTATAACTTACCCGGCTGCGTCAGAAGACGGCTCTTCGTAAAGGATTGATATTCAAGGGGATGGCAAATAAAAAGCACGTTTTACTCTAAGCGAGGTCGGCGTAAACTCTGTATTTCCTCAGTTTTAGCATTAATAAGAAGCTGCGAAATATCATCCATAAGCCTCAATTTCAATTGCTCAGATTGCATGCTTCGAAGCAGCGCGCCAACGAATGGCAAGAACGTGTCCACGGCATCCTTACGTTTAATTATGAGCGTGGCTGTGGGGATTTCTTCATTCGTTTCGGATCGGTAGATTACTGTCAGTTCTCGTACTTGGTCGTCACTGGTGTCGTCATTGCCGGCGTTGTCACCGTCGACAACTTTGTCACCGTCGACACCTTCGTCACCGTCGACAACTTCGTCACCGTCGACAACTTCGTCACCGTCGTCTCCGTTAGCACCGCTGTCAAGGATAGCACCGCCATCGACGACAGACCCGTCGGTACAATACATTTCGTCTGACGAGTCCCCACCAACCGGCTGGTAGATGATAGTAGCGTGACCGACAACGCCAGATGAGGAGGTGCACGGCATTGCAACAGGTGAGCTGCTCCCTGGAGACTCTTCCTCCTCCTCCTCCTCGAGTTCTGAAGGACCTTCTTCATCCGCCATCTCTCCCTCGTCGTCACTTTGTATACTCATTACTTGGCCGTTCTCCATTACGTGGCCGTTCTCTATAATGTGGCCGTTCTCTATTATGTCGCCGTTCTCCATTATGTGGCCATCATCCAATACCTGGACATCCCCCACTATCTGGTCATTCTCCACCATGTGGTCGTTCTCCACTATTTGCTCGTTCTCTATTTCGTTGACATTCTCCATTCTTTGGTCATTCTCCATAAGGTGGTCGTTCTCCATTATTCCGGTTTGGAAAACCTGGAAGTTACAAGAATTAGTTGCAAGCTTATTTGTAAGCTATTTCGTACCTACAAGGAAAAGTCCTACCCGAAGCAAATATAATCTGTTTAATCTGTTTTTAAAAATAACCCACTGGGCTGACGTTGTCAAAGTAGCCTAATTCTGGTCGAAGCTTAGGCAAAATCAACGATACTACAAAGAAGGACACCTAATAATTAAAAGTATTCTGCGCAAATTGACTTAAAAAAAAACGAAACTGTCAATAAATTTTTATGAATTAAGGCCAAATTAATTGGTAATACGCTGATAAATAGTCGCGGAACCACCCCTACCGGTATTATGACAGCACGCGCGCAACAGGCGCAAATTGCGTCGTTGCGAAATAACTACTTCCTTTGTTTGATACCGGGAACGCGCGCCCAGCCTATACTCCTACAGCGTGGCCTCTTACCGCGACCCTCCGTGACATCCGTCATACGACCCTGTGCCGCGGGGGAGAGAATACGTTATCCACACAGTCATTCAAAACACGGCCATATATAAGTCGTGGCTTCCGAACGACGTTCTTTTTGCACTAGTATGTGTTTACACGGAAAATAAACAAATTGGTTGAATATAACATTGTGGAGGCGCCTCTTTGTGAGGCGGCAACTTCAACATGGTAGGAAACATTATTTCCCTAGGGCACCGGAGCCGCAGCATCATAATATTTTGATAAGTATTCGCCCCGCACCGACTGAGGTGATTATTTAAAAAATTCGCCTTAAAATTATTTCGAAAATGGCGTCTTAATTTTTAAACCACACCGCGCAGCTTCGCGCACCCTGTTCCCTAAAGCGTCGATCAATAATTTCGATTCCGCCCACGTCTCGTCCTCACAATTTTAGGCAAAATTAAAGTTAAGAGCTAAGCTAAGCATATTAATGAGTTTCTAAGAGTAAGATAAAAAGTTAACACCAACCACTTGTTACGGATCAAGGTTTTCCGCGCGCCAGAAGCTAACACCACTCTTGTTTGCTTTTACAAGTGGCTCAACGAGCTGTGATTTATGCCCTGTGCGATTGATTACTACCCCACTGTACCTCGATGCAATATAGTATGCAGTTATATACACCCCGCGATCCCTTCTGTCGCCGGTCAGCGTAGCTTATTGGTTGCTGCAGGGAACTGACAGATCTGCGGATGTAGCTAGGTAGATAAATCACCTTCCTACCTTTATAGGTAATTTAGTGTCGAAATAATAAAGTTAGTACTGGCATCGGTGAAAGACATGTCGAGATTTCATGACGTCACGCACGTGTTGCGATTGCTAGACGTAATTGTGTTTCACAGGGCCCTTTTTACTATACAGGTTAATACTTACTATACTCTTTGATACTGTTCGTGTGATAAAATATTTAAAGACTAGTTGGAGGGAGTATGGACGACGTCGCGTGGCTTCGTTTACGTCAGAAAATGTTTGACCCACGTTTCGCCAGCGATCGATGAAATATGTTTGCGAATACGTCAAGAAGCAAGCATGTAATGGAGGTTTATAATTTTATCGTACGGATGTGGAAAGGGTTTATTATTAACATACTTACGTGTTATTGACATGTTCGTGTCTTTTCCACAAAAGCTACGTACTAATAAGAGTTGAAATTACTTCTAATATCACACATTTTTTAGAGTGTATGCTTATTATGCATGTTTTTAAGTTCAACATTTAGTATAAAGCATACGATCAGAATTGAATCAATTCTATTTCTTTTTCATTTTGACGTTCAAAGGTGGCCATTGTTGTGCGTGTTTGAAATAAAATCTTACTTAATAATAAATTACTTTGACTTGGAATACGATTCTTTCTGGAATCGTAATTCGACTACTCAAACAAACGAATTATGAAATAAAAGTCTAATCGTACATTTGAATCACAGGAATCAAATTTTATATAGTAATAAATATATAAAAGATGAATTGTATCGATAAAAATAATTTTGAAAATAGAACTTCACTAAATGTTTGCAGTGTTGCCAATTTTCTGATTTTCCTCCCATAAAAGTAGGTTTTGATTAAAAATGCGAAAGTGAATTTGTTCATTACGCTTTAATGGCAAAATAAGTGAGTGGATTTGGGTTTTATTAGGCACATGGGTAGACCCTAACCTGCGTTAGGACATAGGATACTCGTCCGTTGAATAGGGAAACAATTTTATATTATTTTTGGCGACACGGTTGGCGCAGGCTGTTGAGCGATTGACTGCTGCGTAGCATGTCGCGGGCTCGATTCCCGCACGGAACAAATATTTGTACGACCTGCAAGTATTTGTTTCGAGCCTGGGAGTTTTTCTATCTATAATATGTATTTACAAAAAAAAAATGTATTTAAGTAGTTTATCAGCCATCTCGTTACCATAACACAAGTATTAGTTTGCTTAGCTTTGGGACTATATGGCGTTGTCTGAAATGTCCAAGGATATTATCAATCGCTACATAGTATAAAACAAAGTCGCTTTCTCTGTCCCTATGCATGCTTAAATCTTTAAAACTACGCAACGGATTTTGATGCGGTTTTTTTTAATAGATAGAGTGATTCAAGAGGAAGGTTTATGTGTATAATTTGTCGACATATTTGCGGGCGAAGCCGCGGGCGGAAGCTAGTTATTATTATTATATAAATTAAACCACAAATTTACACATATAAAGTATATTTATTAATTTTTCCTTCGTCCTCCTTGCTTTCCAGCTTGCGGCTTACCAAAAGTCTTAGCACCGGGCTTCCCTTTACCAGGACTCTTACCGGCCCCCCCTCTACCTTTGTTCGGCATCCCTTTGTTGCCTTTTTGTGGCATACCTTTGTTCCCCTTCTGGGCCTTATTGGCGTCATACCGGAGTCGTTTTGCAGCGGCCCGAGATGTGTCTGTAAGGTCATTAGCGAAATTACTCTGTTTTTTCTTGCTTTTATTGAAGGTTTTATTAGGTCTGTGCTGGGGCTGGTCTTCGTTGTCGTCAACGGCGCGGATTCTGCGTTGCTTCTTCTTACGTTTTTCCATTCGGGATTGTAGGAGTGCGACCTGGTGAAATTGGTTGGATTTTTATTTAGTTTGAACTAAAGTAGCATCTGCCGAGCCTTTTCCCAACTATGTTGGGATCGGCTTCCAGTCTAACCGGATACAGCTGAGTACCAGTATTTTACATGGAGCGACTGCCTATCTGACCTCCACAACCCAGTAACTGGGTAATACGATACCCCCTGTACCAGGGGGTAAGACTGACTGTCAGATTTTCGGGCTCCTGACGACCCGTAACGACTGTCAAAGATGCACAAATGACAGCCGGGACCAACGGCTTAACATGCTTTCCAAGGCACGGAGGAGTCTCGGTATGTAAAGATGGTCACCCATCCACGGCCAACCCCGGCAAGCGTAGCTTAACCTGATGGATCGACCTGTGCGGCTGTTAGTACTTAGCCACGAGCTCCTCAACATTAACATATACTTGGATAAAGATATTATCATTGTTGGCTTGCTGTGTGCTTAGGTGTTGACTGTAAGTGCAGCAAGCAATTGAAAACATCAGGTGATATCTCGCAAAATTCTAATTATGAGAAAATTGAGTTCAAAGTTGCGCATAAACATTTTAACCCATTGACGGACAGTGAACGAGACACAATAGAAGTTTTATTGTTATTGACGTAATAACAATAAAACTTCTATTGTGTATAGGCGTTCACTGTCCCTCAAAGTGTTAAGATATTTCAAAACGCCTTCATTGTATTTATGAATTTGTAAAATAGCCACAAACGTGGTTTTTTTAAGGTTTAAAAATTGTTTGCATGCGCATAACACCATTATCACTACATAGTATAAAACAAAGTCGCTTTCTCTGTCCCTATATCCCTATGTATGCTTAAATCTTTAAAACTACGCAACGGATTTTGATGCCGTTTTTTTTAATAGATAGAGTGATTCAAGAGGAAGGTTTATGTGTATAATTTGTTCTTATTATTCGGGCGAAACCGCGGGCGGAAGTTAGTTCATGCATGTAACAAAATCTGAAAATGCGAGATATCACGTTCATCCACTTACGTCTTCAATTGTTATATAAATAAATAAGTTTGTTCTGTACCATTGAATATAATTATATATATGTATTTTTTTATCAATTCTCTACTCTTTTCTTATTCACTCAAGACATTGGCAGAATTGTCGACATCGGCTTTGATTACCATACTTTAAAAATATAATAGTATAATATATACACAGTCAACATGTTTGATTGTGGAACAATAACAATTGTTTGATTTTCTTTCTTTTTCTTCGTGTGGTTAGCGACTAACCTGGTGTCAGAGTTTTTATGCTGCCCATGGGCCTCTGACTTAGCTTCACATGCTGTTGAGAAATATCTCTCAGACATGCCGATTTCCTCACGATGTTTTCCTTCACCGTTTTTTAAGCAAGTGACAATTATACAATACGCACATGTATCCGAAAAGTCAGAGGTGCGTGCCTTAACCTTTCAGCCTAGTTTGAATAAATGATTGATTTAGATTTATACCTTCTCCATTTCTCTGTTAGCTCGTTCTTCCGGCGTGTCCTTAGGTTTGTGTTTCATTGGCGGCTTCTTCCGCTTCCGGCCACTGTTGCCGTCATCGCCAGAGTCATCGTCATCATCATGCTTTCGCTTTTTAGCGCGGCCACCTTTCTTTTTATCTGCGAATGAAACACAATTATGTTTTGTAGAATATAATCGAATAGTCTTTATTTGCTTTGAATGTAGGTACATAAAAATAATTTGGTAACCTTTTGAACGCCATTGTCACATATACGTAACAAGCAAGCGCATGCCATGTTCACCAACGACACAAATATGTGACAATGCACACTATAACATGAAATAAACAATTAAATCATTACTTTTGTGTGTGTTTGTATAGATATCTTAAAAATTGAAGCTCTCACACATATGTAATGACATGAAACAAATTAAAAGACACTATGGATATTGGGAAATTCTTAACAACAAGAAGAAATAAATTTGTAGCTTAGGGTGGAGGGCACGTGCGTGCGTTTATGCTCTGGCGGTCAAAAGGTTATAATATATTATAGGATCCATGTACAGAGGCCAGCACATCAAGTTACTACAATCGGTCAAATTTCTTTGATAGTATTTCAACTTTATTGCAAAGACATAAGGTTCATTTTTAATTGGGAAATTTGCCAGTTAGGGATAGCTTGATGTGCTGGCGTCTGTACATTCTGCCTTTAAATAGGTAGAGGATAATAAAGATATTACAAATAATGAAGTTTTATACGACTAAACATTTCAATGTAGAGATACTGACAATGGTAGAAATAAACATGTTGCTATAAATTTATCGTTAAATAACGGAACTTAGTAAACGTTTATATTGATATAACAAAAGGATTATAACGGTTATTTGCGTAATCTATACTAATATTATAAAGCTGAAGAGTTTGTTTGTTTGAATGAGCTAATCTCTAGAACTACTGGTTCGAATTGAAAAAAATTGTGTTGGATAGTCCATTTATCGAGGAAGGCTATAGGCTATGTAATATCACGCTACGACCAATAGGAGCCGAGCAGCCGGTGAAACCGCGCGGGAACAACTAGTTCTATAATAAACTATCTAAACTAACTGTTTTTCTATCTATAATATGTATGTATTTCCAAAAAAAAATGTATATAAGTAGTTTATCAGCCATCTCGTTACCATAACACAAGCATTAGGTTGCTTAGCTTGGAACAATATGGCGCTGTGTGAAATGTCCAAGGATATTATTATTATAAACTAGGTGCTGCCCGTAGCTCCATCCGCGTCATTTTGAAAATAGGGATAATACTTAAAAAAATTAGTGCGTAAGCTAGATTGTTAAAAAATATTGGACAAATATTTTTCTTTTTTTACGTAATCCAAAGATTACTTCGATACTTTAATGTGGCATGACGTCACTCCTATGTAGTTTTTATATTTACTTGTGATTGCGACATAAGAAGCCCCCACTCCCCAACTTTAATACGTTTTATCTGTAATTTTTTATTAATTATGATATTATGTCTTTTTCAGCAGGATTGCCCGAAAGGGTTACCACTACCCCGGAACATAAAGGACTAAGGAAGGAACATGGATGGGTTTTAGTGAGTAAGAGACTGACACCCTTCCGCTCCACCCAGAGTGGGAGTCATTTGATGGTTACCCATCCTTTGAAAAAAAGGGGTTATATGACCGCATCTACATTAAGTAACATCTACCTTTATCCGGATGCTTGGTAAGCGCGAGCCTCTCCTTCTCCTCTCTCTTCTCCCTGGGCGACTGGAACCAGTCCCGCTGCCTCTTGAGCTCGATCTTGGGCCCCACTTGTTCGGCCCCCTCCGATTTGATGGCCCCCTCCAACTTGGCGGTCTGCTTCTCCATCTTGTTCATTTGCTTCTCCGCGTATTCTTCGTCAAGGATTGCGGCTAGAAAAAGTTATAGGAAAAATTTTAATTTTAATATTTTTGATATTAATCATTCTGTCGAGTAACTGGGCAATACGATACCCCTTGGTAAGACTGGCTGTCAGATTTTCGGGATTCTGACTTCCCGTAACGACTGTCAAAGATGCACAAATTACAGCCGGGACCAACGGCTTAATTTTCTTTCCGAGGCACGGAGGAGTCTCTGTATGTAAAGAGGGTCACCCATCCACGGCCGACCCCGGCAAGCGTAGCTTTACCTGATAGATCGACCTGTGCGGCTGTTAGTACTTAGCCACAAGCTCGAATGCAAATAAATGTATGAATAAGAATAAAATAATGTAATGAATTGTAATACTTAATTAGAATCAATATTATATCATGTACAAACGAGCAAGCTATCCCTAACTATTAAATTTTCTCAATTAAAATGAACCTTATGTCTTTGCAAGAAATTTGAAATACTATCAAAGAAATTTGACAGATTGTGGTAACTTGATGTGCTGGCCTCTGTACCTATTAGCATTATAATTAATTTTATATTATGTATTAGCGACCCGCCCCGACGACAATTTTTTATTCGGAGAGATGGGCGTGCGCGCTCGTACGTACCACGGCAATCATGCACGTTGGTGTACAGACGCATGCACATCAAGCTATCCCTAACTGTCAAATTTTCTCAATTAAAAATGAACCTTATGTCTTTGCAATAAAGTTGAAATACTATCAAAGTAATTTGACAGATTGTGGTATCTTGATGTGCTTGATAACTCACCGATCTCGGGCTCCAGTCGCGCCAGCCTGTCTCTATACTTGCCCACTATGTCAGGGGGCACTTGTCGCGACTTGACAGGTCGCCTCGCTCGCTTGACGATCGCTTTCACAAGTAGACGTTCTGCTTCACCCGCTAGGGACACTGACACGCCGGCGCGACCCGCTCGGGCTGTCCTACCGACCTGTGGGTGAAAGAATCATAAATATAAACAAATAATGAAATCATTCTACTACCCCCGATCCAGCTGTCCCTTGCTGTCCTCCCCTAGCGACGCCCTAAGCCGAGGTCAGTACCCCACAGGGGGTGCCCTTAGCGTGTAGTCGCTTAGTTTGTAAGTGTCAATTCTATTGTGCCATCTACAGGCAAGTCCGGTTAAGCAGTAGACAACCCTATGGTTGAACTGCGAGATACAATTACCAAAATAAAATAAATTAAATAATTCTGTGTTTAAAAATAGCTTCAGCCCGCGGCGGCTTCACCCGAGTGGTGGACCGAAATAATTCTACGGGACCCGTACATTTTAGGAGAAAAAAAAAGTGGCCTATGTGCTATTCTAGACTATAATCATAACAACGATACCCCTTGGTAAGACTGGCTGTCAGATTTTCGGGCTTCTGACGACCCGTAACGACTGCCAAAGATGCACAAATGACAGCCGGGACCAACGGCTTAACGTGCTTTCTTGTAATGAATGGACAATAAACACATATTTGTGTTGAAGGCACTGAGCTTGGAATGGATCAAAATGTATTGAGCACGTATGTGTGTGGGGCACAGTATAGGCTTTTTTTTTTAAGGCTGGGAAATCATCCAATGACTGCTCCCGCTCTGGGTGGAGCGGAAGGGAGTGTCACACTCTTACTGACTAAAACCCATCCATGTTCCTTCCGTAGCCCTTTATGTTCCGGGGTAGTGGTAACCCTTTCGGACAATCCCGCTTAACAGTATAGGCTAGAGCCATGTTCGTAAACGGGCGCTGTCAGTAGAGACTGGTCATCTCTTAGCAGCTATGGTTTGTTTTAATTTAATTTTTGAACTGTTTTTACATTTTTTTTATCAGATACTTTTAACGATCTGCATCGTTCTCACATGTATAATAATAATATGAATTATGTAACCAATATTTTGTAACCTTATTTTGTTTAAAACAGTGTCCATGGAGTTTCTTGCCCGTTCTTCTCCATACGTACCTACTGCTTTCGAATGGGCAACTAGCTTCATCTTTCTGACTGTCCGACCCCTTGACAATTGACTATTTGAATCGATCAAAAATAAAATATGAAATCACATGGAAAAAGGCCGCTCGTCATAAAAACTTCTATCACCGTACAGAAATTAAATATAATGCGAAGATACAATTGTTAAATTGCATTTAATGCTAATAAGTATTCCATTTGATTCTAAAAATCTGTGACGTCAAAATGTTATATTTCATACAAATCACGTATAAATGCCGCGTTTTGACGGTTCAAAAAAGTAACGTTATTGACTACCCTTTCAAATACCCCATTCAAAAGTGATGTAATTGTTTTATTTGAAATAAATACTTTCAGTTGAGTTTGAGCCCTGCTACTCACCCTATGTATATAATGCTCGAGTGTCGCAGGCAGCGTGAAGTTAAGCACAGTCTTCACTCCAGGTATGTCCAGCCCCCTGGCGGCCACGTCGGTAGCCACCAGCACGTCAACTTGCTCCTCCTTGAAGCGCTTCAGAGAGTCTAGACGTTGTGGCTGGTTCAATGCACCGTGGAGTTCTGCTACCTGGGAGAAGACAACCACATCA
This sequence comes from Hyppa rectilinea, assembly GCA_951799385.1. Taxonomy (NCBI): domain Eukaryota; kingdom Metazoa; phylum Arthropoda; class Insecta; order Lepidoptera; family Noctuidae; genus Hyppa; species Hyppa rectilinea. The sequence goes on from OX637316.1 coordinate 14,140,480, forward strand.
GTTGGTCTTTAAAAATCATCGTCATCATCTGCCTAGCTTTTTCCCAACTATGTTGGGGTCAGCTTCCAGTCTAACCGGATGCAGCTGAATACCAGTATTTTACATGGAGCGACTGCCTATCTGACCTCCACAACCCTAACTGAGTAATACGATACCCCTTGGTAAGACTGGCTGTCAGATTTTCGGGCTTCTGACTACCCGTAACGAATGTCAAAGTTGCACAAATGACAGCCGGGACTAACGGCTTAACGTGCTTTCCGAGGCACGGAGGAATCTCGTTATGTAAAGATGGTCACCCATCTACGCACCAACCCCGGCAAGCGTAGCTTAACCTGATGGACCTGTGCGGCTGTTAGTACTTAGCCACGAGCTCCTCTAAGACCTTTAAGTATTAATTAGATGTGTCGTTGTGTGATTCAAATGTCAGATTTATTGAAGTTTAATTATATCTAACTATATAATATAATGTAATTTGTATGATTAATAGTACTTACAAATTTTTAATTTTAATAATACAATGCATGCAAAAGTTTAAATAATTTACTAATTTATAACAAATTAGTAAATTATTTAAACTTTGACATTACTTTTTGATTTGAATCTATGACATAATGTATCGGATTAATTGATTTTATGACATTCTTTAGGGTATTCATTCAATTTTATTTTCTTGCCGACTTGGTTTTATTAATTAGACTTCATGAAAATGTATACCTAACTATAATTATAAATGTTGCATGCCTGAATTGGTACAATACAGTGGACTGCACATTAACTTGACATCTTTTTTTTTGTTTTTTAAGGCTGGGATATCTTCTAATAACTTCTTCCGCTCTGGGTGGAGCGGAAGGGAGTGTCAGACTCATACTGACTAAAACCCATCCATTTTCCTTCCTTAGCCCTTTATGTTCTGGAAATATATGAAATGTACTGTGTTGAGCCATAAAAAATAATAAAAAAAAAGACTGGTCCATTGAGTTACCTTGACTCCCAGCAGCCCCAGCGCCACGTGCAGGCGATGCGCCTGCTTCTTGGTCTGCACGAAGATGACGGCGCGGTCCCGGAAGGTGCGGCACACTAGCGCCGCCAACATGGCCTCGCGGTCACACTCGCGCTCGCGACGGATCCTGGAATTGATAATGTCAAGGTCAAACCATTTATTTCAAATAGGAAGATGAACGGCATTTTTGACCAGAAATGTGTTTGAATTTTTATAACATAAGTTTGAAATAGAAAAAAATCATGGAAATCATGGAAAATTCTGAAATGTTAAGTGATTTATAGGGTTTCGTATCCAAAGGATAAAACGGGACCCTATTACTGAGACGCCGATGTTCATCCGTTTGTCCGTCTGTCACCAGGCTGTATCTCATGAACCGTGATAGTTAGACAGTTAAAATTTTCACAGATGATGTATTTCGGTCGCCGTTATAACAACAAATACAAAATAACAGAATATTTTTTTTTTATAGATAATGGTAATGGTATTCCCTTCGTGCGCGAATCTGACTCGCACTTGGCCGGTTTTTTAAGTAGTGAACGACCTAAGGTTCGTTTCGGTTTTCGGCCAATTTCGACCAAAAACCTAATTGGTTTCGGCCACCGAAACTCAATTTTCATGAAAAGTCGTGCAGCTAACTTCGTGACTAACTCGAGCTATTTCTCATAGTTTTCCTTGGATAAGTTCTTGGTTATAGTAACTGCTCTTAAACTAGAAAATAATAGGTAAAAAAAAAACAAAAAAACACGCTTTTTATAGAAAACCAAAATAAAAAATAAATTTTGTAAATCAGAAATAAAATATTAATATTTTATATTTTAAAAAGCGTAGGGTGCATGGTGGTGGTGAATATTATTTTAAAACGCACCCCTGATTATTTTTTTTTTCTTTTTTTTTTTGTCTCACTTAACGAAACATACAAACAAAACTGAAAAAAAGTGATTTACAGTCGCATTACCAAGAAAAAAAAACATTATGCAAATACTCACCTAACAAACTCCTGCCTCAAATTGAAAGCGACATCCTTATTGGAATCCACAAACAGCTTGACTGGCTTCTTCAGCGACACGGCCGCCAAGTCCTTGACCTGCTCGCTCATGGTGGCTGAGAACAGCATGCTCTGACGCTTGGGGGAGCACTGCCGGATGATCTCCTTCATCTGCTCCGCAAAGTACTCGTCTAACATCCTGAAGTACACCGGGAATTAAAAACAAATTGGCTTTACTTTTTTTTTGTGCTTCAAATTGTTGAAGAGACCCGTCCATGTTCCTTTCTTAGCCCTTTGTGTTCCGGGGTAGCGGTAACCCTTTCGGACAATCCCGCTTACCCGGCAGGCTCGGCCCTGAGGGCCCCTTTATATGCAGACATCTTTTTGAGGCGCGCATGGAACATATACGCGCCGTCCGGCACGGGCCTGGAGCTGATCGGACGGTGAGTCACCCATTACTCACCGTCCGCAGGCCCGCGCCTACGGTGGCCGGGAGTCGTCACGTGGCTCCCGACGCCCGGGGCGTCTCCCGCGGCGGCTGGGACGGGAGGACGTTTCCCTCTCCCATCCCGCCACCTCCTTTGCGACCATGACTGCTTCTCAGAAGGAGGTGACTGCCTCCCACTCCCTCTCGCTTCGGACCATGGCTTGCACCAGGGCCGGGCGCATTCATAACGATGAGTACAATGCTCTCACACCTTCAAAAATGTATAGAACAGCTGATTTTTTTTCACGATTTCGGAGATTGTCCCATAGTAAAAGTTGTTCAGTTTGGTCGTCTGCAGCATATGCTTTTGTATGTATATACCCTGTCGGTTACACCCTGTATAACCGAATAAATCATCGAAGCAAACGGCTTCTAATAGGCGAACATCTAATGGGTTAAGGAAACTCAAACTCTCTAGGACAGTCTCACCTGTCAGCCTCATCCAGAACCAGTACTTCGATGGAGTGTAGGCCGAAGGAAGGCGTGTTCCGGATGTGGTCGATCAGACGACCCGGCGTCGCTATCACGATGTCCGGGTTGCGCCGGAGCATGGTTTCCTAGAACAAAGTTGGTTTAAGTTGGTTGGCGACACGGTTTTTTTTTTGTTTAAGGCTGGGAAATCATCCAATGACTGCTCCCGCTCTGGGTGGAGCGGAAGGGAGTGCGCAGCGGTTGAGCGATTGACTGCTGTGCAGCATGTCGCGGCTTCGATTCCCGCACGGAACAAATATTTGTACGACCTGCAAGTATTTGTTCCGGGTCTGGGTGTTTTTCTATCTATAATGTATGTATTTACAAAAAAAAAATGAATATAAGTAGTTTATCAGCCATTTCGTTACCATAAGACAAGCATTAGGTTGCTTAGCTTGGGACTATATGGCGTTGTGTGAAATGTCCAAGGATATTTTTTATTTTTATTATTATACATTATTTTCTAATTTGGATGTGACCACTCTTAATATATATATTTTTTAATTTTTTGATTGCAGTCTATCAGTCTTGCAGATATTCGGCAATATGTGTGAGATTTCATTTAATTAAAGGGCTTGCACGAATGCCATTCAATGGTTGCTCCGTTTATTCTTGTGCCTTTCAGTGATGAACATAAGGAACAATAAATAAATATTCGAAAAGAAAATAAAGAAAAAATACTAACACAAAAGAACAAGTAAGGTCAAAATATGCGAAACACTTACGCAAAAAGGCCATCTCTAAGCATAATGCTGCGACCCTATGACGGGCTACAATTAAACCATCTGCACATTTTAAACTATACTTTATAGTTATTCGTCCTTGCGCATTGCAACGCGAATGTAATACGTTTTATAGAAACTTACCTAAGGACATAATTATTTTACGTAAAACTTTTTTTTGTTTATTTTCGTAAATTAAAAAAAAAAGAGAATTATGTTTCCTATTCCAAAAATTCTTTCACTAATGGTAAGCTACATTGTCCCTGAGTGTCATACTAATAGGCTATATTATCGCACTAATATTATAAAGGCGAAAGTTTGTGAGTGTGTGTGTGACTTTGTCCGTCCCTCACGCTCAAACGGCTGAACGGATCTGGATGAAACTTGGCACAGAGTTAGTTTATGACCCGGATTAACACATAGGATACTTTATAACCCGGTAGTACAGTGGCCAGCACATCAAGTTACCACAATCTGTCAAATTTATTTGATAGTATTTCAACTTTATTGCAAAGACATAAGGTTCATTTTTAATTGAGAAAATTTTACAGTTAGGGATAGCTTGATGTGCTGGCGTCTGTACGTTCCCTTGGGCCCATTTCCGACACCCATGCGGGCGAAGCCGCTGGCAGGAGCTAGTTTAAAAATAAAACCCACGCGGGCGAAGTCGCGGGCGAAGTGTTAGTTATACGTAAATACGGACATACCTGGTATTTGACGTCCAAGCCACCGATTGACAAGCCGACAGTGACTGACGTGAACTGTGACAATTGCCGCGTCACTGAATGAACCTGCATACATAAAAATCATCATTAAATTTAATTTAAAAGCAGTGATAGCCTAGTGGTGTGACCGTCGGACTGCCAAGTCATAGGTCTCGAGTTCGAACCCAAGGCACCTCTGATTTTTCGGATTCATGTGCGTAGTGTTTAGAAGGTGAAGGAAAACATCGTGAGGAAACCGGAATGCCTGAGAGATATTTCTCAACAGCATGTGATGTGAAGTCAGAGGCCCATTGGCAGCATTAAAACTCTGACACCAGGTTAGTCACTAACCACACGAAGAAGAAGATCATTAAATTAGGAAAATCTATTTCTGACTTTATTCCTGGACCGCTTTTGTTACTTTTTTTTTTGTATCTTGTCAGAATAGGCTTCTCGCCTTTTCGCAAGTATGTGGTTTCATTTATTGACCACATGTGGTCTCCATATTGTTTAATTAAGTCATCAGAGACCTGCAATTCCTATTCTCATCCCATCTTTGTATTTGTTCCGGGTCTGAGTGTTTTTCTATCTATAATATGTATAGTATTTACAAAAAAAAATTATATAAGTAGTTTATCAGCCACCTCGTTACCATAACACAAGCATTAGGTTGCTTAGCTTGGGACTATATGGCGTTGTGTGAAATGTCCAAAGATATTTATTATTTTATTTATTTATCTTTCTGATCGAATATGAACACATATACACGGCATTTATAAAGACCAGGGGTTCCCAAACTTATTTTGTCTACTGCTCACTTTGAGAATAAATTATTTTTTAGCGCTCCCATTTTTTCACCTGCTTAAAAACCACTATACAGAGTTGATATGACAGAGGGGCATTAAATTACACTACGTATACTATACGTGTTTAGTATTAACTCGGTACGGTATAAAAATAAAAAGCACCAAAAATGAGGTTTTTATTTTTTCAACTAAATAGCTTACAAATCAGAGTAAAAGGCAACCACCCTTTGTAAATAAAAACTGACCTTGTAACGCAGCGGCACCGACACGCGCGCGCCGGAGCGTTGTTAGGAAAGATACATCGTGTTCAAACGGGGCAAAAACTTAAAAAAACATTTGCGACTAAACTACTGCTCCTATTTAATTGATTTTTGGTACAGAGTTTGAAAATGTTCTCTAGTATAAGCTGTTTAAAGGAACGCCCCTCTGTCGTATCAACTCTGTATATTATGTAGATGAAATTACAAATCGCCCCCTAAGCTTCTTCACAATGCCTCCATTTTTTGTCTGGGTCTCTTACTGCCCCCTTTAGGCCTGCAGCGCCCACAAGGGGGCTTCATCTCTCACGTTGGAAAAGCTGATCAAGATCAACATACCTGAGCCCCCAACTCTCTAGTGGGTACTAAAACTAGCACGCGCGTGACTCTTTCCCCACCAGTCGTCTTGTACAGCAGTCGCTCCAGTATGGGTAGCATGTAGGCTGCCGTCTTACCGGTGCCCGTCGCTGCGCATGCACATATGTCCTTACCTGATGGGTACGAGGAAAAAAATAAAAAAAAATACATTTCGACCTAGACGCATACCGCTAAGGATGGATCTTGGTGTCTCAAGAGAAAGATGTCTGGAAGTATTTGGGGGAGACCTTTGCTCAGCAGTGGGACAATGCGTGGGCTAAGTAAGAAACAAAAGAACACGACGTAAAAAACACGTGTCTTTCAACAATCTTCAAAATGGATCCATACACAATACGTGTTTTTCTATGTATAATATGTATGTATTTACAAAAAAAAATGTATATAAGTAGTTTATCAGCCATCTCGTTATATGGCGACTATATGGCGTTGTGTAAAATGTCCAAGGATATTATAATATTATATTATGTTATACAACACTGACGACCATGCAAATAAACTGTAGTTTCCAACTCAAACTTAATTTTGTTTTTACATATTTTATATCGGATGTTTTCAACGTTCTGCAGCGTTCTCACATGTATAACAATAATATGAATGATGTAACCAATTTTTGTAACCATATTTTGTTTAAAACAAGATGTGGAGAAGAATGGGCAAGAAAAAAAAAGCCATTAGCTGTTCAACAAATATAAAAAAAACACTCGGGGACTGCCGCGGTAAAGCTATTGCATAGCATTTTTTATCAACTTAAGCAATTATAATTTTTTTTATTTTTTATTTATGTAGTTTTTTTTTCTTTGTATAGAAGCCAAAACAAAAATTTTAGAAGTCATAGCATCAGTTACCACGGGTAAGTACATATTTTACAATATTTGTCTTAAAAATCACGAAAAACAACAAACCTTAAAAAATGACTGACTTGTACTACTTTATTTTTGTTTTCCTACATTCCTTCGACTGAATTATTTTTGCATCAAATACATTGCTCTTTTACAACCACCTCAGTCTGTCACTCAGTGACTGAACAAGCAATGTAAAACTGACATAATAAAAGATCATTAAGTCGTAATGTCGCATGGTGCGTCCGCTGCTCCGGTTCGTCGGCCGAGCTACATGGTAGGCGGTGTTAGGTTATTTTCGTTACGGAATTTCTGGATTCGGTCTCCACGCTCAAGGCCCGCGATAGAAGCTATGCAATAGCTTAAAAACTCTTTAAAAGACTACTCACCAAGCAAAGCCACTGGTACGGTAGCTGCCTGAATGGGCGTGGGATGGACATAGTTCAGGGCTCCAATAGCCTTCAGGAGCGGTCGGGAGAGATTCATCATATAGAACGAAGCATTCTCATCATAGGGCGGAGGCTCTTCGAAGAAGTCCGAGTCGTATTCTATGCGGGCTCCTTGTTCCACGTCGTCTTCTAGTTCCTGGATTAATAAAATTTAATTTATAAAATTATCCATTTACTTATAACTGCTGCTTAAAGTTAAGAGACAATTAAACGTCAGAAATTTATGGTTAATCAGTCACTAGTCATCACTTAGAAATTTTTTCATTGTGAAGCAGTGATAGCCTAGTGGTGTGACCGTCGGACTGCCAAGTCATAGGTCTCTTGTTCGAACCCAAGGCACGCACCTCTGATTTTTCGGATTCATAATTATCACTTGCTTAAATATCGGTGAAAGAAAACATCGTAAGGAAACCAGCATGTCTGAGAGATATTCCTCAACAGCTTGTGAAGCTAAGTCAACGGTTCATGGGCAGCATAAAAACTCTGACACCAGGTTAGTCACTAACCACACGAAAAAGAAGACAAGAAGAAGGGGACAAGTATTTCAGGTCCTTACACTGAAGACAAAACATAACCTTTGAAGGGAAAGTTATGTTATAAAAATATTTGAATCAAGTATTTTAATGATGCAAGGAGCAGTGGTGGCCTAGTGGTATCAGCCTCAACTTAAGAGTTTAAGGTCGTGAGTTCGAACCCAAGCAGGCGTTACTTAGTGTATTTAATTTCATCGCCACTGCTCTCAAAACGGTGAAGGAAACATCGTGTGGAAACCGGCATGTCCTAGAACCAAAAATTCGAAGACATGTGACATCCACCAACCCCCACTGGGCCCGCTTGGTGGATTATGGCCTGCTACTTCTCTTAGAGAGGAGGCCTGTGTGCCAGCAGTGGGAACATTATAGGCTGATTATATCAAGTGTGTCAATGACTTACCTCTTTTAACTTCTGTTTCTTGGTTAGTTTTTTGGGCTTTGTCTTAATCTCATCTCTCTTGAGCTCATCATCTGATATCTCAATATCGCCAACATCACTGTCTGAAATAATAAAGAAAATGTTTCACTTTACCAGAATATTACATAGCAGAACAAACTATTTTATTGAATACATATTTTTCTTTCTTCTTTTACTTCTGAGATAAAACCTTATTTATATAAGTACTGGAAAATACTGACCAAAGACTAGTATGTAGTTCTTTTCTATTTTCCATAGTGAATAGGGGTGATGACAGGGTATAAAAAAAATGATTTAGTTATCAGCCCCAGAAGTCTATTATCAGCTAGATTATTAAAAAATATAGGAGACATATTTTTTTCTGTAGCCAGCAGTATGGTTATGGGCTGAGTATTTACTCATTTATGTTTCTTTATGGTCTCATGACTATTAAAAAACTTTTTTACAAAAAATAAAACCGACTTCCAAAAAAACACTACAAAGTGAAAAATAATTTTGATTTCGGAAGTCGGTGTCTTCGGTTTCGTATTTTCATTTTTTGCCACCTTTATTTTTCAATTTTTAGTTTTGGTACCTACCTAACCCCCCAAATTTTAATACCACTACCTGGTATGTAAATTACAGTGACAGGAACTTATTAGAACATCGTCCACATATATTAAATAGATTTTTTTTAGATTTTTGTCGATTTTTCAAAAACCGCTTATCCGATTTCGATAAAAAATTTATGGGACCATTTGGGAAGTATACCCTTTCCAACTAAAAAAGAATTTTTCAAATCGGTTGGCAAGCAACGGAGTTACGCGCGAACAAACATAAAAAAAAAAAAAAAAAATATATACAGTCGAATTGAGAACCTCCTCCTTTTTTAGAAGTCGGTTAAAAACCAATAAAAACTTTGTATCATCATCATCAGTCTATAGCAGTCCACTCAAACTCAAACTCAAAGCATTTATTTCAAATAAACCAATTACAGGCACTTTTGAATTGTCAAGGGGTCGGTCAGTCAGAAAGATGAAGCTAGAACTGTTAGATGTAGCACCCTCCAATTGCACTCCAATCAGCTTGACTCTCAGCAACTCTAAATAAATTATTTATAACTATGCTACAGCTACCTTTCCTATCAACATCAGAGTCAGTGTCAACATCCTCAGCGTTGCCGTGTACCTTCACAGCGGCCCTCCTCCTCTGAATTTTCTCATCAATAGTATGTTTTACGTTACGCCTGACATACTTCTGCAGATCATCCCATGTGTTCTGGAAAATTTATAAATGACATTTGATTTATAAAACTTTATCTTTACATATCATGATTCCTCCTACCTCAGAAAGCATGTTAAGCAATTAGTCCGCTGTCATTAGTGGATCTTTGACAGTTGTTATGGGTAGTCAGGCGCCCGAAAGTCGGACAGCCAGTCTTACCAAGAGGTATTATATTACCCAGTTACTGACTGGGTTGTGGAGGTCAGATAGGCAGTTGCTCCTTGTAAAATACTGCTAGTCACCTGCATTTGATTAGACTGAAAGCTGACCCCAACATAGTTGACAAAAGTCTAAGCAGATTGATTTGTTGAGTGAATAGTTTTGGGAACAAAGTTCCAGAGTAAGATAAAACCAGTCTTGTTAACATACATACCTTGTTGTATTCATCTACAGAACCAACAAATTGGAACGTAGGATTGAAATCTGCCTTCCGTTTGACTTTCTGTTTTGATGGTTGATACTGGAAATAAATCAAACGTTAGGTGCAGTTCTTTTAGGTGTATTTTACTGATAAAATATAAAATTTAAGTCAGCTAATTTTACCGACTTGGTCTTTTTGCGTATAAGTTCAATTTATTCCGTGTAAATGTTTTGTATTGGTAACATCTTGCTGTTATATTTTTAAACACCTTTTTCGTTTATTTAGCGTGTGGTTTTAAAAATAAATTAAAAGTGTTATTTACCTCAATTTCTTCGTCCGATTCTTCTGAGAAGTTTTCAACTTCCTCGCCATCTTGTATCGTTTTGATAAATTCCGGTGTTTCTGTTGAAACCTCCATAATTAATTTTATTTATTCACACGACATGTCCACTCTATTTTTGTAAATAAATGTATTTTGAGGTTATCCTTCAAATTCGCATGTTGCTTGACCGTTCCGTTTCACATGGTGTTATAATTAAATGTCAAAGTTACATTACTCAAAACTGCAAAACATAGTAACTCGTAATGGATTTTCGTCCTTCTAAGGTTCAAACGATCAGTCTTATTATATTACTCTTTGGTTCAAAAACATCTAAACTCTAAATCAACGAAGGATTTCCAAATTTTGTTTTTTTCATACGCCAAACAAAAGAAACAGAAGATGCCTCACTTACTGTCTCACTCCAACGGGTAACCTTTGAGATTTGAACTTTACGACCATATACGTAATTAGTCGATTTAAGTTTTGTGACGTTTGAGTTTTTGAAATGATAAATAATCTGGATTAGAGGGGTAGGGAAATGCAAATTAGTAGTTGGGCCATCGCCCATCACTAGTGTCATGTCATACATGTCAACTTTTCGCAAGTGTATGGCAGAAAATTAAATAGAATTCGCCGATAAATCATTAAAAATGGCAGATCTACTAAGTATTCACGATGATATTAAATTGTAAGTATATTATTTTATCTAAAATGTTTGTGTATACCCGCAATATCATGTAAAAACAGCCTTTTCAAATAGTCACCTTACGTTTGTCTTGCACTCATGTTTTCCCTGAAGCCGTATAAAATTTAGTCTGCTATGCTTCCAAATTATCATCAATAGTTATTTTAGATTGTATAAAAATTTATAACTTCTTAAAATTCACAGTATTTAAAATTTTATTTACGTTTTTTAATCGCGCCCAATATCTCATGCAAAGACATGGCTTACTTCAGTTACGGTCGTAAATCCAACCGAGCCGAGTCTAGTTACTACGTCACGCGTATTAATTTGAAAACAGCACACATAATTTTGTAGAAAAGTGCCATAACGACAAAGTCAATCCATAAAGACACGAAAAAATAGGCCTGCCCACACTCTAGTCTCTTCTAGCTAGTAGGTACATTCTCTTAAGACCTGAGGCACAAAACTAGTTTGCTTTTCGTTTTATTATACCAAGCCAATATAAAATAAGTTCTTGTTTCTTTAAAGTATACCCTAAAACTGTATTAATAAACTCTAATATCAATTTTGTTATCAGTCCATCTTAACCTATTGTCCAAACAACTTATCTTATCATTACTCATCTTATCTCTATTCTTTTTTAAATTAATTTTCAGATATACAACCTCAGATAAGTTTTATTTTGAGCCCACAATAAATCCTACGGAGATACTGGTTATTGACCGCAACACAGGGGAGGCGGTTGTTAAAGGTACAATAATTTTATTATTTTGCATAAACATATGAAAAGAAAGAAAAAAAAATTGGTAGAATTCTTGCGCATACAATCACACAATCTGCCTGTCTAGCTTTTTCCCAACTATGTTGGGGTCGGCTTTTAGTCTAAATGGATGCAGCTAAATACCAGTATTTTATATGGAGTGACTGCCTATGTGACCTCCACAACCTAGTCAGTGACTGGGTAATACAATACTTTCGGGCTTCTGACTGCCCGTAATGACTGTCGAAGATCCATAAATGACAGCCGGGACCAACTGCTTAACATGCTTTCCGAGGCACGGAGGGTCTAGGTATGTGAAGATGGTCACCCATCCACACAATATAGACAAATAAAAAAAAAACCTGACCAAATGCTAGTCGGACTCATATACCAAGGATTCCATTTGGCACCTTTAATAATAACATCATTATGCTTATAATTCATATGTGGTTAGGTTTAGTGGTTTAGAACACCCTATTTTCGCCAGATATGTTTTAAGTCCCATGTAATATCAAGGCTCAGGGCTGCTACTGACAAGTGCCCAAAACTTGATTGAACCCAGATCCCATGCATGCAACATTTTCTTGAGGAATTAACCCCGTTATATTAAAAACAAACAAGGCCATGTTATGCAGAGGAATGAGGAATATATTGTCAGGAAAGTTTTCAGTATGAATGTCAGGATTGCTATACGAGCAGAGGAAGACCAAAGAAATTATGGATGGATTGTGTGAAAGATGATATGGCTAAAAAGGGAGTGACTACCGAGATGACGACTAATAGAGAAGTATGGGGGAGTTTGTAGCGCCATTTCTTCTTCCCAGCAAAAGAACTAGGAAGGCGTTTTTGGGGAACTGTCTTATGTAACTTTGACCTATAAAATGCTGATTTTCAGCCTAGTTTAAATAAGTGACTTTTGATTTTTTGCAAGAAACAGACACTAATAAATTAGGTTAAGGGGAGGAGAATGATGATATGAAAAACAAACAAGGTATGTAATAAAAACATTAATTACTCTTTTTTTTTTTCAGAATTCGGTCAAGTAAAAATCCCCATACCAGCGAATGCATACCGACCAGTATGTGGCTTCCTGGGCTCCATCAAACTATTGTCGGGATTATATTTAGTTGTGGCCAAATATAGAATTTCGGTGAGTATTTACTTACCCATTCTTTCATTCTTCGTAAGGTTAGTGACTAACTGGTGTCAGAGTTTTTATGCTGCCCATGGACCTCTGACTTAGCTTCACATGCTGTTAAGAAATTCTCTCAGGCATGCCGGTTTCTGCTGTTTCTCTTCACCGTTTTTTAAGCAAGTGATAACTATACAATACACACATGAATCAGAATAGTCAAAGGTGCGTGCCTTGAGTTTGAACTCGAGAACTATGACTTGGCAGTCCGTCGGTCAAACCACTAGGCTATCACTGCTTGTACCCATTTATGCACACACATATAAACAAACAAAAAGAAAGAAACAGAAAAAAATGTACAAAGGTGATGCTTAAGAATAAGAAATCTCTTCCAACGTACTTGTGTTAAGAAATTAGATAAAAAGACATGTAGATATTGTGTTATGTTGCCTGCTTTATCCAAGGATAAGCGAGTGTCACTCAATCAATCTGCCTACCCTTTTCCCAAGTATGTTGGGGTCCGCTTCAAGTATTTTTTTTTTCTAGTTTTGGAAATCATCAAATGACAAGTGTCAGATGTTTACTAATTAAAACCCATCCATCCATATTCTTTCCTTAGCCCTTGATGTTCCGGGGTAGCGGTAACCCTTTCGGACAATCCCGCTGAAGCTTCAAGTCAAACCGGAAGCAGCTGAATACCAGTATTTTACATGGAGCGACTGGCTATTTGACCTCCACAACCCAGTATCTGGGTAATACGATAAGACGGGTGTGATTATACTACTAAAAATGTAATGTCTCTATCTTGTCTTTAGATGGGTAAGCTGAATGGTCATGATATATACCAGTTGGCCGGCGCTGACATCATACCGTACGCGCGCTCCAACACTCATCTCACAAACAAACAGGTCAGTAGTATATAAGTTATAAGTACAGAGTTGATATGACAGAGGGGCATTAAATTACACTTCGTATACTATACGTGTTTAGTATTAATTCGATACGGTTTATAAATGAAAAGCACCAAAAGAGTTTTTTTTTAATAACTTAAATAGCTTACAATTATTCAAACTAAAACGCAACCACCCTTTGTAAATAAAAACTGACCTTGTAACAAAGCGGCAACGACGCGCGCGCGCCGGAGCGCTGTTAGGAAAGATACATCGTGTTCCAACGGGGCAAAAACTCAAAAAATTCATTTGCAACTAAACTACTGCTCCTATTTCATTGATTTTTGGTACCTACAGAGCTTGAAAATGGTAACTAATATAACTAATATTTAAAGGAAAGCCCCTCTGTCGTATCAACTCTGTATGTCTCCTCTGTATTTATTGTCGTTTCGAGAGAATTATTCTTGTGAACCATACATATATAAGTAACGGATATAATTGTAAAATTGCATATTAAATGCAATTTTACAATTAATAAGTATTCCTATTGGTTTCAAAAACCTGTGACGTCACATATTTGATACTAGCTGTGCCTGCGACTTCGTCCGCGAGGCATAGTAGTTTTCGGGCAGCATACCTTAACAAATGTTCGCCGTGATTCTTTAAATTGACATAACTTTTTTATTTATGAACCGATTGACATGAAATAAACACTAAATGTTAAGTGAAGCTTACTTCAATATATATTAGTGAAAACCGCATCTAAATCGAATAAGCCGTTTCTGATATTAGCGTGCACAAACACACAGACAAACAGACAAACACAAAAAAAAAATTAATTATAATTTCGGGTTCGGCATCGATAAAATAACAACCCCTGCTACTTTTTATTTATATATTTCCATAGTACAGACACCACTTTTCTACAATTTTATTATATGTATAGATTTAATAAAAATAACGTACAAATCCCACCTTTTCACTGTTCATAAAAAGTAACGTTATTGACTACCCATTTTTTTTGAGGGTGGGAAATCATCAATATCTCTCAGCTCTGGGTGCAGCGGAAGGGAGTGTCAGACTCTTACTGACTAAACCCCATCCATGTTCCTTCCTTAGCCCTTTATGTTCCGGGGTAGCGGTAACCCTTGCGGACAATCCCGCTTAGTTATAGACTACCCTGCTGCCCTGTCAAATACTCAACTCTATGGGCTACCATGTAGCTTCCATCTTACCTATGTATTGTTTTGCCCACAGATAGAAGATAACAACACATACGAGCGTATGGTCCGCCTCGCGCTCGACACTCCCGGCATCTACTTCTCCTATAGCTACGACCTGACGCACTGCCTGCAGAGGCTCCACTCTGTCACTCCCGACTTCCATAGGGTAAGACATGATAACACATGACATCTATCATCATTCTGTCTATCGTTTTCCCAACTATGTTGGGGTCGGCTTCCAGTCTAACCGGATGCAGCTGAATACCAGAATTTTACATAGAGCGACTGCCTATCTGACCTCCACAACCCAGTAACTGGGTAATACGATTCCCCTTGGTAAGACTGGCTGTCAGACTTTCGGGCTTCTGACTGCCCGTAACGACTGTCAAATTTCCACAAATGACAGCCGGGTCCAACGGCTTAACGTGCTTTCCGAGGCACGAAGGAGTCTCGGTATCTAAAGATCTATCACATTATTACAAATGAATAAAATTGAATTGTTTATTTGTAATGACAAAATAACAACTTTTTTCTAAATCCATAGTACTTGCAACAAATTTTTTTGTCGGTCTGTTTGTTCCGGCTAATCTCTCAAACGGCTGGACCGATTTTTACTGGAGTTTCACTGACCGATAGCTGATGCTATAAGGAGTCTTTTATTTAGTAAAAAGAATTAGAGTTCACAAGGGCGAAGTCACGGGCAGCAGCTAGATAAATAACATGGTCGTTCTTGCCTTTTGCCAACTATCTTAGGGTTGGCTTTCAGTCTACCCGGGTGCAGCTGAATACCAGTTAAATAAAAAAATAAAGTTTTTTTCTATATTATCTTTCTTGTACAACATTATTCTGTGTCTAAAACCTCCCAGGAAGCATGAAGTAATGCTTGTGTTGGGTGGGAAGCAGTTGAAGGCAACCTGCATGTCCTAGAAATTCGAAGACGTGACATCTACCAACCCGCACTGGGCTTGCATGATGGATTAAGGCCCAATCCCTCATGCTGAGAGGTAGCCTGTGTCCCAGCACTGGGAACGTTATAGGCTGATGATGTAATAATAATGCGTTAATTTTCAGATGTCCATCACAAACCGAGCAGACCCTCGGTTCCTGTGGAACGGGTTCCTCCTGAGGGACTTCTCACAACATCAGTATTCAAGGTTCACGCTGCCACTCATAGAGGGATGTATCCTTTTAAACCTATTAACATAACATCACGACTTTAATCTCCTCAGGGTTAGGCAGAGGTGTACCTATAGCACACCCAGACTTCGCCAGTTTGAGTACCTTTTGAACGCCACTGTCACATAAAATATGGAGACCACTACCCTACCTACCCCTACCCACCTACCCTACCTACGCTACTTACCCTACCTACCCTACCTACCTACCCTACCTACCTTCCCTACCCTACCTACCTACCCTACCTACCTACCCTACCCTACTTACCTACCCTACCTACCCTACCTACCTACCCTACCTACCTACCCTACCTACCTACCCTACCTACCTACCCTACCTACCTACCCTACCCTACCCTACCCTACCCTACCTACCTACCTACCTACCTAACCTACCTATTTTTGGTCACGTGACTCGTCGAAATGTAGGGAACAGCTGATTTTTTTTATCACGATTTTGGAGTTGGTCCCATAGTAAAAGTTGTTCAGTTTGGTGGTCTGTAGCATATCCTTTTGTATGTATATAATTATGTACCCTTTCGGTTACACCCAGTATATATTTTTTTTAATGAATGATTAGTAGTCAATGAGTACATGAATTGGGCTGCCGTAAAATTGCACGGTGTATATATAGATTTGTATATCTGTTTATGTTCTATGGTTTTCTTAACTCGTACCCAGTCGTGTCTATAAACAACGTGACGGTGAATGGTCACCAGCTCACGTGGTCGCTGGTCTCCCGGCGCTGCGTGGACCGGGCCGGCACTCGCTTCTTCATGAGGGGGGTCGATGCTCAGGTGAGTCACAGTGTGTTACCATTTCTGGTACTAGATTTTGACTCCGGCTACCGTTCCGGCGACTTAATATAACTTTTGCGGCTTTTACTATAAATTTTTCTGATGGGTAGTTGCGCAATAACATGTGAAAGTCGAAGTCAAATCATTTATTTCAAATAGGCACAAGAAAGGCATTTTTGAACGTCATAATGAACTAGATAGATAGATTAGATAAATAGAATGGATTGATTCTAGTCGCCCTTCCAAATGGTAGTTTCGTATGGATCATTTAGCTCCCTTCAAAATGGTTGAGCTGAACGGTGCTAATATATGCGTCATGTTCGTGAACGGGCGCTGTCAGTAGAGACTGGTCATCTCTTAGTTCTCACATGTATATTATTATGAACTATGTAACCAATATTTTGTAACCATATTTTGTTTAAAAGAGTGTCCATGGAGTTTCTTGCCCGTTCTTCTCCATACGTACCTACTGCTTTGGAATGGGCAACTAGCTTCATCTCTCTGACAGACCGCCACCTTGACAATTCAAAAGTTCCTGTAATTGGTTTATTTGAAATAAATACTTTGAGTTTGAGTTTGAAGAATGTAACACAATAAGAAACTCCGGCAACACATTCGCCGCTACGCATTCTCGCTTATCTCTGGTGGAAACACACCCTAAGACTTGCCGCAATCACGGTCATAAAACGTGTGAGCAAGACAGACAGTGCCGTCTCGCTCCCACGTTTTATTAAACTTCACCATACACCACTCTCCTCTACAGGGTAATGTCGCAAACTTCGTAGAAACAGAACAGATCATCGAACGCGGTGGTGAAAAGTCTTCCTTCGTCCAGACCAGAGGTTCCATACCCTTGTTCTGGAGCCAGTACCCTGACATTAAGTACAAGCCGGCGATGCAGCTGTCGCATGAAGACCACGTGGCTGCGTACACCAAGCATTTGAGGGACCAGCAGCAGAGATACGGGAACCAGGTCCTTGTCAATCTGGTGAGTAGGTTTGAGGACATACTTGTATGGGTCGAAGATATAGTCCATGTGGACTGGAACACATTACCAGATGGTTGCAGGTCACCGACAACTGCATCCGCATGAACTGCGCAATTGGGTAGTCAATAACGTAACTTTTTATGAACTGTCA
The DNA here is from genome assembly GCA_951799385.1 of Hyppa rectilinea. Lineage (NCBI taxonomy): Eukaryota > Metazoa > Arthropoda > Insecta > Lepidoptera > Noctuidae > Hyppa > Hyppa rectilinea. The sequence continues at coordinate 14,158,279 of OX637316.1, forward strand.
AAACGCGGAATTTGTACGTGATTTGTATGAAATATTAAATTGTGACGTCACGGATTATTATTGTACGGCGAACCGCACATCATCATTTTATTATGAATAGTCAAATCATCAGTTTACGCGTTAAAGCCAAACGACCAAAATTACATATTACTTAGTACGTGATCAGATCGCAACAAGTGCCGTCGCGCGTGCTCCCTCGCTCTATTAACAAATATCTGTAACATTCCGAACAATACACAGTTTTCTGTGAGCATTTCAGTCTATCATTTAACATCCCAAACAGCAAACGCTACAATTATAATCGCAAATAAAATTAAGTGTTCTATACATTTTAGGTCACGTGACTCGTCGAAATGTAGAGAACAGCTGATTTTTTTTTCACGATTTCGGAATTGGTCTCATGGTAAAAATTGTTCAGTTTGGTGGTCTGTAGCAAAGCCTTTTGTATGTATATACCCTTTCGCCGAAAGGGTAAATATTATGCGAGTATACAAGGTGTAACCGAAAGGCTTTCGGTTACACCTTGTATACTCGCATAATATTTAATTTCTGTACGGTGATGGAAGCTTTTAATACGAGCGGTCTTTTTTCTATGTGATTTCATATTTTATTTTTGACCGTGTCAAATAGCTGTCATAATCAACTCTTGCGCAGATCGACCAGCATGGCAAAGAAGAAGCTCTAGAACGGGGCTTCCGCGCTGCCGTGGCCGCGGCCGCCTTACCGGGCGTCAGATACGAGCCCTTCGACTTCCACGCGGAGTGCCGCTCTATGAGATACTACCGGCTTAATGTTCTCATAGACAGGATAGCGCACGAACAGGTACGAACATACACGAAGATCTCCGACAGCCATGTCGTACAAATTTCATAAACGTGTAAATTTTTGAGGATGTATGGATGTTTGTTTCTCTTTCACACAATAACTATTAAACGGATCTGGATGTCATTTGGCACAGAGGTACTTTATGACCTGGATTAACACATAGGATACTAAATCTTGGTAGTATCATCATTCTCCTGCCCTTATCCCAATCTATTTGTGCTCGGCGCAACATGTCTTCTTCTTCCATACTTCTCTATTAGTCGTCATCTCGGTAGTCACTCCCTTTCTAGCCATATCATCTTTCACACAATCCATCCATCGTTTCTTTGGTCTCCCTCTACTAGTATAGCCATCCACATTCATACTCACAACTCTCCTGACAACATTTTCCTCATTCCTCCGCATAACATGCCCATACCATGACAACCGATTTCCACACTACTTTTCAGTCAGCGGTGTCACTTTCAGACTTCCTCTTATATACTCATTACGTATTCTATCCATTCGCGTAACACCACACCTCCCTCTTAGCATTCTCATCTCAGCTGCATGCAATTGTCTTTCATTCATTCCTTTTGTGGCCCAACACTCTGATCCATACAAGACAAGTATATCAGCTTATAATATTCCCACTGCTGGAACTCAGGCGTCCTCACTTCAAGAGGGAGTGGGCAGTAATTCACCGCGGACCAGTGCGGGTTGCTATATGTCACATATAATATCTGACGACACGTTTGGCGCAGTGGTTGAGTGATTGACTGCTGCGTGGCAAGTCGCGGGTTCGATTCCCGTACGGAACAAATATTTGTACGACCTACAAGTATTTGTTTCGGGTCTGGGTGTTTGGCCTATCTATAATATTTTTTTTATTACAAAAAAAAATATATATAAGTAGTATATCAGCCATCTCGTTACCATAACACAAGCATTAGGTTGCTTAGCTTGGGACTATATGGCGTTGTGTGAAATGTCCAAGGATATTATTTATACCTATATTTATTTTATATCTTCGAATTTTTTATTCTAAGACAATCCGGTTTCCTCACGATGTTTCCTTTCACCGTTTTGAGAGCAGTAGTGATGAAATTATTTACACAAAGTAAAGCACTTGTCTAGGTTCGAAGTCACGACTCAACAACAACAACACTCAACAACTCGACAACTCGTAAGACAGGGTCGTTACCGCTGTGCCACAACTGCTCTCGAAAAACGATAATTATGTACAGAGGCCAGCACATCAAGTTACCCCAATCTGTCAAATTTCTTTGATAGATTTTCAACTTTATAACAAAAGCGTAAGGCTCATTTTCAATTGGGAAAATTTGGCAGTTTGGGATAGCTTGATGTGCTGGCGTCTGTACTACCCTTTTGAAGAGCATAAGCCAGAGCATAAACGCACGAGCGTGCCCTCCACGCCAAGCTACTAATATTATTTCTTCTTGTTATCATGAATTTCTCACTATCCATGTCTTTTAATTTGTTTCTTGTCATTAAATACGTACGAGAGCTTCAAATTTTAACACACAAAAGTAATGATTAAAATGTTTATTTCGTGTTATAGTGTACAGCATTGTCACATATTTGTGTCGTAGGCGTACAGGGCATCCGCTTACTTGTCACATATATGTGAAAATGGCGTTCAAAAGGTTAAATTCCTCCCCAACAGACAGAATTCGGTTACTTCCTCTCCCGAGGCGGCACAGTCCTGCTTCGCCAAAGTGGAGTTTTCCGGACCAACTGCGTGGATTGCCTGGACAGGACCAACGTGGTTCAGAGCCTGTTCGCGCGGCTGCAGCTAAACGCGGCCCTCAGGCTGCTGGCAGTCACCAGCAGCGATGATGAGAAGCATCCGTACCTGGATAAGTTGTTTAATAATGTAAGTATATTGATGTGTTCTTGACATCATCATCTGCCTAGCCTTTTCCCAACTATGTTCCCCTATTCCAGTCTAACCGGATGCAGCTGAATATCAGTATTTTACATGGCGCGACTAGAACGTGTTCTTGACATCTCAGATATATGGACTGGCAAAATGCCACGGGCCCCTGGCCCGAGTAGCTACGAGCTCAAAAGTGACCTAACATTTTTAACTACATTTAGTAAAACATAAATTTAGGGCCCCATGCAATGGATTTGCCAAGGGCCTCAGATGATATAGTTACGCCACTGGCCAAGGAAGGAACATGGGTGGGTTTTAGTCAGTAAGAGTCTGACACTCCCTTCCGCTCCACCCAGAGCGGTTGGAGTCTTTTAGATGATTTCCCACCCTCAAAAAAAGAAAATGAAATGGCTGTACCTAATCCGGTGACTAATTATAACGGTGGAGTTTCTTGCCGATTCTATTCCACACGAAACTACCTTTTGGAAGCGGCGACTAGAATCAATGTTATTTCTTGTTCGTTTTGACGTTCAAAAGTGCCTTCTTTGTGCCTCTTTGAAATAAATGATTTGACTTTGACTTTGCCTTCTTGCTACGCCAGGTGTGGGCAGACCACGCGGACACGATCTCCACGCAGTACTCGGGCACCGGCGCCCTGAAGACTGACTACACGCGCACGGGCAAGCGGACGCACTTCGGACTGCTGCGCGACGGCATCAACTCGCTCACGAGATACTACAAGAACAACTTCAGTGATGGATTCCGACAGGTTCGTTGAGAAAATTACTTCTAATAATAATAATAATTTATTTGCATCAAGTTTTACATCTTATATATAAAATTAACGTGTCACAATGTTAGTTACCATACTCCTTCGAAACGGCTTGACCGATTTTTATGAAATTTTATATGCATATTCAGCAGGTCTGAGAATTGGCTACTATCTATTTTTCATACCCCTAGGTAGGTAGGGTAGGTCGTGTAGGTAGGGTAGGTAAGGTAGGGTATGAAGGGTAGGTAGGGTATGTAGGGTAGGTAGGAAAGGTAGGTAGGTATTACCAATTTTATTGTAAAACTAGCTGACCCAGCGACGTCTGCCGGGTCTGCTAGTTTTACAATAAAATTGGTACAATATAAGTAAAATAATTATACTCAATTCTTTATTGCATTCCACAATGTAAGCTTAGGTGGTAAATATTAGCCAAAAAAAACAATCATGGGCCCTGTCGGGCACAGCAAGAGAAAGATATGTGGAGAAGAGGACTTATCATTTACATTACTTATAATCTAACTTAACTGTATTATATACTTATATGTTTTAAGGATTTATCATTTAAATAATCGTTGACACTATAATAACATTTAGTGATCAATAACTTTTTAATTTGGTCGTGAATAGATGGAGTTTTTTTCTTCTCTTATAAATACAATTGTGAGTTGACACCAGCACCCTTACAAAGTTGCCAAAGTTGTTAAAGGTTAAGCTAAGCTTGCCGGGGTTGGTCTGTAGCTAGGTGACCGTCTTTAGACATGGAGACTCCTTCGTCAACCGCTGCGCCAACCGTGTCAAGGATAAGTAGGATAATATTTATGTCCAGGACTCCATCGACCTGTTCCTGGGTAAATACGTGATCGCCGACGGAGAGGGTAACACGCTGCCGTGTCCGCTCCGACGGGACAGAGACTGGAAATACATTACAGTAAGTATTACGCCATCTTTAACCTTTTGAACGCCATTGTCACATATACGTGACAAGCAAGCGCATGTCCTGCACGCTGACGACACAAATATGTTACAATACGGGTACACTATAACACGAAATAAACAATTAAATTATTATTGACACGGTTGGCGCAGTGGTTGAGCGATTGACTGCTGCGCACTATGTCGCGGGTTCGATTCCCGCACGGAACAAATATTTGTATGACCTGCAAGTATTTGTTACGAGTCTGGGTGTTTTTCTATCTATAATATGTATGTATTTACAAAAAAAAAATGTATATAAGTAGTTTATCAGCCATCTCGTTACCATAACACAAGCATTAGGTTGCTTAGCTTGGGACGATATGGCGTTGTGTGAAGTATCCAAGGATATTATTATTATTATTACTTTTGTGTTTGTAATTATATCTTAAAAATTGAAGCTCTCGTACGTATTTAATGCACGAAACAAATTAAAAGACACCATGCATATTGGGAAATTCATGATGACAAGAAGAACTAAATTTGTAGCTTGGCGTGGAGGGCACGCGCGTGCTTTTATGCTCTGGCGTTCAAAAGGTCAATATGTCGTACCTAGCTGAATTTATGCCCTCTTGAAGGAGAAATCATATAAGTACAGACGCCAGCACATCAAACTATCCCTAACTGTCCAATATTCCCAATTGAAAATGAACCTTATGTATTTATAATAAAGTTGAAAAAGTATCAAAGAAATTTGACAGATTGTGGTAACTTGATGTGCTGGCCTCTGTACATTACAGTATGTTAAAATATCGTTAATAAGTATTGGATAGTAGATAAATATCCAATACTATTGAGTTTTATTTTTGCTTTTTTCAAAAATGCATAAAGAACTTGTGTTTATGCATTTGCATGTTTCTGTATTCGATAAATAAAAACTTCGGTCTTACTTTCAGAGCAGCGAAATAAAAAAAAAACAACCCGAATATACAGTGTGTTAGGTTAAACGAGAAACATACTTTCAGGTTGTATAGTACTCATGAAAATCAACAACTTTGTTCATGGGACTAACTCTGAAATGTGAAAAAAAAAAACAGCTGTTCCATACATTTTGACAAATTATGCGAACATAAATGTACTGAACAGCTGATTTTTGTTTCGTGATTTCAGGTATAGTTCCATAGTCAAGGTGGTTCATTTTCATGAGTATAGTACCCCCTGAAAGTATGTCCCTCGTTTAACCTAACACACTGTATATAAAATTACTCATAAAGACCAGTATTGCTGCAAAATCTCACTGTGGAAATGTGCTTAAAGTGGACTGTCAATAGTGTCAATCTCACTTCATCAAAATAATCACAGTGAAATATTTACAGAATACACGGGCTGTTAAAACAACACCAATATACCTATAATGATATCTTCTGTTCCCCAGTTCCCATCAGTCCTGCTGGTAGCGATGTCAATGTTCTGCGCAAGCGCAACTCTACCGCAACGCTACACAAGCGAAGTGCTGCTGTACCTTATGTTCTGGGGCGCCGCCGTCACTGCGACACTCACCTTTATATTCAGGTAAATCTATACTTTTAATCTGAAGAGTTTGTTTGTTTGAAAGCGCTAATCTCTGGAACTAATGATCCGAATTGAAAAAAATATTTTTGTGTTGGATAGTCCATTTATCGAGGAAGGCTATAGGCTATGTAACATCACGCTACGACCAATAGGAGCCGAGCAGCGGGTGAAACCGCGCGGAAACAACTAGTAATATATAAGAAGATACACGGTCTATTAGCGGCCAACATGACGCAGTAAAAAGAAACAAACTACAAAAAAAAACTTGTCGAAATATGCGTCACATCCGCGCAAAGTGGCCATCGCTCAGCATAATGCTGTCACCCCATGCGAGACTGAGCCACAGCGCTGAGTTTCAGTGACAGCCGGCGTTGACGTGATGACGTTAAGCCAGTGCAACATTAGATTAAAAAAAAAAAATACCCTAGAATTAAACATAACAAAAATTATTTAAAAGATTTACATTTCAGGCCACGACTCACGCACTGCCTTTATAGTCTATGCGCGCACCTGTCATAAAACTATCTGTCAAGTTTGACGTTTTGAACTTTTAACAGTATTCTTTGACTTGCTTTTGCTCGTGGTGATGACATGATTTACACAAAGTAATGGCTGGGTTGGAATCCACATCCTACTCGTAAGTCGGGGCTGGTACAACACGACGAAAAAATCTGCTGTTCCATACATTCTTCTCGCATAACTACTCAAGATGTTAGGAGCAGCTGATTTTTTTTCGCGATTTCAGATTAGTGCCCATAGTAAAAGCTGTTCATAATGCTTAGTACAGAGGCCAGCACATCAAGTTACCACAATCTGTCAAATTTCTTTGATAGTATTTCAACTTAATTGCAAAGACATAAGGTTCATTTTTAATTGAGAAAATTTGACAGTTAGGGATAGCTTGATGTGCTGGCGTCTGTACAATGACCCCTTAAAATATTGCCCATGAATTCAAATTCACCTGTATACTGTATATCCTACTTGTTCCAGACACGGCAAGGAGTTCGTGGACTGGCCGCGGCTGGACGCGGGAGGGCTGGCCGCCGCGCGCGCCCTGCCGCCGCCGTCGTCCTTATGATCGGAGACCTGCCGCTCGTAGTCGTCGTCTAACTTACATCCGTCTCCTTCTAACGTGCCCCCAGCACCGGTGAGAGAGCGAGATAGGTAGCTATAAGATGGTGTTTTATGCTAGTGTTGTTTTTTTTTTAGGGAAATTTTAAGGGCGATGCGCTTACGTACCCTTTGAAATGATTATTTTATGAAATCATTACATTTGAACCAGTTCCAAAATTAGGGAATTGGGTATTTGAAAGGGTAGTCAATAACGTTACTTCTTATGAATTGTCAAAACGCGGAATTTAACAATGTGATGTCACAGTTTTTTAGAGTCAAATTGAATACTTATTAGCATTAAATGCAATTTTGCATTTACATCTTCGCATAATATTTAATTTCTGTACGGTGATGGAAGTTTTTAAGACGAGCGGTTTTTTTTCTAGGTGATTTAAATTTTTTATTTTTGACCGTTTCAAATAGTCGATTTCAATTTCTAATCAGTCAAAAAGTAATAAATAACAGAGATGGCGTTTACGCTAATATCAACCGTAGCTACACTTATGCAAGGATCGTTTTGGCGCTCCAATGGCTTTGATAGGGGTCGCGCAACTTTTACTGTGGGACCAACTCCGAAATCGTGAAAAAAAATCAGCTGTTCCCTATATTTCGACGAGTCACGTGACCAAAAATGTATAGAACAGCCGACTTTTTTTGCGATTTCGGAGTTGGTCCCATAGTAAAAGTTGTTCAGTTTGGTGGTCTGTAGCATATGCCTATGTATGTATATACCCTTTCGGTTACACCCTGTATACTTCGCTTCGCTCAAGTTCATACATTCTCTATGTTAGTTATTTATTTATTATGCTTATTATTTGGTTTACTGAGGTTTTTTAAGCAGTTTTGGTCAACCAATCAGAAGCAACCATTAATTTTCACAGAGATAATATGTTCAGAGACCAGCACATCAGGTTACCCCAATCTGTCAAATTTATTTTATAGATTTTCAACTTTATTACAGAAGTATAAGGTTCATTTTCAATTAGATTAATTTGACAGTTAGGCTTGATGTGCTGGCGACTGTTCTAAATGAAGTTTTCAGAGGGTTACGTATTCGTATTATGTGTGTTTATTAAATATTGGTATGTAATAGGGTGATATGTTTGAAAGTTGTAGCATGATTTTATTGTATTTGTGATAAAAATATAAATATGGTTATGGTAAGCGCGGAGTAAGGCATTTTTTAAACTTTCACTTTTCTTATAGTGTCGCGGTGATTCTAATTGTGATTATATTCTTCAATCCTGTTTTTTTTAGGGTTTATGCAGAATCTATAACCGTTTAATCTATAAAAATTGTAAAGAAAATTGACACGATTTAATTTAACCCATACAAAAGGTTAAAAGCAATTACCAAAATATTGTATTGTAAATGCCACTAGAATAATTTATAAAGTGATTTCAAAAAACAACACTAGTATAAATACGGCTTTCTAAAAACATCTTAAATACAACCTTTTTCTTCCATTAGGTCATCAATCCAAGTCTACCACAGTTTAAATTGTACTCTATTCCTTTCACCGAAGAGTTCATTTTGAATCTTTGCTAAAGATATCAAATGTCAAATTGTACAAATATTGAATTATCATATTAACAAGTCTTATAGGAATTATTTATGTAGTCAGCTAAATGAATTAAATCAAAAAACCAAAAGTCATTTATTCAAATTAGGCTGAAGATCAGCACTTTTTGAAGGTCAAAGTTACATAAGACAGTCCCCCAAAAACGCCCACCTTTCACCACTTCCTAGTGCTTTAGCTGGGAAGAAGAAGTGGCGCAACAAACTCCCCAGCAGCACAGCTGTCTGTTTAGTTGGAAGAACTTGACTCTACACACATTTATCGCATGAGAAGTAATTAACATTACGAAACACATCACATTAAAATCAATCATTTGCCACATGTCAGCTAGCACACGTCAATATACCAATTAAAACATTAAAACTGACTGTACTCAAGCGTAAATTTAAAAAGAAAAAAAAAGAGCCTCCAGGTAAAAGTGCGTGCCCGCTTACATGTGCAATGCTGTACTATGTCCATACAGCCGTAACTCGAAGTTAAAAATGATAAACTAGGACCATCGAAGTAAAATCAATCAATTGATTTCTAAAAAGTTGTATTATGAAAATACAATGTATATGACAACATACAATGTATATGACAACATACAATGTATATGACAACATACAATTTCATTATCCTTTTGACCGCCAGAGCATAAACGCACGCGCGTTCCACTCCACGCCACGCTACAAATTTATTTCTTCTTGTTATCATGAATTTCCCAATATCCATGGTGTCTTTTAATTTGTTTCATGCCGTTAAATACGTACGAGAGCTTCAATTTTTAAGATATATCTATATAAACACTCACAAAAGTAAAGATTTAATTGTTTATTTCGCGTTACAGTGTTGTTGCCATCGTCACATATTTGTGTCGTTGGCGCTTGCTTGTCACGTATATGTGACAATGGCGTTCAAAAGGTTAAATAAATATGGCGAAAACTGCTTTTGAAACTAGCTCTCTTCATACATATTTTAGCTCGCGATTGTTGACTGAAAGATTGATTCGTTTATCTGATCAACTAAATAATTACCACAGACTATTCGTTAGACCAAAACTTGTTGCTATTTTCGCTTAGTGTGTCAATAAAGATGTATATTTATTAGGCGAATATTTGGACCTGAGCTAACTTGAAATTGTTGGAATAATTCGAGCGATTCGGTTGCCTAGAAGAGCGGTAACATAGCGGCGGCAATTTACAGGTGAAGCATCACTTCTTCTTAGCGTGTCGATGGCAATCTAAATGGAGTCGGCCCAGAATTCAGCTACGTGTTTGGCGCCATCACTAGCGTCCATCAGTTCCTGTAACGTGCATACGGCAGGACACGCAGGACATGATGTTAAGTGTCCCATCGTTTGTGGAACAGCACCACATTTACACTCCAAGGCGGAGTTTTCTATGAATCCTGAAACATTTTACTGAAACGTTAAATATACAAATATACTACGCGAAAAAAAATCAGCTGTTCAGTACATTTATGTTCGCCTAACTCGTCAAAATGCACTGAACAACTGATTATTTTTTCACGTTTTCAGGTTCGGTCCCATAGTAAAAGTTGCTCGTTATAATGAGTACAATGACCCCTTAAGGGGATTAAAACGACTAAAATTTAACCGTGTATGTAATGTTATTTATGTAATCTCAATCGATTTTGAACTTAACCGTCAACGTTTTAAGGTTTAAAATCGTTGGCAGAAATTTGACAGTTTGGTATAACTTGACGTTTGCCACTGTACGGTGGTGCGTTTGCCTAGAGATCGTTTTTGACACCGCAAAGTCAAACTGCTGCAATCAATTTCATGACAGCTGTCACAAAGGCCGTTATGTAGCGGCTACCGCTCTTCTAGGCAACCGTAGCTTTATGGCCAGTTTCTGAAACGAAATTTAATTTAAATATATTAGTCTCATGTATAAACGAGTATTGCAGCGACACAGACTTCTGCCGATCTAATTTTGTATATATCTCACCGTGGAAACTTAAGTGAAGTGAGCAGTCACTGCATCTGACACTATTGACAGCTTACTTCATCTAAGTCAGGGGTTCCCAAACTTACTTTGTCTACTGCCCACTTTGAGAACAAACTATTTTTTAGCGCCCCCATTTTTTCACCTACAAATCTAGATGAAATTACAAATCGTCCCCTAAACTTCTACACAACGCCCCCATTTTTTTTTCCTGGGTCTCTTACTGCCCTCCTTTAGGCCTGCAGCGCTCACAAGGGGGCATTATCGCCAGACCCCTCTTTCCCACTGGGCACTCTGGGCAAGTGCCCAGGGCCCCGTGATCGATAACCGATATTTATTGCCGAAAAACTTTTTTGATTCGAATAAATCGTTTGTCGCTGATGTCCATAGAATGTGGTGTGCTCAAAAACATCGATTTTGTAGCAGTGATTAACGATTTTGCCCATCTCAAATCGAGAAGGGTTCTTCTTCAATCAACTTAGATTCTTAAGTAGGTACCTACAAACCTGTGAATGTTAAAAAAGTTACTTTTGTGGATTATATTACATTATCTATTCATTTAATGTGACTGTCAATAAAAATAAATCTAGAAGCTTGCTTATATACTTTCTTTGTTTATTCTAACAAAATAGTGTTCTGTCAAATTCATAGGGGCCCCATTATCCTAAAATGCCCAGAGCCTCCAATAAGTTAAAGACGGCTTTGATTATCGCCTACTTTGGGTAAAGCTGATCTAAGGTTTCACGTTGAGATACTTCAGAACTGATCGACCCACGAAGATTTTGTGGGTTTTAATTACGAAATCCTAGGGACTATAAAAAATATTTTATAATCTTTTTTCAGGACATTCAAGATTTCCAAGTTTGGCTCAGGTTCAAGATATACGCCTGCATAATTGATGAATAAAAAATATATTTAATTAGCATTCCATTGATGACTAACGCATGTGATTTGTTGTACCTTCCGAGCTATCCATTTAAGAAATGTACGATGCTTTTTGTTTTTAAAAGGCTCATACCATAGACGAGCGAAGAACAGCTGATTTTGTGAAGAATGTGAATAATACACTTTAAAATCGGAATGTACTTCTAAGGACCCATTTGATGTCTGCGCCGATGGAATTTCACACTTTACGGTAGTGAAAATAAAGGGTATTATTCTATGTCATAAACTACAAGGTGAAATTGAATTCATGGGCATTATTTTAAGAGGTCATTGTACTCATCATTATGAACAATTTTCAGTATGGGAACAAATCTGAAATCGCAAAAAAAAAAATTGGCTGTTTCCTACATTTTGAGAAGTATGATTATTTTTTCCGCGATATCAGATATTTTCCCATAGAGAAAGTTGTTCATAATGAAGAGTCTCCTTAAAATAATACCCATGAATTCAATTCTTTCTGTAGACACATTGATACTCATGAAAATAAATACTGATTTTGCTATTTATTAGTTTCATACAAAGGTACGACAAATCGCAGCGCCCGCGCACCGCGACAGAACAAAACGTATTGGTAACAAAGTTGTGCGTGTGCGCGTTTAGTTAGTTTCTATAGTTTAAAAGGAAATCGTTTCTCGCTGTGGTCCTACACCATGTTCCTGGTGAGTTATTATGACGTTTTAATGGCATCATGTTTCCAGTGTGTGAGAGAGACGAAGCACTACATGACCTATAGCACCATCTCTTTCTAACTGGAACCATGGTCGAATTAATACTTCGTAATAAGGCCCCTGGTCAAGGAATTGACAGTTTTATAGTGTGTGTTGCATTAGCGTTTGAGTTTTTGAGGTAAAGAGTATTTAATACAAACCTTTATAGCAATGCTGATCTCGGAATTAGTAATAGGCCCTATCATACGGGACTGTGCCCTTATTCAATAGTCTTTTGAAAATAACCTTTCTTCTCTGTAAATTCAATCAATCTGGCTTAAAGTTGTCATATAGTTTATTTTGCTATGTAATGTAGCTAGCATATAAAGTTATACCAAACTGTCAAATTTCTCCAAATGATTTTTAACCTTAAGACAGTGCGTTTTAAGTTCAAAATCGATTGTGCAAATTTGACAGTTTGTAGTAACTTGAGCAGCTGGCTACTAAATCGTTACAAAAACTCGCTTCCACTCCGTTCCGCTGCAATGTAAATGGAGCCTTATACAACTCACAAAAACAATTGTTTCGTGCGAGGCATTGACCCTCACATTGTCTGTCAGCCAGGACAAGGCGGGCCAATGACATTCGCTGAATAAAACAAAAGCCTTGATCTGTTTAACTAATAAAAAAAACGAGTTGATGTGAGCAGAGTTCAGGTCCAATATCGACGTGATCGGGTGGTTTTATAATTTATATCCTCCTACAGTTTTTTTTATTAAGGGCTTCTCGCACTTCAACCTGGTAGGTTGTTTGACTGCTTTACCGGACTTGCTTGTTGAGGCCTCAATAAATAAAGGCCTCCGGCTAGGGCTAAGGGACTACACGCTAAGGGCAACTCCTGAGGGGTATGGACTTCAGCTTAGGGCATTGCTGAAGAAGCGAGGGTCAAGCTGGATCGAATTAAAATAATCCTACGGCTAAGTTTGTCTGCATTTTAGCCAACTCCAAAAATGTAGATTCTGTATTTGACCCGTATGTGTGTGTCCGCAAGTTACACGAACAAAACTACTGGACCAATTTTGAACGCATCATTCGAAATTCAAAATTAGCTCTCATATACTTAGAAACCCAAACGCTTCTGTATAGTTCAGTTTCCAGTATAGATACTAAACGACGACTCGAGACGGCCGGATGTTCTATATCCATAGGAATAACATTGCGAACATAAAACTTTGTTGCATTTAAAACCTTGTCTCATTTGTACGAGCGCTTTTTTTCGTGACGTTTTATTACGGCGCACTGGATTTCAACCCTCAGCTTAGCGCTGAAAGTTGAAATTCCAACAGCATGCTTCTTAACGCGCTATAGATGCGTTCTGTTAGATTCTCAACGCCTAGATAAGTGCTGAAAATTCAGGGCGTTGTAAAATAAGCACTCGGCCTGTCTGTAAATCTTTGACTAAAAATGTATATTTGTTATTTTTTTTTTTTTTAGAGGAAGGTCATGACCGCTATGTTTTGTAAAGCGGTAGAAAGTTCCCATTTGTTAGTAGATAGAGATGCTATTTTGACTATTGTAATTTTTAACTATGTATCAAGGTAATTTTTAATTAGGTATTTCCTTTCTAACTACCTCCGTAGTCACTAACTACCGCTTCCAGTAAATAAAGCGGCGATGTATGAAAATATATTTTTATTTCCGCAGTGTTATTTCTAATGGCGTGTTATTGTAATAATATTGTTATATTTTGTCATCTTGTGTAATTTAATAATTTTAATCTTGTAATTTTTATGAAGAAGATATTTCAATAAACAATGAATCAAATGTTGGTTTGTTTTAATTTACTTTAAATTATATCACCATAGCTCAATCAATTAAAAGCTAAAACGGTCTAAGAGGATTTACGGATACATTTCGGGCTGTGGCAGATTGATGACCATGAATTGTTACGATGAAGTCTGCAATTGACTATGCATGTGCTTAAAATAATAAAATTGACGAATATAAACTTCGCAAGTCGTAAAAAGTCGTTCGCAATAAAAAATATGTAAATGAAAGATTTTTTATTCAAATGTATTCCTTTTGAATGCGTCATTACGTGAACGCATTTTTTTTTTTTTTTTTTTTATTCGTTCCCGACGGAACAGGCTAAGGTCTGAGACCATGCTGCCTAGTCATCAGTTAACATTTTTCTTGTAGGGTAGATCCAGTTCAATTCATCAGTACGTTAATCCATAATGTTGGGAAATCCAATAAAATTCATTAGTTTTATATTTATCCTTGTATTACGTGAACGCATTCATATCGATTGCTGTCAGTCAAACTGTCACCGCTCTGTCTACGACTGTTCTGAAAGCGAAACACGAAACCATTGTGTACTCCGCTATAAAAGTTTTATAATAATTTAGATAACTTAAATTACCACAAAAATTAAGAATATCACATTAATTCAATTTCAGATAAATAAACAACACAATCGATACATAATCGAGTCGATTTTATAGTATTGCAACCAAGAGAAATTGAATTAAAAACAAAAGATATCTTGAAACGTCACTGATATAATTTTCACGCTGATCATAGTTTCAGAACGCAAGTTCCGTCGCCAGCGGAATACGCGAACAGAGTCCACCGATATTTATCGCAGTCGCTGTATTATCTCGTACGCTAATAAAATACAATAATTCTATGATAATATATTTCTAAAATTATACAGCCTTCGATATTCATTGACACGGGCGCGAGTTTTGTGTGTAATTGTAGACAAAAAATGTGTTAAATAGAGTGAAGGATTTTGCTTGTTTTTTTTGCGATTGTCGGCGCCAGAATGTCTGATGAGCTTGAAGCTCGTATGTGGGATGATGGGGGCTCCCGGTATGAGTCCAGGGACCATGGGCCGTACTTCGAGTCAGCCTTTGCCTCGTCAGAACATTTGGACAGAGCCCCTTTGTTGTCTGAGGTAAGTAAAATAAATTTTATGTATTTTTTTCATCGCCTCATTCTTTATTTTGCTTTTAATAATTTGTATTTTATATTAAAGGATTATTGTGTTTTCAATAAGTGTAAATTTCGCATTTTCCTACTGAGTAAAATATTAAATATTAATTATGGAGCTACCTAATTAGCGTTTTATTAGAAATTCAACAGTACATAATTCGTTATAACTCCAATTAATTGGGGTGCTCTCTACAATATCTTACGCACCTCATTGTTGTTTTCTACAAGTGTGTTCATACATTGTTAACAAAGTTCTGGACATCAAGGATAAAATCGCAGGATAAATTAGTAGTAAGTACTTTTCTTTTTTGTCTGTTGGTAGAACTGTTGCTCAATGTTATTATATTGAAATAGTCTAGTAAGCCACATTGATCGCTGCATCAGTGTAATTTTTTAGGTCATCCGAGGTGCATGTGAACGGGACACTTAGCACAGCCTTTAAAAACATGGTAGAATGAAACTTGCTAAAACATCAAGGAGTTTATTTAGAAATGTTGCTTAATATTAAGTAAGTACTAGCAATAATTAATTAACCATAAATTTTTGATGTTAAAGCATATCCTAACTATAACCTTTTAACTGCCCCAGTGGGATTATTATAACAAATGTTTTCGTGCCCCTGCCACCTCAGTCGTGTTTATACGACTAAGAATCTATGTTCAGTATTGTTTTTTTTTTATCAGTACAAGACCCTATTTATCGTAGATATATTTATTTGTCCATTTACGAGGTGGGCGCTGGGAGCACGGCTAATGATATAAAACCAAGCGGTCAATGGTTAAGCAGTATTTATAACTAATGATCTAGAATAATTTTACTAGGTTAATAATGTCATTCTGAATGTCGACACTTGGACAAATAAACAAAAAGACAGGCAAGATAAAAGAATAATATATTTGGACACAGTTTATGGAACATAAAATACAAATTCAAAATATTTAAATATAATTTCGACAGGGCCGCAAATTGGGCTACTATAATAAATTCACGATAACAGCTAAAACTTTATCATAATAATGAGAGGACACACCAACACAGTCACAACGTACTTACATAATGTTAAAATAAATATTTGATACAGATAAGATAATAACATGTAGACTGTACTACATAAAAAAAGTTTATACTAAAATATTATAAAGAGGTAAAGTATGTGAGGTTGTAGGGCATAGTCTCTGGATCTACTGAACCAATATTGAAAATTCACTAACATTATTTGTGAGTGTCCCTCTGCCTAGCCTTTTCCAAACTATGTTGGGGTCGGCTTCCAGTCTAACTGGATGCAACTGAATACCAGTATTTTACATGGAGCGACTGCCTATCTGAACTCCACAACCCAGTAACTGGGTAATACGATACCCCTTGGTAAGACTGCTTGTCAGATTTTCGGGCTTCTGACGACTCGTAACGACTGTCAAAGAATATGCACAAATAACAGCCGTGACCAATGGCTTAACGTGCTTTTCGAGGCACGGAGCAGTCTCGGTATGAAAAGATGGTCACCCGAGTGAGTGTCATAGGCTATATTTAGTTTTTGAGAGTTCTGTTGCAGATAATATTTATATGTTATCACAGTAAACAAAACCATTATGCACTGATAACTAGTAAAAAGAATATTATAATAGCACTTTGCACGTGACTTCGCCCATGTGGATATCGGGAAGTATCCCAAAAGAATGTGCTACCGGGATAAAGATAAGTATTCTATGTGTCAATCCAGGTCATAAACTACCTCTGTGGCAAGTTTCATCGAGATCCGTTCAGCCGTTAGAGCGTGAAGGGCGGACAAACATACAAACTCACAAACTTGCGCCTTTATAATATTAGTGTGATATTTATGGACATACAATCTGATACTGACAAGCAATTTTAAAAAAACATCAGAAATTTGAATTTCTGTGTCTTCCCTGGATTATCTATAGTTCTGGTCCCAAAGACAAGAACTATATACAGGGTGTAACCGAAAGGGTATATACACACATCAAAAGTGTCTAGGGATCAAGCATTTTTATGCGGATTTCTTGAGATTGAGATGTGGCTTTGTAATAAATTTATGATTTTATAAATTTATATGGATCCTTTTTGGTGCATTTCATAATTTGAAACAGGAACTGTCAATCAAATTCGAGTAAAAGATGAAAATCAGCTGTCAATATTTTCCCTATAAAAACATACAACGCATTGAAGACATTATTAGTGCTACTGTTTCCCTACTACTGATTAAAACCAACGTTATTATGGAGCGGCGACGTCATTTAAGCAGGGAAGAAATGCTCAGAGCCGTGGGAATGATAGAAGCTGGTTCCCGGCAACGTACTGTGGCTTTAGCTCTGAATACAAGTCAGAGTGTTATCAGTCGACTTTGGACACGTTACCGAAGCACTGGTACCGTGGCTGAGCGCCATGAAGGACGGTATCGCTGCACCACACGGAGACAAGACCGATACATTCAAATCTTAACTCGAAGAGCTCCAACAATAACCGCCATGATGTTAGCCGTGAGGCTTCATCACTCTTCAGGGAACTTAATTAGCGACCAAACAGTCAGAAACCGCTTGCATGAAGTGAACCTTCATTCCCGAAGACCGCTACGGGTACCACCTATAGCAATGCACAATCGTAGGATTCGATATCAATGGGCTCTTGAACACAGAAATTGGGCAGAAGAACAATGGCGTTTCGTGTGCTTTTCTGATGAGTCTCGTTTTGGTATGAGACCGGATACAAGACGTATACGACACTGGAGAACCCCTGGACGCCAACAGCGATTAAAATCCTGCCAGGAAGTCCATCCTTATAGTGGTGGAACCATCATGGTATGGGCGGGTATTTGGATCGGCGGAAGAACTGAGTTGATTTGGATCAGAGGCAACCTCAACGCTCAAATTTATGCTGAGACGATTGTATCTGACGTCATCGTTCCTCTACAAGTGCAAATCGGTCCCTTATTTCAGTTAATGCATGATAATGCACGACCGCACACCGCAAGAGTTGTAAGACAGACTCTCGCCGCAGCTAACATCAATGTCCTGCCCTGGCCTGCTCAGTCGCCAGACTTGAACCCGATTGAGCATGCATGGGATATGCTACAGAGAAGAGCTCTGCCGAATATGGAGGGTATCCAGTTGCAAGAAGACCTTTTTTTGTTGTTGCAACGAACATGGGCGGCCATTCCACAGCGTGATTTGGACGAACTCATTTTGAGTATGCCAAACCGATGTTCTTGTGTTGTTAGTGTTCGCGGTAGAAACACGGATTATTAATTGTTTAAGTTACCCAATAAAATTTTAAAGAAAACTGTTATTTCAGTCTTTTTTTCGAACTTTAATGTTAGTGGTTCAAATGTCAAAAATCCCTTTATTAGGAAAATGGCAAATTTCTTTATTAATGCAAAGGTGACTTGGTTTATCGTTACTGTGACAAACGAAAACACTTTATTTGATGAATCCTTAAAGAAAATTTAAATTAATATCAATCAAGAGAAAAGTTATTGCAAAAATATATGTTGATCCCTAGACACTTTTGATGTGTGTATACAACATGTCCCAAAATTCAACGATAAGCCGGCACCAGAGGATGGACCTACTAATGACTACTCGAGAAAAAAAAAGAAAAAAAAATACCTCTACTTTTTTTTAAATTACTTAAAAAAAATGGAAATTCTTCGAAAATGTATACCCCTTATGACACTTTTAACTACCATGACCACAATTTTTCAAATTTTTCAGTTTTTTTGTTTGTATCGGCAACCTAAGTAGTACTACTATTCACCATAATCTTTGAAAATTACAGAATTTTCGTAGTTTTATACAAAAAAACAACCAAAAAAAATTATTTCCCTAAAATTTTGAAAGATTTTAACGTTCAGTACACTTTAAGTCATCGTAGTGTAAAAAAAAAATATGGGCACTACTATGGCAAGTTTTTTTAAAAATTAGCGCAACTAACCTAGATTTTAAATTTGGTATAATACTTTAGGAAAACTAGCCACAAAAAAAAAATAATGACAATTTTTCTAATCAAGAACCAAATTTCATAAGTTGTTGTTAATAGTAATCACTTCTACTATGTGCCCAAAATAGATTTTTGTTGTTGGAAAATGTTGAATGAATGAAACAAATGGTGTCAATAAATGTAAATTTATTGCATTATTAATAATATTATAATAAATGTTCGAACTGTTTACCACCGGCATTAATACAAGCATGACATCGCCTTAAAAAAGATCGTTTTATTCGTCGTGCATATCTTCTACTATTGATATGATCCGCAGCCTGAGTGATTTTTTGGCGAAGGTCGTTCAGTGTTGCAATGGGTTTCGAGTAGACTCTGTCTTTGAGACAACCCCAATAGAAGAAGTCCAGGGGGTTTAGATCGGGTGAACGGGGTGGCCATAAAATAGGACCAAGTCGCCCTATCCAACGCCCTGGATACTCTTGGTTTAAGTATTCTCGCACAGGACGGGCATAGTGAGCTGGGCAGCCATCATTTTGGAACCATATGTTTTGTGGATCACTAATGGGCATGTCTTCTAATAATACTGGCAAGTCATTTTGTAAAAAGTTCAAGTAACTATTGCCATCCAAGTTTCCTTGTAATTCAAAAGGCCCAATCACTTTTCCGTTTAATATGCCCGTCCATAGGTTAACCTTGAATTGATATTGGGATTTGTCTTGTCTCATCAGGTGCGGATTTTCATTGCTCCAGCTATGTAGGTTGTGAAGATTTAAATAGCCATCTCTCTTGCAGGTTGATTCATCCGACCATAGAATATTATCCAAGAATTGGGGATCTTCTCTGTGCTTTTGCAGCATCACACGGCAAAATGCGACTCGTAGTGGATAGTCCCGCGGTAATAACGTCTGCACACGCCTGTAGTGATATGGGTGAAGTCTGTGACGTTTTAGGATTCGATGTGCAGTACTTTTTGGGATTCCCGTAGCTATTTCTATGGCACGTACCGAGGTAGTTGAATCATTTTCAATTTCATTGAGAACGTCTTCGTCGCGTTCCGATCTAGGTCTTCCAGCATTTCTCCTGTCAGATGGTAAACGGCCCTCCGAAAACGCTTGATGCACGTTAATAAATACTCGATAATTCGGGTATCTTTGAGCATTTGGGTACCTTTCTCGATATAATCTGCTAGCAGCACTACCATTGCATCGGCACTCTCCATAAATGAGGTGCATATTAGCGTATTCCAACGGTGTGTATGGTAGCGGCATGATAAACGCTAAACAGTCCAAAATACGCCAAAAGTCCAATTCACAAAACACAGTCCAGTTCAAAATAATGCCAGGTTAGTACAGTTTGCAGATCACTTAATCCAGTCCAAAAAGCCAAGCCAAAAGTCGTTAGTACGAGAGTCACATCAATTGAATACGAAACGGTGCACAGTAAACAAAGAAGCAGAGCGTACTGACTTTGTACTTTGTAGAGAACAGCAACATTCCTACCTGCCCTATTGTTATTTAACAACAAACATCTATCTATCTCTCTCTAACGTATAATCGCTCTCTATCTATCTCTCTCTAACGTATACTATCTATCTCTTTCTGACTTCTGAACTTCACTGACTACGCACATGTCCCTTCCAAATTCTAAGAATTTGCGAAAGAAATCTATTTTGGGCACATAGTAGAAGTAATTACTATTAACAACAACTTATAAAATTTGGTTCTTGATTAGAAAAAGTATCATTATTTATTTTTTGTGGCTAGTTTTAATAAAGTATTATACCATTTTAAAATCTAGGTTAGTTGCGCTAATTTTTTAAAAAACTTGCCATAGTGGTGTCCATATTTTTTTTTACACTACGATGACTTAAAGTGTACTGAACGTTAACATCTTTCAAAATTATAGGGAAATAATTTTTTTTGGTTGTTTTTTTTGTATAAAACTACGAAAATTCTGTAATTTTCAAAGATTATGGTGAATAGTAGTACTACTTAGGTTGCCGATACAAACAAAAAAACTGAAATATTTGAAAAATTGTGGTCATGGTAGTTAAAAGTGTCATAAGGGGTATACATTTTCGAAGAATTTCCATTTTTTTTAAGTAATTTAAAAAAAAGTAGAGGTATTTTTTTTTTCTTTTTTTTTCTCGAGTAGTCATTAGTAGGTCCATCCTCTGGTGCCGGCTTATCGTTGAATTTTGGGACATGTTGTATACATACTAAACATGTTAAGTTATTCACAACTAAATGAAGAGAACGAAAAAGGTTTATACACAAAGGTTGATACAATTATTTCAAACTAAGAGAACATGGCATAATCTAAGATTTTAATCAATATTTAATTTATTACTCTTCACAAGGGCACAGAAGCTAATAATAATTAGTTTAACACACAGTAAATTAGTTTATTGTCTTAGATAAATATGTTATCAATATTTTAGATACTTACAAATGATATAGTACAGACATCTTATCAGAGCATACAATGTAACTAAAATCTAATCTCGCTCTGAAAAAAAATGGTCTATCTTGAATGAATTTTAAATAGAATGAATATTTAATAAGAAAATAGCATCATAACTATTCTGAAAAATAATAAAACAAATTATCAATGTTAGTATTCATTTGCTTTCTACAATATAATTGAAAAAAATATTCGTATTAAAAACATTTCCAAAATTTGAAAGACATGTGACATCTAAGACCAAGCCTCACTGGGCCCGCGTGGTGGATGACTTATTGATGGCCCAGGCCCTCTCAAAGAGAGGAGACTTTTTTTGGGGGTTGGTTATCATCAAATGACTCCTCTCGCTTTGGGTGGAGCAGAAGTGAGTGTCAGCCTCTTACTGACTAAAACCCATCCATGTTCCTTCCTTAACTCTTTGTGTGCCGGGGTAGCGGTAACCCTTTCGGACAATCCCGCTGACCGGTCAGGCTTCGGCCCTAACCCCTTCCCAAATGCTGACATCTTTTTGAGGCGCGCGCGAACACACGACGTACGCGCTGTCCGGCACGGGCCTGGTCCTGATCGGACGGTGAGCTACCCATTACTCACCGTCCGCAGGCCCGCGCCAGAGATGAGGCCTATGTCCCACCCAATGGCACCCAATAGTGGGAACAGTGCAGGCTGATTATATTATGAACATTTTTCACTTGACGTAAATGGGACTTGACGTAATAAATAAAACAATTCCTACTACCTAAGTTTTTTTTTTACCATGGCGATCTCATTTGCGCTCCCTTCTGCTTACTAACGAGACAGCTGACAGTTTTTTTCCTACATTTTTAAAATACTATGAAAGATATAACAATGAAACTTATTCATAAAATATTCATAATATTCCCACAATTTAATGAAACCTTGTAGATCAGAAGCGTGAAATCGTAATCATAAACCAACTTTATCATTCTCACATTATACACTTATTGCAGAATATAATCATTCTCATAGTTTCTTTAATAAATCACTTTAATTAAGAATGATTAGTGGGGCTCGTGGCTACATAATAACAGCTTCACAGCAATCACTGCACGCCCAGTAACTGAGTTGTAAAGGTTAGATAGCCAGTGACGTTCAAAAGTGCCTTACTTGTGCCTATTTGAAATAAATTATTTGACTTTGACTTCGACAGCCGCTCCATGTAAAATACCGGTAAGTCTAGAAGCCGACTCCAACTGAAAAAGACGGGAAAAAGCTAGGCAGGTGATGATGAGTGATAAATGTTTTATTTTTCACTTAGCCTACATTGTCCCATTGCTGAGCAAAGGTCTCCCACAAATCCTTCCAGACACCTTTTTATAACTCCACCTGGATCCACCCCTTGCGGTATGCGTCTAGGTCGTCTCGCCACCTTTTCCTTGCCTTGACGACGCCGTCCATCTTCAGGCACCCACCTTGTTGCGACTATTGCCCAGCCAGCGGTCACTTTGCATTCGGCTAACATGACTCGCCCGGTCCCATATCAGCTTGGTAGCCTTTTTGCCTATGCGTAGAATCCCCGTTCTGGAACACAGCGTGGTGTTTCGTATTCTCTCTGTTCGTTTAAAGCCCCAAAATGCGCACCATAGATTAAATTATTAAAATTAATTCATATGAAAATGAATCAGTTTTAGCTCTTCATTATTATTAGCCTATCCACTGATTATAGTTCGACATTCAAGCGCCATTTAACACGATCTTCGACCACTCTCATTTGACTGCTACCCTTTGAAAATTGACGCTCCATATTGCTTGACTTACATGAATGAAAAACACGTGGATTCATCTATCTATATCTATATCTTCTATATCTATATTCTATATCTATATCTATCTATACATATAATAAAACAGTAAAAAAACTGTGTCTGTACATTGAATATATTAAAAAAATAATAATTGTGGGGGGTTTAGAAACAGTAATAGAGCACGAATCCAAAAAAAAAATTTTGTCTGTATGTCTGTTTGTCTGTTTGTTTGTACACGCTAATCTTCGGAACTACTGGACGGATTGAAATGTTTTTTTTTTTTGTTGTATAGGTATTAAGTCTAGGCAACATATAGGCTATAATTTATCTTGGAAACTTGAACACCTGATGCAGAACCGCAACAGACCAGCTAAACTATAAGAGATACAAAAATGATACCATAGCCAAAATTGTTCCACGTGATGAGCATTTTCTGCTGAGAGAATAAATTTGAAGATCTGGAACACCTGATGTGGAACTCCAAGAGCCCAGCTACACTATAACATATATAGGAATGACGTCTTAGCAAAAGTTGTTCCACCTGATGAGCACTCTCTGTTGACGTATAAAAATTGAAGATCTGGAACACCTGTTGTGGAACTCCAAGAGCCTAGCTATACCATAACACATATAGGAATGACGTCTTAGCAAAAGTGGTTCAGACTGATGGGCATTTCCTGTTGACTTATAAAAATCGAAGATCTGGAACACCTGTTGTGGAACTCCAAGAGCCTAGCTACACCATAACACATATAGGAATGACGTCTTAGCAAAAGTGGTTCAGTCTGATGGGCATTTCCTGTTGACTTATAAAAATCGAAGATCTGGAACACCTGTTGTGGAACTCCAAGAGCCTAGCTACACCATAACACATATAGGAATGACGTCTTAGCGAAAGTTGTTCAGCCTGATGAGCACTCTCTGTTGACGAATAAAAATTGAAGATCTGGAACACCTGTTGTGGAACTCCAAGATCCTAGCTACAACATAACACATATAGGAATGACGTCCAAGCAAAAGTTGTTCAATCTGATGGGCATTTTCTGTTGACTTATAAAAATCGAAGATCAGAAACATCTGATGTGGAAATCAAAGCTATCACTAATTTTACGTGTAATTATAAAATAACATAAACTGGGAGTACCTGCACGCGGTGAAGGCGGTAACAGTTTAGGACTGATTTTCGATGACGATGGTATATCATTGAAAATGTGACTCTACTGGCCAAAACTCCTATTTATTTTTTTATTTTATCGTATGAATATGCCTACGGGCTTATGTTGTTTAAGTGTTTAATTTTCTTTTCCATTTATCTTCGTGACACGGTAGCGTACCCGGTAACGCAGGGGAGCAGTCATTTTAATTTAGATTTTTATTGATCAGGTATCTTCACAATAAAACTATGACTATGCCTAGAAAGAGGTCAAATCTTTCCCAATGTTTCAAGAGAGCTAAAAGATTGAGGATCATAAGATCCCAAGAATCTACCGAAGAGCGTCAGAAGAGACTTGATGCTGTTCGAGAACATAAGGCTGCAACTCGCTCCGTGGAAACCTCTTCGGGTCGCGAAGCACGCCTGCGTTCTCAGCGTATTCATTAGGTCTCTAGAGACCAGTGAAGAATATGATGCGCGACTGACCGCTGATCGTGAACGTCATGTATTGTCTCGCGAGTCAGAGACGTTCACGGAAAGAGAATTACGCTTGAGTTCCAAGCGTATCTACGCATCGACTTCTAGGTCTCTAGAGACAAGTGGGGCACGTGATGTGCGACAGACCGCTGATCGTGAACGTCATGTATTGTCTCGCGAGTCGGAGACGTTCACGGATAGAGAATTGTGCTTGAGTTCCAACCGTATCTACGCATTGACTTCTAAGTCTCTAGAGACAAGTGGGGAATATAATAATGCGGTTACCAAAATGAAAACGATGACAAATGGACTGTATGTTGGTGGTTGTTGGAATGAAATAAAACTAAAGCTCAGTGTGATAAAAGATTTAAATGGGAAAAATAATAAAAAATAACATAAATGGCGACCCCGTTGTCGCTGGCATAAGCAACAGGGTCCGCGTACGAAGTCGCGGGCAGAAGCTAGTAAATAAATAAATGAATGAATACAGACTATCAATTAGAAACAAGATAATTATCTAATAGGTTAATGGAATGTTTACAAATAAAGACATTTATACACGGAAAATATAAATAAATATGGTGATTAGTCACAGGGCTATTTATGTGCATATATTAATATAAAATAAAAATAGCTAAGAACGGTTAAGATGGAGTAATTTACATAATTATTACTTACAACGTATTTGAAAACTTTTTTTGCGTGGATAAAATTATATTACTTACTACGATCTTAATTCAATGATCTCTCAAAGATATCTTCTTCAAGTTTTCCAAAAAGATTAAATGTATAGTCGTATATTTCTGAATCCAAGAGTTAGGTACTACATCAGAGGTAATCATTTTGATTGCATGATGATATGCATTCTTCCTGGTACCAACACCCCTAAGTCTATCAAGGTCTCCAAGTATTCAAGTGGCAAAGAAAACGTATGAAAACCACGACCTTCCATAGCCTCCATACGTTAAACGTCGTAGCTACAATAAGAAATAAAACTCTTAGAGACCCCATAACTTTTGAAGATGTATCGTAAAGAAAAGAGGTCACAAATCTTTTATGTAACATGTTGCTCAAGTATCGACCTTCATCTAAGTCAGGGGTTCCCAAAGTTATTTCGTGTACCTACCCACTTTGAGAACAATTATTTTTTAGCGTCCCATTTTTCACCTTCTGAAAAACCACTATCTAGAGTTCTAGATGAAATTACAAATCGCCCCCTAAGCCTCTACACAACGCTAAGTACTAACAGCCGCACAGGTCGATCTGTCAGGTTAAGCTACGCTTGCCGGGGTTGGCCGTGGATGGTTGACCATCTTTACATACCGAGACTCCGTGTCTCGGAAAGCACGTTAAGCCGTTGGTCCCGGCTGTCATTTCAGCATCTTTGACAGTCGTTACGGGTCGTCAGAAGCTCGAAAATCTGACAGCCAGTTTCACAAAGGGGTATCGTGTTACCCAGTTACTGGGTTGTGGAGGTCAGATAGGCAGTTGCTCCATGTAAAATACTGGTATTCAGCTGCATACGGTTAGACTGGAAGCCGACCCCAACATAGTTGGGAAAAGGCTAGGCAGATGATGACATAAGCAAACTTTACCATTCAATTAGGGAATATTTCGTTACCCCCGTTTGCTAAGGACGATACCCTCAAAGCAATAATCCTTTCGGGTTTGTTGACTGTACAATATAAGTACTTACCTACTTCCATACATGTTTCGAAGTTGCAAAGTGGGTAAACAACTTATGTCGAGTCAATATAGATTTTTATTATGGATTCATGAGATTCCGTCGGGTCTCCATCTTGTTTGAGTTGAGTGATATATTGTGTGCGCAGTACCAAGTCTCGGTGTACTCAGTAGCGAAACGAATGCGATTATCCTATACATCTTCTATATATATATATATAAATAAAATTGGAGTGTCTGTTTGTAATATTGAAATAACCGTTTTTTACTTGATACATGTATATGAATATAATACCGTACATACACCAAAATAACAATTTTTATATTATTGTCTGTCTGTTTGTTCCGGCTAATCTCTAAAATGGCTGGATTTTAACGGGACTTTTATTGGCAGGAAGCTGATGTAATAAGGAGTAACTTAGGCTACGTTTATTTTGGTAAGCGGGATTGTCCGAAAGGGTTACCGCTACCCCGGAACATAAAGGGCTACAGAAGGAACATGGATGGGTTTTAGTCAGTAAGAGTCTGACACTCCCTTCCGCTCCACCCAGAGCGGGAGAAGTCATTGGATGATTTCCCAGCCTTAAAAAAATAAATTAAAAAAACCTACGTTTATTTTAGAAAAATAATATTGTTAAGCAGGACGAAGTTCGCCGGGTCAGCTAGTTTAAAATACGAATCGATAAAAAATTTAAAATAGGGATGATCATTTTTTCTTTTCGAGTGGTTAGTGACTAACCTGGTGTCAGAGTTTTCATGCTGCCCATGGGCCTCTGACTTAGTTTCACATGCGGTTGAGAAATATCTCTCTGGCATCTCCGGTTTCCTCACGATGTTGTCCTTCATCGATTTTTAAGCAAGTGATAATTACACAATACGCACATGAATCTGAAAAGTCAAATCGTGGCTTGGGTTCGAACTCCAGACCCATGATTTGGCAGTCCGACGGTCACACCACTAAGCTGTTGGGAATGTTGGGATGATGACCAACAGTCATTTTCCCCGTCAGCTAGATTATTAAAAAATATTAGACACGTATTTTTTCTTTTTTCACGTAATCTAAAGATTACGTCGATACATTGTGTTAAACTGTGGCATGACGTCACTCCTATGTAGACGTTACACTGTATTATTGATCGAAGCTGTGTTGTATGTTTTGCGTCACTCGCTAGCTGGTGGATTCATATTTTAATATCCGATTCAATTAAAATGCGTTAGTGTATATACGTCTTCTATTAGAGCGGTAAATCGATTCCCACGTTTTAATCTTGATGTTATACAATCGCTGGGTGAGTTGCGCTCAATTACGTGTGAGCAATAGTTCGACATAACCCGTTTGATTCTTTCTTAATCATGTCCTAAGCAAATTAAATCTATACTAATATTATTAAGAGGAAATATTTGCATGTATTTTTGTAACGAATAAACTTACAAACTACTTAACGGATCTAGATGAAACTTGGCACACAGATAGATTAAAGTCTGGAATAGCATAATAAGCTTTTTATCCCGGAAAAATGTACGGTTCCCGTGGGATAATTTCCTACATACCTACACGCGGGCGAAGCCGCTGGCAAAAGCTTGTATAAATTATTGGACCAAGTTATATTATAAAATTGATTTATCATAGTTCGACTTGTCCGCTCGAAGATGTTTTGTCAAAAGTAAAACTTAAGTACTTAGTACTAAAGTAACCTGAAGTTTGACAATCTCTAAGTTCTTGTAGAGATTGTCAAACTTCAAGTCAATCTGAATGCTGCAAGATGGGGTCTTGTTTGAGTTCGCAACTATTCGGATAGGCCTGGAACAAACAAGACGTTTAAATTCTCTAAATTATGTAGGTATTTGGTGTACGTTAAAACTCTAATGAGTTGATGTTGGCAACACTTTTATTGTATTGAATGTAAATGTACAGACGCAAGCACATCAAGCTATCCCTAACTGTCAAATTTTCCCAATTAAAATTGAACCTTACGTCTTTGCAATAAAGTTGAAATACTATCAAAGAAATTTGACAGATTGTGGTAACTTGATGTGCTGGCCTCTGTACTACTATGGAGACACTTAGCGTAAACTAACGTTTCAATCGATCAACATCACGGCAAAATGCACTGATTTTTGACAGATCGTTTCGTGTCAGTCTTTTATCCTAAATTAACTTTGTCAGATAGATAGCCTGACAGACAATCTACGTGCGATAAGGTAAATAAAATAGCTTATACAGTGTGTTAAGTAGGTTAAACGAGAGAAATACATATTTTCAGGGGTCATAAAAATGAACAACTTTGACTATGGAACTATATCTGAAATCTCGACAAAAACACTCAGCTGTTCAGTACATTTATGTACTACGCTCCCGCGCGGTTTCACCCGCTGCTCGGCTCCTATTGGTCGTAGCGTGATGTTACATAGCCTATAGCCTTCCTCGATAAATGGACTATCCAACACAATAAGAATTTTTCAATTCGGAACAGTAGTTCCAGAGATTAGCGCGTTCAAACAAACAAACCCTTCAGCTTTATAATATTAGTATAGATAAACCAATCATAGGCACTGAATTGTCAAGAGATCGGTCAGTCAGAAAGCTGAAGCTAGTTGCCCATTCCAAAGCAGTAGGTACGTATGGAGAAGAACGGGAAAAAGTCCATGGACACTCTTTTAAACAAAATATGGTTACAAAATATTGGTTACATAATTCATATTAATATAATATTATACATGTGAGAACGATGCCGAACGTTAAAAACATCCGATATAAAATATGTAAAAATAGTTCAAAAATTAAATTAAAATAAGCCATAGCCGCTAAGAGATGACCAGTCTCTACAGACAGCGCCCGTTCACGAACATGACGCATGGATTAGCACCATTCAGCTCAACCATTTTGAAAAGAGCTAAATGATCCAACACACACATCTGCCAATCCCCGCGGCTAAAGACAGAGTCGTGTCACTTCTACAAAAACCTATCAACTATTCTATTCATCATTTAAATTTTAAAGGTTCGAATGCTGTCAGATTATTACCAGCCATGTTCAACATAAGTTTTCACTCAGGCTCTACAGTACCTATAGAAACTCCATGGACACTCTTTAAAATCAAAATCTGGGTTACATCATGCATTTTAATTCCACTCCATAATTTATCGATGTTAAGCAAAATCTGTACCACAATAACTGTGCCACTCCATGACCTAGTTTAAACAATAAATAATCTGACAAACAATGTAAAAATGTGAAGTTATTTAACCAGGCAAACGCCCGCAGAGTATAGCTGTTGAAATATGCTGTGCTGTCGTCACCCGCTATCAATTTTTTTGTATATACGTGCCTGATAAGAATAAGCTACATATTTTTTTGCGGCAGGATTTTACATCCGTTGCGTAAATACAGTTTTACCCAAACTCAAAGCATTTATCACTACATAGTATAAAGCAAAGTCGCTACCCGCGTTCTAATGTCTGTATGTATGCTTAGATCTTTAAAACTACACAACGGATTTTGATATTTATTTATTTATTTATCCTTCCACTGGAACGCCATACAGCAATTACACCAATGGAATAAAAATTACTTCATGTGCTGCTTTCCATTTATCCTGTGCGCGCTGGAAATCGAACGGGCGCCGATGAATATCCACGCTCACATTGTCACGCAGCGTCAATTGCTCCGGTGTTTCATAATTTCATCCATATTGCGCTCCTTCTTTGCGTTTTTAGAGGCTTAATGTATTTAAAACAATAAAACATATATATGTATACAACGAAATAAAAAAAAAACAGAAAATTTTAATGTCATCCTGCCTGACGTTTCATGTTTGATGCAGTTTTTAACTACACAACGGATTTTTTAATAGATAGAGTGATTCAAGAGGAACGTTTATGTGTATAATTTGTCGACATATTATGCGGGCGAAGACTAATGTGGAAGAGAAGTGGAAGCTAGTTTCAAATAAACCAATTACAGGCACTTTTAAATTGTCAATGGGTCGGTCAGTCAGAAAGATGAAGCTAGTTGCCCATTCCAAAGCAGTAGGTGCCTATGGAGAAGAACGGGCAGGAAACTCCATGGACACTCTTTTAAATCAACAAAACTGGGTTACATCATTAATGTGAGAACGATGCAGAACGTAAAAAAGCGTCGATAATTAAAATATAAAAAAAAACAAAATTAAATTAAATTTTAAACGGCCGTGGCTGCTAAGAGATGACCAGTCCCTACTGACGGCGCCCGTTCGCGAACATGATGCATGGATAGCACCATTCAGCTCAACCATTTTGAAGGGAGCTAAATGATCCAACACATGCGCGTTAGTTTTGGTTTGGCTAACGAAACAAATCATAAAATGCTACTGAGAAACATTTAGATGGAAAGCCAATAACACTGCCCGACCCGAGATTTGAAGACAGAACCTCATTCCACCACGAGGCAGTCAAGTCAAGGCAGTAAGTTCGAAAAATGTTATTTCTTCTATTCTTGGATTAGACCTGGATTAATAGGATACGTTTTATCCCGGTAGTACAGCGGCCAGCACATCAAGCTACCCCAATCTGACAAATTTCTTTGATAGATTTTCAACTTTCTTACAAAATTATAAGGTTCATTTTCAATTGGGAATATTTGACAGTTTAGGATAGCTTGATGTGCTGGCGTCTGTACGTTCCATTGGGATAATTTCCGACATCCACATTCCACACGGGCGAAACTGCGGGCAAAATTTAGAACATAATAAATAAACAATCCGTCACCGCTAATTAGTTACTTCTCAAAATAGAATTCTTCTTAGAAATGTTTGTACAGAAAATATCACCTGTCTACACTATAAATAACATTATTTTATTGATATTATGTTATTTACGTACAGCCAGCACATCAAGCTACACCAATCTGTCAAATATCTTTGATAGATTTTCAACTTAATTACAAAAGAATAAGATTCATGTTCAATTGGGAATATTTGACAGATTTCAGTCAGTTCATTTTCAGTGTTCAGGTTTTACGTTCTCCCATTTCACCTTATAAACAACACATCTTATTTTTTTTTATAATTATCTGCCACCAAGCCTGATTTTCGTCTATTAGGATTCCGTACACAAAATGCGCCAAGCCAATGGGACCCCTGTTAAACTATATAAAAAAAAATGTGTGCGTGTACTAGCGTACACTCGTAAGAAGTGAAACTTCTTTATGACGTTATTTTTCAAAAAATTATTTACTATATGCAACTTTACAGAAATTGGTTAAATAAGGTTAAATTAGATAAAGTTGTTGTTGTAGTTGTTGTTGTTGTAGTTGTTGTTGTTGTTGTTGTTATTGTAATACCAATCCCTACTCCGCTGGAGAAAGTATACTTCGAATCACGCGTGGTAGGGATAAGAAGATGGCGCGTAACGGAAAAATGTGACGCGTAACGAAAAAATGTTACACTAAATTTATTTCCAACCCCGATAAAGAAGTTTCACTTCAAATATTGTACCGTGGTACAGTTTGTATACAACACGCACTTGTCCACTTTCTATGCTTCTGTAACTTCGTGTACGACACGCACTTGACCACTTTTTACGCTTCTATAATTTTCCCAAAAGAAAATTTGAAGCCCATCTTACATAGCGATCCTGACGGTTATATTATATGGCAGAAATAATCTTCTTAAAGGCTATACAATATTCCCCGACGGATTCAAAGTCCGCTTCGTATTTGAATGCGGCTCTATTTGAATTTATGGGACGGCTTATTGGACTACTCTAGGCAATTTGAAAGACACAAAAAGTTTTATTCGGGACGTAAATTGGCATGGCCCGGTTTCGCTTTTAACATAATTCTTCTGTTAAATTAAATATACTATCTAGAAAATTAAGATATTAGGAGATTTAGGGCTGATTTCGCGAATGATATTGAACGCGATCAGCGTATAAACAACACACGAGCTGTCGCGTTCAAGGGCTTCCTTTTTATTTTTTTTGGAGTTGGGATATCGACAAATGACCCCCGCTCTGGGTGGAGCGGAAGGGAGTGTCAGTCTCTTACTGACTAAATAGTCCATTGAAATGTTACATTAGCTTTGCATTTTTTAGAGGACGCAATTTTATTTTTGGGACATGTTTGGGGGGTCAATAGAAGCTTAACCTCAAGTTGGTGGGGTCGCCACCCTTGTCCCCCGGCCGCCATCTTGGAAAAAGGGTGAAAACACTTTTTTCGCGATATCTCGAAAACAATGCGTCTTACAAAAAAAATGCAATGACATAATTTGTAGCAAATTGTTTTGCCTACAAATATGTAATACAACTTTTTGCCCTAAATTAAAAATTATAGAAGTTATAAGCAAAAAAGGGAGATTTTTTTTATAAAAATTTTCTTTTTTGCTCTATAACTTTTTTTTTATACATTTAAAAAAAAATACTTCTAACCAATCTTGTAGATGATCCTTTGAGGAAATTTTTTCCCTATTTTGTTTTAAATTTCATTCATTAATAACGCTGTTACAGCGCTCCAAAGTTGACCGGGTTCGTCAATGTTCATGAGAATCCGGTCGAAACGAAATGTTTAACTTATTTTTGTTTTTTTTTTTATTGTAAATATATTCTTACAAGAATTTTGTTCAATTAAAAAAACAAATCAAACTTGATAGATCTTCTCAAAACTGCTCTTTCAGGGGTTGGTATTTCTGTCGACCAAGCTGAATCAGATGCATCATGATTTTGTTATTATTGTGGCAGAGGACATTGCCATTCTTGTATTGCTCACGGCATTAGGCACTAGACAGCTTTTTTTTAAGGCTGGAAATCATCCAATGTCTTCTCCAGTTCTGGGTGGTGCGCTAGGGAGTGTCAGACTTACTGACTAAAACCCATTAATGTTCCTTCCGTAGCCCTTTATGTTCCAGGGTAGCGGTGACCCTTTCGGACAATCCCGCTTACCCGGCAGGCTTGGCCCTAAAGGGCCCCTTCATGTGCTGACATCTCTTTGAGGCGCGGGTGGAACATAAACGCGCCATCCAGCACGGGCCTGGTCCTGATCGGGTGGTGAGCCACCCATTGCTCACCGCCCGCAGGCCCGCGCCTACGGTGGCCGGGAGTCTTTACGTGGCTCCCAACGCCCGGGGCGTCTCCCGCGGCGGCTGGGACGGGAGGACCTTTCTCTCTTCCATCCCGCCACCTCCTTCGCGAGCATGACTGTTTCGCAGAAGGAGGTGACTGCCTCCTTCTCCCTCTCACTTCGGACCATGGCTTGCACCAGGGCCGGGCGCGAGAGGTCGCCGCCGCCGATCGCCTCTACGAGAACACGGCGGTGCTCCGCCCAAGTGGGGCAGGTTTCCACCGTGTGCTCCCTCTGGGCGATCCTCGCAGTGGTGACACCCGGGCGTTTCCTCCCGCCTGATTATGAGCAGGAACCTCCCGAAACATCCATGTCCGGTGAGGATCTGCATAGGCGGTAGGTGAGGGCGCCGTGACGTCTCTCTAGCCACTCCTCAAAGAGGGGCCTTATCGCCACTGACGTGGCGTGCCCTAGGTACAAGACAGCCTAACATTTATTTTTCAAAACCTTCAAAAGGGAGCACATCTGCTCAGATATAGCCCTTCAAGTTTTATGTATGGAGATCTCATAACACAGAAGTTGCTTTTTCAGGATGTGATACAACATCAGCAGCCTATAAAATGGGGAAATTAAATCGTATTAAAATTATGGAGAAACATCCTTAATTAGCTGGTGGTACCGCACTATTCCATCTTTGCTCACTCTTGTTGGCGAACGTTTTTTCATATCTTTATACGGCTTTATACCAGCTAATTCAATTGCTGATGTTGTATCACATCCTGAAAAAGCAGGTTTTGAAGAATTAATGTTAGGCTGTCTTCTGCCACATTAATAACAGAATCATGAGATCGGGATGCAGTAAGCGCAGCAGAGACGATGATTGAATCTGCATCTGATTCAGCTTGGTCGACAGAAATACCAACCCCTGAAAGAGCAGTTTTGAGAAGATCTATCACGTTTGATTTGTTTTTTTAATTGAACAAAATTCTTGTAAGAATATATTTACAATAAAAAAAAAACAAAAATAAGTTAAACATTTCGTTTCGACCGGATTCTCATGAACATTGACGAACCCGGTCAACTTTGGAGCGCTGTAACAGCGTTATTAATGAATGAAATTTAAAACAAAATAGGGAAAAAATTTCCTCAAAGGATCATCTACAAGATTGGTCAGAAGTATTTTTTTGTAAAATGTATAAAAAAAAAGTTATAGAGCAAAAAAGAAAATTTTTATAAAAAAAATCTCCCTTTTTTGCTTATAACTTCTATAATTTTTAATTTAGGGCAAAAAGTTGTATTACATATTTGTAGGCAAAACAATTTGCTACAAATTATGTCATTGCAATTTTTTTGTAAGACGCATTGTTTCCGAGATATCGCGAAAAAAGTGTTTTCACCCTTTTTCCAAGATGGCGGCCGGGGGACAAGGGTGGCGACCCCACAAACTTGAGGTTAAGCTTCTATTGACGCCCCAAACATGTCCCAAAAATAAAATTGCGTCCTCTAAGAAATGCAATATTCGGTCCTTAAATTGTAACATTTCAATGGACTAAAAACCCATCCATGTTCTTTCTTTAGTCCTTTATGTTCCGGGGTAGCGGTAACCCTTTTGGACAACCCCGCTTACCCGGGCGTTCAAGACCTGTCAGAGTCAATATTCCACAGAAACTATGTTCTTGAATGCGATTACCGCCTAAACCGCGTTTAATAGCTGTCATTGTCAATATTTTCTCTGGAACATTGACACTGACAGTTCGTAAACGCAGTCTTCTTCCTTTTTCGTGTGGTTAGTGACTAACCTGGTGTCAGAGTTTTTATGCTGCCCATGGGCCTCTGACTTAGCTTCACATGCTGTTGAGATATATCTCTCAGGCATGCTGGTTTCCTCACGATGTTACGAACGCGGTTAAATGTGTTGATTGCGTTCAGGGTGAAATTCCCACTTAGTAAGGTAAATTCTAGGCTGGATTGCTGTTATATATAAATTACAGCAATGAATTCAAACATTCCGTAAATTGTTATGCTCAAGCAGATCCACTATAATAAGAGCCCTATGTTAGTGCGAACAACTTTTCCCTAATGCCTAAATTCGACAGTCTAAATTATATCTTTATGTTTAGTGTCATTTAAATACTTTTAGGAGTAGTGGTGGCCCCGTGGTAACACGACTTACGAGTAGTTAGTCATGCGTTCGAAACCTGACAGGCGCTTTTTTTTTATGAGCCTGTTATGTCCCACTGCAGGGCAAAGGCTTCCCTTCCATCTTTCCATTTTTCCCGTAAGTCCTGGGTAGGTCGTAGGTCCTGGTCCTTTTCGTAGGTACCTAGAAAAAAAAAGAAAAATATTGAATACCTCGGGTCAATCCTTTAGATAGACGTCCAATTGAGAGAATGTTAACAATCAATCTGCGAAGATCAATCTGCCGAGCCTTTTCCCAACTATATTGGGGTCGGCTTCCAGTCTAACCGTATGAGGCTGAATACCAGTATTTTACATGGAGCGACTGCCTATCTGACCTCCACAACCCAGTCACTAACATACCCCTTGGTAAGACTGGCTGTCAGACTTTCGGGCTTCTGACTACCCGTAACGACTGTCAAAGATTCACGAATGACAGCCGGGACTAACGGCTTAACGTGCTTTCCGAGGCACGGAGGAGTCTCGATATCTGAAGATGGTCACCCATCCACAGACCAACCCCGGCAAGCGTAGCTTAACCTAATGGATCGATTCGTGCGGCTGTAATAACTTACCCACGAGCTCCGCAACAATGTGCCCCAAATTATACAGTCAAAATGACAACACCAAAGTTTTGCATAATGTGAAGGTCAACCTTCTCAGTCTAGCTCAAGCCTCCATCTCATTTGACCTATGTGTCATCTGCCTTGTCCTCTAATATTGTTTACATGCCATCGCTTTCTGCTCCTCTGGCGTCGCGTCTTTGTTTATAAAAGGTCATGCGGTCATTAGCCGGAGCAGTTAAGGTCTTCGAGTGAGTCTATCTAGCAGGCCCAACGAGATTTATCAACAGGCGATGGCTTTTCATAAAGACATTAATTTGTACCTAAAGAAAAGAAATCTATAGGTACTAATATTATAAAGCTGAAGAGTTTGTTTGTTTGTACGTACTAATCTCTGGAACTACTGGTCCGAATTGAAAAATTCTTTTTGTGTTGGATAGTCCGTTTATCGAGGAAGGCTATAGACCATGGAACATCACGCTACGACCAATAGGAGCCGAGCAGCGGGTGAAACCACTCGGGCGCAGCTAATAAGATATATTTTGCGATTGATAGAATTACGTTTTTATGAAGTGTCTGGGAAGCTTAAATACTTTCAGATCGCCCAATAGTGTTCGGAGTTGGAAACGTACCTTACAAATCCAAAATTTCAACTTTCTGTGACTTTATTTTCTTTCTTTCTTCAGAAGGTTTTCGTTATTTAAACAAACGTCCAGCCAGCGGACCCTATTTTAACACGTTGACCGCCAACGCGGTCACCGGTGAGCCGCGAACAATAGTTTTTCTATTGTGTCTGCTACGTGGTAGTCAACGACTTAAATACTTCTCTTGTATTGAAGACCTTGTGTGAGTCTTCGCGTGAAAATCTAACGTTTGGGTGACAAGAAAATTGCATCATATACTTAAACTCACGCCTTTTTACAATGTCTGGGCAGAACATACTGAACGCAACTTGCGATCCTTACCCGATTGCCTGTTGCGAGTACTACGCACTTGATTTTTCTGATGAACATTACCAATATGGTAACTCGATGTACCTACTTCTAGGACTTCGCTTCACGCGTTTCACTCGCTACTGCCTTGTAAATACCGTTTATCATTCGAAAACTGAGTGCAACAGTAAATAATAATTATCCGCTAGCGCGGAAAGTATTTTTAAAATTCGAACCTCTCTATTCAATAAATTTTCTGTACCGCGAGTCCACTGAAAAATGCATTAATACTTTTTTTATGTCAGCTCATTTTTATAATACTCCCACTGCAGCACTGGCCACATAGAAAAAAAAACAGATAAATCTATAGATATCTGGTTTTTTTTACCGGCCAGCACGACGACGCATGAAGAACTTTTTTAAATTTTCTTCTGAATATCAAAGTATTTTAAATCACTTTCCATCATTATCGATTGTTTTCAAGTAAACTGTTATTAATAACAACAGGAAAACTCTTATCAAACTAATTAAACAGTTACACCAGTTAACTAATACATTGTTAACGTAACCAATCGTTACCACGCTTCACCGCCCTCGACTCTGGCAACACTGCTGCTAGTCAACCAGGCATTTCATTCACCGTTATTTTTATATGCTTATTCAATAAACACACAGACCTTAGTACTGTTGTATAGAATCGAGTTTTTCTAACTGAACAGACAGCTGTGCTGCTGGGGAGTTCGTCGCTGCGCTTCTTCCCAGATAAAGCTCTAGGAAGTGGTGAAAGGTGGACGTTTTATGGGACGGTCTCATACAGTGTGTTAGGTTAAACGAGGGTCATACTTTCAGGTTGTATAGTACTCATGAAAATCAACAACTTTTCCGAAATAAGAAAAAAAAAATCAGCTGTTCCATAGATTTTGAAGAATTATGCGAACCTAAATGTACTGAACAGCTGTTTTTTTCGTGATTTCAGGTATAGTTCCATAGTCAAAGTTGTTCATTTTCATGAGTATAGAAACCCCTGAAAGTTTGTCCCTCGTTTAACCTAACACTAGTAAAGGAGAAACCCAAACTCCATAGAAACTTGGGCCTGGCGTTACAGAGTTGGAATTTTGCCATAAAGTAGAGCACCTAGGAAGATTTCACGAGCCCAATTTTCACGTCTCTCAGCAATGGCCAAATTGGTAAAATCAGAAAATGTTTACATGTTAGGTTATTTTTTTTAAACAAAAGCGGTGAATTCAGAAATAATATTACTGAAAACCTCAGCAAAAAATTATGTTCGCTATATAAGGCCCACTTACATTACTAATGGGTTGCATTTTTAAACATTGTATTTACTACCAGGGGATTTGATGCTTTCTCAAACCACAGTATACTGAGATTGCAACAATAGGTTTATTTAAATAAAAACCGTATTATTGAGATAGGGTTTTATTTATCACCTTCTTCGTTAGGATTATCATAATATTATAAAACAGTATCTAGGAATTGTGCAGGCAGTAACTCATTACACTGGTGCCGAACAAACGAAGAGAACGTCCACAGTGAATACACACTCGCCGGTATACTATAAGTGTCTTTTCTGGTCTGTTTCCATCAAGAGATACAGTATTGGCACGATTCCAGCAAACTTGACAGATAAAGTCATTTTCGTTTACCTAAAGCAAACATTTATCATTTGACTATTAGTTCTAGTAACTAAACATAAGCGGCTTTATTACATTCCCACTGCAAGGACACAGGACTCCTCTCTGAGAGAAGGAATAGGCCGTGATTAACTATGCAGGTTCCGTGCAGATTGGTGATTTTACATGCTTACAAAAATGTTACGTTATAGAATTATCGCATACTAATCACTTCATCTTCCAATCTTCGCCTTCCTATTGAGTTGCAACGGTCCGTTGCTATTCCACAATTAATGCACAAGCTCATGATACCGTATTAACCAGTCGTCAGGAGAGCAATATCCAGATCCGGTTTTCCAGCAAAGGTCAGCAGGAATGGCAGGCTACGGTGTCCAATATTCAAGCGAGGGTCAGTCAGAAGGCAATCAATTTCAGAGTCCAGTATTCGAGCAGTTAACAGAGGTTTAATATTGTAATAAATCTCGACAATTAGAAAAACACATTCACTTGCGCAAAGATACGAAAAGCGAATGACAGTAATGACACTACTAATCGTAACAATGACAATTGACAGACGTTGACATTGACATTTGCCGTCTACTAGTGCAATCCATGCGCAATCCGCGTTGCAATCGATTTTTTGATTATTTATTTCCTTTAATGTTTTTTTAGTCGTGTTTACGTTTCAAAATAATTATATTCTAGATTTTTTTATTTTACAATGATTTCAATATCTAAAAAGTAATTATACTAAAATAATGGAGTATTATTAAATTATAATTTGTAATTATCGATATCCGCTAAATCGATTACATTCTTAGGGTACGCTCTATTGGTTAATGCTAGTGTTTGCAAAGTAAGTGACGTAGAATGAAATAAGTGCTGTGACGGTTTACAAAGGTTGTTTAAAACAAAAAAAATAAAAATATACTTTTTTTTAAACTTGGCCATAGTAATTGAGGCTAAGATTTATATGGGTTAGTTAGGCAGAACAGTAAATTTTTTTGGTACATATTTGATTCGTGTAACGGCTAGGCCCAAAAATGGGTTTCTCCTTTGGCGATCACTCTCAGCCAGGTTTTAATAGATGACCTTCCGATTTTAATTTTGTTTGGAGCTCGTGGCTAAGTACACAGCTGCACGGATTGATCCATCAGGTTAAGCTACGCTTACCGGGGTTGGTCCGTTGATGGGTGGCCATCTTTACATATCAAGACTCCGAGTCTCGGAAAGCATGTTAAGCCGTTGGTCCCGGCTGGATTCGTGGATCTTTGACAGTCGTTACGGGTAGTCAGAAGCTCAAAAGTATGACAGCCAGTCTTATCAAGGGCTATCGTATTACCCAGTTACTGACTGAGTTGTGGAGGTCAGGTAGGCAGTGGCTCCATGTTAAATACTGGTATTCAGCTGCATCCGGTTAGACTGAAAACCGACCCCAACATAGTTGGGAAAAGGCTAGGCAGAGACGGTGCTTGAGAGAGTCAACCCCTGCACAACAGAACATTGCTTGTCTACCCACTGGTAGATATAGCGTTATAAGTATTATCATAAGAGAATTGCTGCAAAAGCTAGTGTATACATAAATACTTAAGTCCCTAACCATCACAAAAATATTTTCCAGACATCCATTGACATTGGATTGATAAGACTTCCAAAGACTCAATAACCAATTCCGCAGAGTGGTCTAAGAATAGGGTACCGCCCGGATGTCTTCCCCATAGATAGACACGTCTTCCTCATACCTCTCTATATTATTCATAGCTAGAGAAACAACAATCAAACCTGACCTATTTATCTAACAATAGGAGTTCATTCCGGAGCGAGTGCACGGTCGCTAGCGTATCAAGTTATACCAAACTGTCAAGTTTCTACAAACGATTGTAAACCTTAAAAAGTTGTAAGTTAAGTTTAAAATCAATTGGGAATTTAGACAGTTTGTGGTAACTTTGTGCTGGCGACTTCTTCTTTTCGTGAGGTTAGTGACTAACCTGGTGTCAGAGTTTTTATGCTGCCCATCGACCTCTGACTTAGCTTCACATGCTGTTGTGAAATATCTCTCAGACGTGCTGGTTTTCTCACGATGTTTTCCTTCACCGTTTTTTAAGCAAGTGATAATTGCTGGTGACTGTACCTATGTAACATAACAAAGAATTAATTGACAACGTAAATCTGTTGCTGATTTGTACGGGTACAATAATGTACTGCGCGAATTGCCAGCACTAATTATGTTAATAGGTGTCGCGAGAATGATTATTCTCTCCAGTAATTGTACTGTATACCTGCACTTGATCAATATCCATGAATTCTTTAGAGCCATTTTGTCTATGGCTTAAGTGTAACAGACAGTCTGTGGTGAAGACGTTCCATTTTTAAACGTGGTTGTCAATGGCAGGTTATTGATTTATTCTTCGAAGTGCTAGTCTGGAATAGATATTTCAACTGTAGTGTGTTAAGTTAAAACGGTAATAACATTGGCTGGGTGCATATTTTTAAAATTAAAAATATAATTTGCGACCATTTGCAACGTTTAAAAGACGTTCCATTTTTAAACATCATTGGCACTGGCAGTCTATTCAGCAAAGTGGTAATTAGACGTTCCATTTTTAAGACATGACGCGATTGACA
The DNA here is from genome assembly GCA_951799385.1 of Hyppa rectilinea. Lineage (NCBI taxonomy): Eukaryota > Metazoa > Arthropoda > Insecta > Lepidoptera > Noctuidae > Hyppa > Hyppa rectilinea. Next base: position 14,199,927 of record OX637316.1, read on the forward strand.
GATAATAAATTTATTAACCCCTATTTATGAACCGTGCTTAAAATTAAGACACGTTTAAACATCAAAAAGGTATGGTTAATCAGTGGCTAATCATCACTTAACTTTAAGCAACGTTTATAAATAAACTCCTATTTATAAGCGTTTTTATATGGGTAAGAAATAAGCTGTGGAATAAATTACCCTGGTATTGGTAGGTATCTCAACGATCCCTACCATGTAGATACCAATTCCATTTCAAAATTGGTTGTGGTAGGTCCAAATTATGATGAGATTGGCCTGAAAACTAAGGTGGGTCTAATCCATTACCCAATGAATAGGATTGCAGATAAGATGTATAGTTCTAGTCTGCCCTATTTCTTTACGACGAAAAAAATTAGGTTATCTCATCGTGTGTACTTTTTCTGTGACCTTTTATGGTCGTTTATTTCGTACAAAAAAGTAGGAAATAAACATAGGTTAAAAAAACTAAAACAACACGCTTTTTATAGAAAACCGAACTAAAAAATAGAAAATAAATTTTACTTTTTAAAAAGCGTGGAGGTCTTTTTAAGATAATATTCACCACCACCATGCACCCCACGCTTTTTAAAAAGTAAAATTTATTTTCTATTTTTTAGTTCGGTTTTCTATAAAAAGCGTGTTTTTTTTCCTACTTTTTAGTTCAAATTAATGTATTGTCATCGGTCCTCGATAAAACTACAAAGTTTGGAACGAAATCTGGCCGTAAGTCATCTATTATTAGTGATCGATGTTTAAAGTGGGTGAAAATTGCATCTAAAGGATTCGGTTACAAACATACATACAAGTGAAGCTAATCTAAAGCGTGTAAAAATAGTGGAACCCTTATGGTGTGATTTTATCTGTCTGTCACAGACAAAAATCCATTTTTTTTTTGTTTTCTGTCTTATTGGTTTCGGCTAATCTCCCAAACGGTCGGACTGATTTTGACAGGGTTCTTCACTGAACGATAGCTGATGAAAGAAACAAGAATTAGGGACCACGCGGGTGATGCCGCGGGCAGAAAAAATATTCACAACTGGTGTTATTCCAGTTTTTTTTATTTATTTTATTCGTGATAATAAAGTCGGTAAAAATGGTAGAACATTTAAAACGAAGGAATCCGACACTGACCCTCCCAACGCCTAAATAAGAAATTCTTCGAATTTCAAACTTGGGCTCTTCTTGTAAAACTTTGTTATAATTCCGAAATTAAACCAGAAATTCTAAAGAACCGTTCGTTTTACAGACATTTCTTGAAATAATTCGCGAAAACATACTACCTACCCTCTGGGCTCTGGAAATGGGTAAAATACATCTACCCACTTAAAACGTTATTTACTAACGCTATTTAGTAGCTCGTCATATAAAGCGTGGCATGCACGGTGCGACACAATCCAACACCCTTTTTTTTTTGAGGGTGGGATCATCCAATGACTTCTTCTCTTATGAGTGTCAGACTCTTACTGACTAAAACCCATCCATGTTCTTTCCGTAGCCCTTTATGTTCCGGGGTAGCGGTAACCCTTTCGGACAATCCCGCTTACCCGGCAGGCTCGGCCCTAACGGGCCCCTTCATAATATGCTGACGCCTGACATCTCTTTGAGGCGCACGTGGAACATTTACGTGCCTTCCGGCCAATCCGACACCCTTAGGCTCAATTTACACCACCGCGGAATGGAAACGTTTTTTTTGTACAAAGCAAAATGAAATTTATGTCAATTGTGTAACATACAAACTAGGTACGAACTACGAATACCAAGAATACGCGAGAATTCTTCGGAAAACGCGACCCATTGTTTGACTCCTATTTAGTTGGAACCTTATTCTATTGAGATAAAGTTCATTATGCTTTGTACAACAAAATTCGCTTCCATTCCGTTCCGCGGTGGTGTAAATTGAGCCTAACACACTATGAATCTCAATCTAAATGATTTTCGAAGATATTGCTTCATATGTTCGAAAAATTTGTCTGCCCAGCATCTTATACAAACGCAATGAATGTTGTTGAACTGTCAAAATGTAATACTGTTACAATGTGTTCAGCTATTACCTCGCGGGTTTGTCAATGAACATTGAATGGCCTTTGTTTGTGATGTGAAAACTGTTTTATGCGTGCGAGTTGATTAGTTGTTAACATTATGTTAAAATTCTGATTTTGTGCAACATTTATGTATTAATATTATGTAGGTCTAAAAAAGAGGAGCCCGTGGATAATTAGTAACATGGATCGATCCATCAGGTTAAGCTACGCTTGGTCCGTGGATGGGTGACCATCTTTACATATCAAGACTCCTCCGTGCCTCGGAAAGCACGTTAAGCCGTTGGTCCCGGCTGCCATTCGTGGATCATTGACAGTCGTTACGGGTAGTCAGAAGCACGAAAGTCTGACAGCCAGTCTTACCAAGGGGTATCGTAAATATACACTTACTGAGTTGTGGACGTCAGATAGGCAGTCGCTCAACGTAAAATACTGGTATTTAGCTGCGTCTGGTTACACTGGAAGTCGACCCCAACATAGTTGAGAAAAGGCCAAACAGATTGATTGATGTAGGTCTAATATGACGTTAATGACTAATTACCTAATAGATACTACATCTAAAATCATTGTACTTTAATGTACTCGTACCGAACCGCACTGAACCCGCGTAGGAGGTGTAGGTTATATCTACCAGAAATAGCCTACTCCTCCTTTTCGAAAAGAAATTTGACAGATTGTGGTAACTTGATGTGCTGTCCTCTGTACCTACTGCTTTGGAATGGGCAACTAGCTTCATCTCTCTAAGGCCTCTGCCTCGAATCTCGCGGGCAGCGGGGCGGCGGCGGTGGCGGCGCGGGAGCGGCAGGATCTTACGCGTATAATCAAATGGACCGGCCCTCGAATACAGCGGTGCAGGAGCGGCGCGGGGGCGGGCAACGAGCGGTGCACTCCAGTCAAGCGGTGACCGCCCGCGTTGCGCGTCTGCATTGTAGGTATAGTGTTGTACATTTTTTTTGTGACGTATCAAAATGTCTTCGGGCGTGCAAGAGCTAATTATTTCGGCAATCTTTGAGAGGACACCCATATGGAACAGCAAAGATGTGAACCATAAAAATAGAAGAATAATTAACCAATTATGGGAAGAAATAAAAAACGAACTGAATATTGAAGGTATAATATAAAAATGATTTATTATGTCAAATACAATATTTATTATGTTAGAATATAGGATCGAGCGTTAGGAATAAATTTGAATCAGAAAGATGTCGCCGTTTTTCAGACATTTCGTTCGCGAATAAAAACAAATATCTCGACAACACAACCACGAACACAACACTACACCGCTATAGTGCCGCGCGATCTGCCCGCTAGTTTGGAGAACAGGTATGCGTTGCCCGCCCCGCTGCCACGCCGCCGCCGCCGCCGCCCCGCTGCCCGCAAAATTCGAGGCAGAGGCCTGACTGACCGACCCCTTGACGATTCAAAATTGCCTGTAATTGGTTTATTTGAAGTAAATACTTTGAGTTTGAGTTTTAGTGTGTCCCAGGAGTGGGAACATCACAGGCTGATTATGCTTATTATCCAAATTGAAAACAAGCTTTTTTGTATTTATTTAAATAGTCACTTAATTAAGTACAGACGCCAGCACATCAAGCTATCCCTAACTGTCAAATTTTCTCAATTAAAAATGAACCTTATGTCTTTGCAATAAAGTCGAAATACTATCAAAGAAATTTGACAGATTGTGGTAACTTGATGTGCTGGCCTCTGTACTCGTACCGAACCGCACTGAACCCGCGTAGGAGGTGTAGGTTATATCTACCAGATATAGCCTACTCCTTTTCGAAGAGAGGAAGTGTGTACCTACTGCTTTGGAATGGGCAACTAGCTTCATCTCTCTGACTGACCGACCCCTTGACGATTCAAAAGTGCCTGTAATTGGTTTATTTGAAGTAAATACTTTGAGTTTGAGTTTTAGTGTGTCCCAGGAGTGGGAACATCACAGGCTGATTATGCTTATTATCCAAACTGAAAACAAGCTTTTTTGTATTTATTTAAATAGTCACTTAATTAAGTACCCTAGGATTGTATAGTAACATTGTGTACAGCATTTAAATTTTTCGCACTAATAAATGTCTCTTAACTTAAATAAGTTACAAATTTCGATATTTTCCTTGCTCATTGATCATTTATTCACTGCTGACATACATTGTATTAAAGAAACAAAAGCCCTATTGTGTTATTGAAATACAATGAAAAAACAGCCTTGACATTGTCTTAAGTATTCAGGGGGCCAAGCGGGGGGGCGGTGGGGGGTTCCACGGGTGTAGCTGCTCCCCCACTGCGCTTCGACAAACCTGTGTTTAAACTTATAAACAAAAAGGGGCCCACATTCTCGAGTTAACGGAAAATAGGTGCTCAAATTTTTTTTAAAGGCTTTCCGGGCTTGAGAAATGGCCTCCATTCCCTCTTCCAGAGAGAAACATTTGACTCCCTTGAGTAAACGTAGATCCGCGCCTGCAATTATTAACGTTTTGAACGCCATTGTTACATATACGTGACACGTAAAAGCATGATACGCCAATGACATAAATATGCGATAATGTACACTATAAACAAGAAATAAACAATTGAATCATTACTTTTGTGTGTGTTTATATAGATATCTTAAAATTGAAGCTCTCGTACGTATTTAATTACATGAAATAAATTTAAAGACACCATGGATATTGGGAAATTCATGATAACAAAAAGAAATACATTTGTGGCTTGGCGTGGAGGGCACGCGCGTGCGTTTATGCTCTGGCGTACAGACGCAGCGCCAATGGGCCGCCTTATATTCTTTTCCTACCCACATTTTGAAAAAAGGTAACATCCCATTTGATCCAAGTACATTATGTTAGTCTTCGAGAATTGATTTAGCAGCGATGAGCTCTTGTGATTGTAAAGTTGAAGAAACGGCTGTTTGTGCCAAGATGGAGAAGTTAGACGTGAGTTGGTTTTCTTTGCCAATTTCTTACGTATATCGACCTAGTTTAGTATTAGATTTTTGATGTTTTTGTGTTAAATGTGTTAGGCGCTTACTGCCCTCTCTGGGATTGTCCGAAAGGGTTACCGCTACCCCGGAACATAAAGAGCTAAGCAAGGAGCATGGATGGGTTTTAGTCAGTAAGAGTCTGACACTCCCTTCCGCTCCACACAGAGCGGGAGGGGTCATTTGATGATTTCCCAGCCTCAATAAAAAAAACTGATTACCCATTACCCTCCTTCGGCAGTCGGTAAAAAATGACAATCGCACTTGAAAATTCGGCTGTTAAGTATTGTATATAATGTTGTTACATAACCTCACCTTTTCTTAAGTCGACCGTCTTTACAGAACAAAACTTCTCCGTGCCTCTGAAAGCACATTAAGCCGTTGGTCCCGGCTGTCATTTGTGCATCTTTGACACCCATCCACGGACCAACCCCGGAAAGAGTAGCTTAACCTGATGGATCGCTCCGTGCGGCTGGTATTACTTAGCCAAGAGCTTCTCCCGAGAGAGTATAACATATCATCAGTAATTTAATTTATTTACACCAAATTATGTCAATTTTACAAGCTTTCATTTTATTGTTCATGACTTCTGATCATTCAGATTTTGATTTATATTGTGTTATACAATCTTCTTCACAGTTCTTCTTTTCGTGTGTTTAGTGACTAACCTGGTGTCAGAGTTTAAATGCTGCCCATGGGCCTCTGACTTAGCTTCACATGCTGTTGAGAAATATCTCTCAGACATGCTGGTTTCCTCAAGATGTTTTCCTTCACTGATTTTTAAGCAAGTGATAATTATGCAATACGCACCTGAATCCGTAAAATCAGAGGTTGGCCTTGGGTTCGAACTCGAGACCTATGACTTGGCAGTCCGACGGTCACACCACTAGGCTATCACTGCATCTGTTATGCAATAAGGGTGGTCTTTCATTTATTCTGCTACACCTTGTGGACGATTTAGTTCAATTTAGTGGTACTAAAGCCTTACGTACTTTTGTCTTCAGGAGACCTACACGGAAGTACCGGTTACTCCTACCTCAGACGTGGAGCACTGCCACTGGAAGCTGCAAGCGGAGCCCCCGAGCGCCATCCCGCAGCTGCTGACTGCTCTTGTACTTTGTGGAATTTTTATGGTACGTAATTGCGCCCCATTTTAGTTAGCTGCTTTTCTTGTAGAAAACAATCATCTCAAGACCGCGTTCATGGGCAGAATGCTTAGAAAGACGCTGTTAAATGTATACTATTCGCGTCACACGTAAATACTTCGCGTTGGTAAAATATGGTTGCAACAATATCTTACGTTTACCCAAAAGTAGCTAATAACATTTTTAAAATTGTATAATACCATTTATAGTAAAGACGCCAGCACTTCAAGCTATCCCTAACTGTCAAATTTTCTCAATTAAAAATGAACCTTATATCTTTGCAATACAGTTGAAATACTATCAAAGAAATTTGACAGATTGTGGTAACTTGATGTGCTGGCCTCTGTACGTCGGTTTTTTACTATTTGTTTAAGGAAACTTGATAATATTGTATATGTATAAACATTTGTGTGTGATGCTTGAGATACAGGTTTATTCCTAGTTCAGGTAGAACCCTATTACGACCTCTAGTTTTATGGCACTATATATAGATATAATATCAATTTTCAATAAACGATTTCAATTTCAATCATAATGAGCATCACTTTGTGGTCTATTAATTTTTTAATTTATATTGTTTTACTAGTTTCTGCCAGCGGCTTCGCACACGGTGTCTGAAATTATCTCACGGCAACGTACAGAGGCCAGCACATCAAGTTACCACAATCTGTCAAATTTCTTTGATAGTATTTCAACTTTATTGCAAAGACATAAGGTTCATTTTTAATTGAGAAAATTTGACAGTTAGGGATAGCTTGCTGTGCTGGCGTCTGTACTATCGGGAGAAATATCCTATATGTTATTCCGGGTTATAAATTATCTCTGTGCCATATTTCATCCAGATCCTTTCAGAAGTTTTTGCGTGAAAGACTAATCTACATCCATCCATCCTCACAAATTTTGATAATATTAGTAGGATTTATCGTTAATTAAATGAGGAGCTCGTAGCTAAGTTATAACAGCCGCACGGATCGATCCATCAGGTTAAGCTGCGCTTGCCGGGGTTGGTCCATGTATGGGTGACCATCTTTACATATCGAGACTCCTTCGTGGCTCAGAAAGCACGTTAAGCCGTTGGTCCTGGCTGTCATTTGTGGATCTTTGACAGTCGTTACGGGTAGTCAGAAGCCCGAAAGACTGACAGCCAGTCTTATCAAGGGGTATCGTATTACCCAGTTACTGACTGGGTTGTGGAGGTCAGATATGCAGTCGCTCTATGTAAAATACTGGTATTCAGCTGCATCCGGTTAGACTGGAAGCCGACCACAACATAGTTGTGAAAAGACTAGGCAGAATGAAAAATGATTGTTAATTAAAATAACAGCTCTTAAACGTAGTTTACGCGCTGATCGCGTTCAGTTTCATTGGTGAAATTCGCCTTCAAAATACGGGTCGTTACTCGGTCCGAAATTACCGATTTGCTCACTCGATTGTATGATCCGACGACTCGGAGGTCCATAAACGGCTATGCCATAGACACGAGCCAGTATTGGACCATACAATGGATAATGTCCGGATATATAGGTCCGCCTAAATGACGGTAAAAGGCGCTCACAAAGGAAAATGTTTGATTATTCTTGGTCTACCCTTAATATAATCGTGTTCATTGTTGGGAATTGTATATTAAAGACAGTCGACAAAAGAAATGAGTATACAGTGTGTTAGTTTAAGTTTAAACGAGGGTCATACCCACGATAACCCAGAAGACACGGTTGGCGCAGTGGTTGAGTGATTGACGGCTGCGCACTATGTCGCGGGTTCGATTCCCGCACGGAACAAATATTTGTACGACCGGCAAGTATTTGTTACGAGTCTGGGTGTTTTTCTATCTATAATATGTATGTATTTTCAAAAAAAAAAAAATGTATATAAGTAGTATATCAGCCATCTCGTTACCATAACACAAGCATTAGGTTGCTTAGCTTGGAACAATATGGCGCTGTGTGAAATGTCCAAGGATATTATTATTATTATACTTACAGGGGGGAAAGTTGTTCATTTTCATACTCATGAAAATGAACAACTTTTACAATGGAACTGTACCTGAAATCATGAAAAAAAAAATCAGCTGTTCAGTACATTTATGTTCGCATAATTCGTCAAAATGTATGGAACAGCTGATATTTTTTTGAGTTTGTTGTTATAGCGGCAACAGAAATACATCATCTGTGAAAAGGACATTGCTCTGCGTCCATACATTGTTGGCCCTGGAGCCAAGAGCATCGGATACTTATGTATTGTATTCTCTATCATTAGTAGATTCTTAAAAGATCTTGTATTTATAGCGGACTAGCTGCAAAAAAGATAAATTTCAAAAAAAGTATCAGATTTTGAGGTTATAATCTAACCATAACAACGAATTTGAACGTTACGAGGTTATAATCTAACCATAACAACGAAAAATTGCGAATAAATAATTTTGAATTTTGAATTTTGAATATTAAATGTAGGTACCTACGATTTTTCATAGCTCTGAGTGATTTTTAACCACCAAAACACCGAACACAAGAAAAGAACACAGGAAAAGCACAGCACAGGAACTGTAACTTTAGGTACCTACGATTTTTCATAGCTCTGAGTGATTTTTAACCACCAAAACACCGAACACAAGAAAAGAACACAGGAAAAGCACAGCACAGGAACTGTAACTTTGCCAAAGTGACAAATTGACAATAACGGACGACGCGACGTCACGTTCACAGCAAAACTAGGGATGTAGTACGACACCACACCAATAATCGATTTTTTCGATTAAGATTTACTGTGGTCTTAAATTATTTAAAACTGTCTGTTACATCACCTTTGTCATATAAACATTACAAGTATGTATGACAATGGTTTATTTTACGCCCAAAAAGAAATGTTATTTTTGTATTAATTGTCGTAAAAAATGAATTAGATGTTTGAATGATTGTATAGAAATAAAAAGTTTTGATTACTGTATAGTATTATTCTTACTACCTATTTAAATTGGAGTATGACTGACTGTATACATAAAGTATTCTTATTAGGTTTTTAAAAATACACTTTAGAAAAGAAAACACAGTCGATCGATTAATAATTCAATCAATCGATTATAATTGATTGGACATCATTATTTCACTTCTGACACGACATGACATTAGGCATAGATGGCGATCTAATGTTATTAGTCGCGTTAAATTCTATTAAAAGTACATTTTGGAATACAGCTAGTCCGTAATACAGAAGTATTTGCAACTTAAATAATAAAATAGGCGATTAATTTTCGTTTAATCTGATACTCTTTATTGCACAGGGCCAATTTGGACATTGTCTTTTCAAGTGTCTAACTATCCCGATTCATGAGATACAGCCTGGTGACAGACTCACAGATGGACGGACAGCGGAGTAATAAGGTCCCGTTTTACCCTTTGGGCACTGAACCCTAAAAATAGACACGCCGGTTACCTCACGATGTTTTCCTTCACCGTTTTGAGAGCAGTGGTGATGAAAAAAATTGTACTCGAAGTAATGCGCCTGGCTAGGTTCAAATCTAAGACCTAGAACTCGTTAGTCGCAACCGTGCCTTGCCAACATGAGTGAGAAATAAGCTCTCTATTCAACTTGCCCTAATTTTACCAGTTACTCTATTTAGTTATTTAGTTCTTAAGATATCGAGACTCCTCCGTGCCTCGGAAAGCACCTTAAGCCGTTGGTCCCGGCTGTCATTCGTGGATCTTTGACAGTCGTTACGGGTAGTCAGAAGCCCGAAAGTCTGACAGCCAGTCTTACCAAGGGGTATCGTGTTACCCAGTTACTGGGTTGTGGAGGTCAGATAAGCAGTCGCTCCATGTAAAATAGGTACTGGTATTCAGCTGCATCCGGTTAGACTGGAAGCCGACCCCAACATAGTTGGGAAAAGGCTAGGCAGATTGACTCTATTTAGTTGGACTATTTATCGATATACTTTGTATGTATCTAACTATCTGTATTTCACGATAACAATCTTACCTATAAAATGTGTAACAGACATTATATCAATGCTCTTAGAATGTTACGAAAAGTTCAAGTGGAAATGTCGTTTCTGGGTCAACGCACAATTTCCTCTAGTAGAATGTTATTGTGCGATCAAGTGATCACAGTATCACACTAATATTACAAAGGCGAAAGTTTGTGAGTGTGTGTGTATTTGCATATTTGTTACGTCTACACGCAAAATACGCCTGAACGGGTGTCGATGAAATTTGGCATAGAAATATTATGTTACATAATAGTCTAGAATAGTATATAGGTTTTTTATCTCGGAATAATGTATGGTAGAAATAGAAAACAGTTGTTCCAATTTATAAGAATAAGCTGCGGTATTTATTTATTTCCTAAATATCGCGAGTCTTTTCGGCCTCGCACAGGTCCTTGTCTTTTTGGCTTATTGGACGACTCGCACGAATTTAACTCGCACGAAACGTGCGAATCGACTACTTTAAAAAATATCATTTTTTCTGTAGTCGATTCGCACAAATTTTATTTATTGGCGTGCGAATCGACTCCCTCACAAAAATGTAGTAGGCTATTCGCACACATTTCATTTTAAGGAATAAAAAAATTAAAGTACAGTCGTATTCAGCCATCACTGAAATAAAACTAAAAAATAATCGAAGTTTAAATAACAGATATTTACTTGAAAGTAAGAAAGATCTGTATTAAATAAGTAATAATTATTACTTAAAACGTGGCATATCTACATTTTTAGTACAGATATTTTTTATTATAGATTGTGTTTTCATTATCTATCTATTACGAATAAAACACATTTGACCTTACCACTTCTGTACTCAAGTGTACTTTATCTTAACTGCATTTCATAAAAAACATTACGTGTGCGAATAGCCTACTACATATTTGTGAAGGTGTCGATTCGCACGCCATTAAATGAACTTCGTGCGAATCGACTACATATTTTTTAAAGTAGTCGATTCGCACGTTTCGTGCGAGTTAAATTCGTGCGAGTCGTCCAATAAGCCGTTTTTTTAAATATCTTATTGCTCTTATTTCTTAAAAAAAATTGTTTATTAAAAAGTTAAAATTATGTGTATTGTATTTGCTGTGCATGTCCTGAATAAAATATCTTTCTTTCTTTCTATCTAAGAAAAAAAATATATTGAGTTTGGAATCATAAACAAATCACCCATTCCCGATACTTTTTTGAGTGAATGGAAGAAGTACCGATTTTTGAATGTAGCCCTTGATCCAACTGACCAGCGAGAGCTGCAGGTGTTGGTGGATATTATTAAGCAATTCACTATTTGAAACGGTCAAAAATAAAATATGAAATCACATAGACAAAAGGCCGCTCGTCTTAAAAACTTCCATCACCGTGCAGAAATTAAATCTTATGCGAAGATATACTTGTAAAATTGCATTTAATGCTAATAAGTATTCCATTTGATTTAAAAAATCTGCGACGTCACATTAGTTCATAAAAAGTAACGTTATTGTTACTACCCTTTCATCTCATCTGCCTACCCTTTCCCCAACTTGTTGGGGTTGGCTTCCAGTCTAACCGGCTGCAGCTAAATACTAGTATTTTCCATGGAGCGACTGCCTATCTGACCTCCACAACCCAGTAACTGGGCAATACTCCCTTTGGTAAGACTGGCTGTCAGTTTTTCGGGCTGTTGACAACCCGTAACGACACAAGTCAAAGATGCACAAATGACAGCCGGGACCAACGGCTTAACGTGCTTTCCGAGGCATGGAGGAGTCTCGATATGTATAGATGGTCACCCATCCACGGCCAACCCCGGCAAGCGTAGCTTAACCTGAGTGATCGACCTGTGCGGCTGTTAGTACTTAGCCACGAGCTCCTCATTGACTACCCTTTCAAATACCCAATTATTATAATCTGTCCAGGTATGCGAACTGATCGGAGGTTACCTAGCCGGCAGTCTGTCCGTGATGAGTGATGCGGCACATATGCTGAGCGACTGCGGTGGGTTTGCGTTGGCGCTGCTCGCCTTCCACTGCGCGAAGAGAAAGCCTGATGTTGCCATGTCTTATGGTTACAAGCGAGCTGGTAAGTGTAATAAGTAAGTAAGGTAAGTAAGTAAAATAATAAATATTATACTGGGTATTACCAAATGGGTATATACATACAAAATGATATGCTACAGACCACCAAACTGAACAACTTTTACTATGGGACCAATTCGGAAAGCGTAAAAAAAAAATCAGCTGTTCCCTACATTTCGACGAGTCACGTGACCAAAATGTATAGAACTGTAGCATATGCTTTTGTATGTATATACCCTTTCGGTGACACCCTTTATATAATACTAGCTTTTGTCCGCGACTTCATCCGCGTAGAGTTCGGTTATATCGCAATTTCGTAATAAAAAGAAGTATTTTAGGTATCAATTCGAGTTAACCAAGACACGCAGTGAAATCCCCTTTAAAATTGAATTCCCCTTTTCATCCCCTTAGGGGTAGATTTTCAATAACCCTTGATACACGTTATTCATTATTTTTGATTTTAGGTATGAATACTGAGTTTCTTGTTAGTCGGACCGCGCGTTACAATTCTTCCATACAAACTTTGACATCCCCAATCCCCCTTTAGGGGGTTGTTAAGCTCCTTGTCTTTAAGTCTAATAATAATAATATCCTTGGACATTTCACACAACGCCATTTCGTCCCAAGCTAAGCAACCTAATGCTAAATGTTCTTAATATAATAGGGGCGAGCTTATTGCAATTAACCGGGCTCAAATCCAACCTCCGGCCTACTGGGAAGGCAGTCACTAAGCCAACTTTTTTGCATTTTTGTTATACACTACTTAGCTCCTACACTCGGCTTTGCCCGCGTAAATTACACACACACACACACACACACGCACTCACACAAACACACACATACACACACAAACACATACTCACACACACACACACGCTCACACAAACACACTCACGCAAACACACTCACACAAACACACACACTCACACAAACATACACACTCACACAAACACACACTCACACAAACACACACACGCACACTCACACAGACACACGCACGCACGCACACACACACACTAGGTTAAGCCTACTATATTAGTGTGAAAACCAAAACGTGACATCCAACCATCTTATTACAGAGGTCCTCGGCGCCATGCTGTCAGTCCTCCTCATCTGGATCCTGACTGGCATATTTGTATACGTGGCCGTGCTCCGTTTACACACTGGCGAGTACAACATAGAGCCCGACATGATGATGATTGTGTCGGGCTGCGGCGTCGGCTTCAATGTCATACTGGCGCTAGTGCTGCACGGCTGCGCGTCTGACATCGGTGAGTCACTGTGCTAGTCGTGGTGTTTACACGTGGCGAGTATAAGGTCGAGCCTGATATGATAATGATCAATTCTTATATTTTAGTACGTAATATACATTCATTTTAAAGCCTGGTTATAAAGTTTTGTAACAGTGTATAATTGTTATTGTATAGAATCAAGTTCTTGTACTTAATTTAAACACAGCTGTGCTGCTGGGGCGTTTGTTGCGCCACTTCTTCTTCACAGCTAAAGCACTAGGAAGTGGTGAAGGGGAACGGGCTTATACAATGTGTTAGGTTAAACGAGGGACATACTTTCAGGTTGTATGGTACTCATGGGAATCAACAACTTTGTCCATGGGACCAACTCTGAAGTATGAATATCAGCGGTTCCATACATTTTGACGAATTATGGGAACATAGATGTACTGAACACCTGATTATTTTTTCATGATTTCAGAGGTATAGTTCCATAGTTAAAGTTGTTCATTTTCATGAGTACTATACAACCTGAAAGTATGTCGCTCATTTAACCTAACACACTGTATAATTTTGTCGTTCAAAACGTGCTGATTTTCAGCCTAGTTTGAATGAATGACTCATGTACATTCAGTCAAAAAAGTATCGGGAATGGATGATTTGTTTATGGTTCTAAATTCAAATTTTTGTTTTTTTTTGTAGTTGTTAGATTGGCACAACTGTTTTCCATTTTGGCGCGGAGTTTGAGTTGCATCTGTTATTTATATTAAATACAGTGCTGGTTTTAGTAATATCAGATATAGTGTGTATTGCGAATTTCATAATGGACAAAAATATCGAACAAAGAGTTTATCTTAAATTTTGCATCGCCAATGGAATTTCGTGTTCGGAGTCACTGAAAATGTTACAGAAGGCTTACGGTGAATCGACTTTATCAAAAACTCGTGCTTATGAGTGGTTCAAAGCGTTCAAAAGCGGTCGAGATGTGATGGAAGATTTGCCTCGCTCTGGTAGGCCGTCAACGTCTGCAACTGAAGTTAACATCGCTAAAGTGAAGAAAATAGTGACTGAAAATCCCCATTCAACTCTGAGAGAGATAGCCGCCGAACTTACTGTATCTCACGAGTCGATCCGTACCATTTTAACTAATCATTTGGGTATGAAACATGTTGCTGCTCGGCTAGTCCCAAAAGATCAGAATTTTCTCCAAAAACTCAATCGCATGAAAGTCGCTGAGGACATGCTAGAACGAGTCAGTTCGGACCCAACATTCATGAAACGCATTGTTACTGGTGACGAGACGTGGGTTTACGAGTTTGACATGCAAACTAGTCAACAAGCTTCGGAGTGGCGCCTTCCAACTGAACCGAAACCGAATAAGGAGAATTCGCGGCGAGAACTGAACTCAATTCCGGAAGCAGCGTTTAAAAAATGTTTTGATGAATGGATTATTCGTTGGCGCCAGTGTATCGATTCTAAAGGAGCATACTTTGAAGGTGATAAAATAAATTTGGATGAATAACAGACATTTTGTGTATTATTTATTGATCTTTTCCCGGTACTTTCTTGACAGAGTAGTATTTCATTCGTTTCTTCCAGCCCACCACCACACGCACGGCGGTGCAGCCTGCGCCCACGCACATTCGCATAACTCTACTGGAGGCGCCTCCCGCGGCTGGCGACTGTTCCGGAGATCACGGGAACATAAACAGACTAACGGCTCGCTGGTCAACGGCGACTATACCATGAAGGACCTGGCCACTGTGGAAACGAATGTCGTGGGTTCGCAGCCACGGTGAGTGTGATGAAGTCTTTAACCGGTACCGCTTGACGTGAGCGTAGAGAAAAACTGACGCACAGGATTTTGGACCATATTTATGAGCAGAAATAGAGTTTATAGTCGCGTGAACTGGGAGGTACTCCGGTGTACATTTTTTTTCTTGAGGATTAGAAATTATCCAATGACTTCTCCCGCTCTGGGTGGAGCTTCCTGGAGCGGAAGGGAGTTTCAGACTCTTACTGACTAAAACCCATCCATGTTCCTTTCTTAGCCCTTTATGTTCCGGAGTAGCGGTATCCCTTTCGGACAATCCCGCTTACCCGGCAGGCTTGCTTCTGTCATGTGAACTGGGAGGTACTCCAGTGTACCCTAAGACCTTGTCGATTTGGGCAATAGTGGTGCCCGGAATACCAAAGTGTCCTAACCGATTAAATAAAAACCGGATAAGTGCGAGTCGGACTCGCTCACGATAGGTTCCGTACCATTATCTATAAAAATGGGAAAAAATCTCTTAAATATTTAGTATTTGTTGTTATAGCGGCAACAGAAATACATCATCTGTGAAAATTTCAA
Organism: Hyppa rectilinea; assembly: GCA_951799385.1. Taxonomy (NCBI): domain Eukaryota; kingdom Metazoa; phylum Arthropoda; class Insecta; order Lepidoptera; family Noctuidae; genus Hyppa; species Hyppa rectilinea. Next base: position 14,215,700 of record OX637316.1, read on the forward strand.
CTGTCTAACTATCACGGTTCATGAGGTACAGCCTGGTGACAGACGGGAATGGTAATAATAGGGTACCGTTTTACCGTAAAAACTGCGCTACTGCTCGAATGGACTTAAGGTCCTTTAGCTTTCACCTACAGGGTTAATAATAATGTTTGCAGGAACATCAATCTCCGCGCAGCACTGATCCACGTGATAGGTGACCTGATACAGAGCTGTGGAGTACTGCTCGCTTCCATACTTATTAAGTTTTATGTGAGTACTATTTCATTTACTTCACATAGGTCAGGGACTTGGTAAACTCCTAGATTGACCTGCGAGATGCCATAAAAAAAAAACAACTAGGCAGAAAAATTCAATACTCAATACTCAAATCTTTATTGCATTCCATATGTATTTCATAGATGGTGTAATCAAAATAATAAAAAAAAACAATATGGACCCTGTCGGGCACAGCAACTTTAGGAGAGAGGATTCAGTAAAAATGTTGTAATTTAAAATTAACTTTTACTATGAGGTAAACCCAGAAAACGTGAAAAAAATGGAGGTGTTCCATAAATTTTATTGATTTACGTGTGTATTGAACAGCTCATTTTTTTTTTGCGATCGAGATTACTTTTTCCTCTACCTTTAACGTTTTGAACGCCAGAACATAAACGCACGCGCGTGCCCTCCACGCCAAGCTACAAATTTATTTCTTCTTGTTATCATGAATTTACCAATATCCATGGTGTCTTTTAATTTGTTTCATGTCATTAAATACGTATGAGAACTTTAAATATCTTATATATATAACTCTTCTGTGCGTGTGTATGTCACTGAACTCCTCCTAAACGGCTGGACCGATTTTAATGAAATTTGTTGTGTGTGTTACAGTGGCTTTGAAGATGGTTTAGATTAAAAAAAAAAAAATTACAAGGTGGAACGTAGTTCGCAGGGACAGCTAGTATCTATATAAACAACTTTAAAGATATCTATATAAACACACACAAAAGTAATGATTTAATTGTTTATTTCGTGTTGATAGTGTAAACACATTGTCACATGTTTGTGTCGTTGGCGTACAGGGCAGGCGCTTGCTCAATACTTAATTCTTCTGTTTTTCTTCTTTCTTCTTCTTGCTCGTCACGTATATGTGAAAATGGCGTTCAAAAGGTTAAAGCCTGGATACTTGCAGCGACTTGCACATACATGTGAAAACTGCGCATACGCACTGCTGTATTCTCCGATCCTTTATGAGAATTTTCTATTGGTTCCCAGCCTGAAGCGAAGGTGGTGGACCCGATCTGCACTTTCGTGTTCAGTTTTTTGGTTCTGCTGACGTCAGCACAGGTGGTGCGGGACGCGCTCGCTATGCTCATGCAGGCTGTGCCCAAGAACTTCAGGTTTGTGGTATTTTTTTAAATTGGCAATGTTATGTGAAGGCAGGCAACATCACACGACAAAAAAGACTGTCTTGACCGAATCTTGGTTATAAATCAACCTGCCTAGCCTTTTCCCAACTATGTTGGGGTCGGCTTCCAGTCTAAATGGATGGAGCTGAAAAGCAGTATTTTACATGGAGTGACCTATCTGACCTCCACAACCTATTCAGTGACTGAGTAGTACGAAACCCCTTGGTAAGACTAGCTGTGAAACTTTCGGGCTTCGGACGACCCGTAACGACGGCCAAAGATCCACGAATGACAGCCGGGACCTACGGCTTAACGTGCTTTCCAAGGCACGGAGGAGTCTCGGTATGTAAAGATGATCACCCATCCACGGGCCAACCCCGGCAACCGTAGCTTAACCTGATAGATCGACCTATGCGGCTGTTATTACTCATCATTCTCCTGCCCTTATCAAAATTTATTTGTGCTCGGCGCAACATGTCTTTTTCTTCCATACTTCTCTATCAGTCGTCATCTCGGTAGTCACTCCCTTTCTAGCCATAACATCTTTCACGCAATCCATCCATCGTTTCTTTGGTCTCCCTCTAATTGTATAGCCATCCACATTCATGCTCACAACTTTCCTGACAACATTTTCCGCATTCCTCCGCATAACATGCCCGTACCATGACAGCCAATTTCCACACAACTTTTCAGTCACCGGTGTCACTTTCAGACTTCCTCTTATATACTCATTCCATCCATTATTCTATCCAGTATTCTATCCATTAGCGTAACACCACACATCCCTCTTAGCATTCTCATCTCAGCTGCATGCAATTGTCTTCCATTCATTCCTTTTGTGGCCCAACACTGATCCATACAAGACGGCAGGTCTAACCATACTTCTATAAATCTTCCCCTTAAGTTTAAGGGGAATTCGACTGGATGCAGAGACCTCCGAAATAATAATAATAATAATAATAAATTTATTTAGCTAAGATTACATTCGTGTGGAATTGAATTCCTAGATCTCACACTAGGATTCCCTGTGTTGTGAGATCCAGGGTCCTTCGTTCCGTTAACAATTTTATGTAATTTAAGATACATTTTTAAACTTAAAACTTAAAATAAAAGAAGTTATGTTATACATGGTGGTGTTTGTGTCAGATTGTGTTAGTGTTGTGATATAGTGTATGTATGCTATAGGTATGTATATAAGCGAGTACACTTATGTATTTGTGAATTGTCAATCTGTGTGTGTTTTACTTATACTACGAGACTTTCTGTCATATCGTAGTCCAGTGTTCGAAGCCAATTTGTTACCGTCACTCTGCATTTTTTTTGTGTTAGTTTTAGTATTTTGTGTAGATCATTGAGTTTAGTGTATATGTGAGGTCCCATAAAACCGTAAGACCTTCTGCCGATGGTTTTACGACATCGGATTTTATCCCAATTAACTCTTCGACTTGAGATGACACAAGTGCTCAAGGCAGTTTTATGGAATCGTAAGGTGACAGACAGTATGTAAAGCTGTCTGACTCTTAGTACTCCAACTTCAGTATAGAGTTTATTCGTGGGGTACCGGTACGGTCGTCTATAGGCAACTTTTAGTAGAGCACGTTGAGCTCGTTCTACTTTAATTAGCGAGGTCTTGCCCGCACCTCCCCACGCTACTATGCAGTAATTGAGAATGGATTGACAAAGGGAGAAGTAGATCATTTTCAGGACAGAGTCATCAGCAATCTTGCCCAGTTGTTTAAATATACGCAGCATCGTTCTAATCCTGCCCTTTAAAGCGCTCAGGTGTGCGGACCACGTCAGTCTGTTGTCCACAATTACTCCTAGGTATCTAATAGAGTCAGTTTGTTCAATGTAGGGACAAGAACACTGGTCGGAACTAATACAAGAGTGTAGCCGTAAGCAAGATACTGACTTAGGAGATGAACGTTCGGAAATGGCAAAGTTGATTGCCTTGGTTTTTTCAATGTTCAGCGTCAAAAGATTATATTGGAGCCAGTTCGCAACAGCCTTTACCCCGTCTTCAACCGCGCGTTGCACTTCATCCCATGTTTTCCCATGAAAAACTATGGCGGTGTCATCGGCATAAGTGAAAATTTTAGCCTGTGGAAGGTTCATGCTGCATAGTCCATTTATATAAATAATAAAAAGAGTGGGACCCAGCACGCTTCCCTGGGGAACACCAAAATGTACGGTGGTTGAGTCACTACAATGTTCCCCTAGCACAACCCTTTGCGTTCTATCACAGAGATATGAGGTAAACCAGTCCAAAGCAACGCCACGAATTCCTAGAAGCGAGATTTTCTTGATGAGAATTTTTCTGGATATAGTATCGAAGGCTTTTGCAAGGTCCAGGAAGATCCCAGTACATGCCAGTCCTTGACCTAGGTTCAACGTTATATAGTCGGCTAAATTCGTTACTGCATCCTCCGTGGACCTGCCAACCCGAAAACCATACTGATTATCCGATAGTAATTTATTTTTTTCTAAGTATGCCAGTAGTCTCTTGTTGACAACTTTCTCAAGGATTTTTGAGAGAGCTGTCAGCAGAGAAATTGGGCGATAGTTTGCGGGAGTTTTTGGATCTCCACTTTTGAATATTGGACAAATATTTGCAATTTTTATGCAGTCGGGTACTACACCTGTACTTAAGCTTAGATTGCATAGGAAGGCAATCGGCCCTACCAATACATGTGCGCACTGCTTGAGGAATGCGTTATTAATCTTATCATAACCCGATGCTGACGTAGTTTTGAGATGAGTAATAATTGTAGATATCTCTTTTTCGTCAGTTGGAGCAAGAAAGAAAGAGTTTGGACTAGTGTGTAGCGTACTATATTGCTTATTGTTAGAGGCTAATTCAGTTTCAGTCATGTCAAGTTGTTTAAGAGTTTTGGCTGCAAGGTTTTCGCCAACGATTGAGAAGTAATCATTAATGTTATTTAGTGTGGGGACTGGGTTGTCACAATCAGTTACTAGCTCAGACTTTCCAGTTTTTTTATTTTTGATATTGCAAATTTTCTTAATTTCGTACCATAATTTTTTACAGTCGCCGTTAGTTTCCATTAGTAGTTTGCGATCATGATCTTGTTTCAGATTGGATAGTATATTGTTGCAATAGTTTCGATATTTCCTATACTCTTGCTGAATGACAGGGTTATCGCGATTTACCTCTTTCTTCGCATTCGTGTGCATTAAGTCACGTCGTCTTATGCACTTCAGAAGGTTTTTAGTAATCCATGGCTTGATAATGACGTCAGAGCTGCGACATACACGAGTAGTGGTGTTCTGATTAATTTTACTAGTAAGTGTTTCGACAAATTTTTGGAATGCATTAGAAACATCTGAACATTCAAGAAGCCAATCCCAGTTTACATTTTCAATTTCTTTTTTTAAAGCTTTGTAGTCGATTCGCGTATGTCGTTTCTCCACCCCGGTCCTAACTAATTCTCGGTGAATGCCAAAGATAACCGTCTCATGATCTGTTATGCCAGTATCACAAACAATTACAGTAGCCGGCTTTAGGGTTTTGATCATGACATGATCCAAACAGTTGCCTCCACGCGTCGGAAAAGTATGTCCTGGAAAAAACCCATAGTGACCAGTTAAGTCTAAGTAGTCGGAGGCGTGTCTGTCAGTGCCACCCGATTTTATATCAATGTTCAGATCCCCTACAATGGCACAGGTGTTTGCCGTACATGTCTCCATCAGTTCTGTTAAGGATTCACAGAAGTTGTTTATATTATAAAATGATGGTGACCTGTATATGGCTATCAGAGATAGTTCGTTACTGACATTGACAACCAAACAGTTCGAGTCTTTGCAGGATGGTTCTACGACGGAAGCCTGGAGGGTTGACTTTGTATAAACAACTATTCCATCGTTTTGGTTAAGGTAAGTTTGGGAACAGTGATAGTCGTAGTTATCAATTTCGAAACGGGCGTGTCCGTCTTTAAGCCAACACTCTGTTAAAATAATAATATCGGGCATAAAAAGCAGCCGGCTCATGAGAACAGAGAAATCGTCAAAATTCTTTTTTATACTGCGTATATTTTGAACTACAACCGAGTACTGACAACCTGTATTGCCTAGGTGCAACCTACACTCATCTATAGAATATAGTTTAAGGCTAGTTGTAAAGGCCGATTTGTCGATTTCGTCAATAACTTGTACTAAATTAGCCATTAGAATACCTAATTAGGTGAATCAATATATGTCTCGATGAGTTATGTAGGCCGCAACACAAAGAAGCTAAGTGTATTCGGAAGCGGTATTGATGTGGTGTATTAATTATGGTATCAGTTGAGTGCATGGTGTGTAAACAAGTTGTTATAGTAATGTGTATTACGTACTGAGCTTTATAAAGCGTGTACAGCTGCGAGTATAAGGTATGGGGCACATTATTAATAATTGTAGGGTGTGTTATATTTATAGGTATAACAAATATGTGAGTGATATGTACCATGCATGACAAAGTTACGAAAAAGTAATTAAATTGACAAAATATAAAGAGGTTTGAGAACTTACGTTTAGATTTTTGAGTATTTGTTACGTTTAGATTTGTATGAGATACATGTATAGGAGATAAGCAGATTAATATAATAAACAGTCATTGGTTCGTATCCAATTGTAGATTGCGTAGTGTTTGTTCAGATCTAATAAGAATCTGTTTTGCTCCTTCAATTTTTCGTAAGAATATATTTCCATTTGCCGCCCAACAGAACTTGTACTCTTTTTGTTTTGCAAATTCCCTTGCCACATAGAAGAGTTTTCTGGAGCTAGCGGGGAGGTATTCGGCAACATATACTGGACGGCGATCACCGGGTAAACCAATGCACTGTGTGTTCAAACGGCCGTCATTGGGGTGGATTTTATTGAAGTCACGTACGCTTGTGATGAGTTTGTTCTTAATCGGAACATTAGTGAATTCCGCAATGATTGGTCTCACAGAGCCCGGTTTTCCGGGTAAGCGATACGCGTCGCGCAGTTGAGTACTATTTAGAGGCACGTCAACTACTGCACCTATCTTAGTGATTATCGTAGATAAGTCTGATGCTGACTCATTCTCCGTTAAGGGCACATTGCGGATCTCGACGCACGACGTCCGGGAAAGCTGTTGAAGGTCTTGTATCTTCATTTCCAAAATATTAATGTTGTCTCTGTAGGCTTGGTTTTCTTTTTTCAAAACATCTACTTGCTTCGCCATGTCCTCATACTGCTCATTGATGAATGTCATAGATTTAACAATCTCACAGTTAGACTCCTGTATCGCATTATTTTGTAGTTTCATTTCAGCTATTTCGGAGGCCAGCTTCGAGAGACAAGCGCTTTGGTCCGCCGAAAATTTAGTAAGGCGATCCTCTTGCTCTGTTTTCCAGGTCGAAAGCATTTCAAGTATTTCGCGTTTTACGTCCTGAAGTTCATTACCAGGCGAAAACTCCGGGCATGGTCGCTTATGACGTGACGTAATGTTGACACTATCATATGGGCTATTCAATACCGCATGGGGAATATCCGAATCTGACTTTGCTTGCAATACACTGGTACTCAGCGATGGCGTAGCCGGAGGCGACCCTGGAATGCGGGGCATTGTATGCAGCAAGTCAATCCAATGTAGACCGTAACACACGATAATAGGCTTGGGGATGCCTGTAGCGATAGCACTCAGTACACACGCGCGCGCGAGTAAGCGGGATGGCAATTATGGTAACTGTCCTGCTTCCCCAGGTGGGCGGGCCACGATCGCGGCGTTAGATCAGCGGCGCTTAGGCAGTGTGACGTCCGGTCAAAAAATTAATATTTTTAATTATATGGTTAAACAATAATGACCACTATAACTTTGCAGTAACGGGTTAGAGTCTCGTATACACTTTGAACGTATTTATGCGTAGGCCGAACACACGTCCACTCTCAAGTAAGACAACGGACGAAAGGGAAATCGTAGAACATGTACTCAGTTTTGGTTCTACTGATTTTCAGGCCAACAATCACCATTTTCCGTTGCCATTTCTCCAGTCTGGATCTCAGGTCCATCTTCACCGACAAGAACGATGTCGTCGGCAAATAGCATGGACCATGGTGCGTCTTGCTGTTATAATTATTGATTCTAAATATTATGGTGTTTCAGGTATCGTGAATGCGTGGCCATGCTGTCTGCCCTGAACGGCGTGCGCCACGTGCACTCGCTGCACGTGTGGGCGCTGTCCACGCACTATGTTATCCTCACCGCGCACGTGGCCATCGGTGAGTTCATAAAATTATCTTTAACTAACTGCTGCCCGCGGCTTCGCTCTTGTCGATGTCGAAAATTATCCCACGGGAACCGTACATTTTTCTGGGATAAAAATTCCAGACTATAATTTGTCTTTGGGGGCGTCCATAAATTACGTGAGATATTTTAGGGGGGGGAGGGGGTCGAGTCAAATCTCATCTAATCTTACGTTGGAGAGAGGGGGGGTCTCGGCAAATATCACGCAATTTTTTTTTCTTTTTACAATAACAATCCAACGCCTTAACCTAAGAAACCCACATTTTGAAAAATCTCACGTGAGCTTGGGGGACGGGGGAGGTTGAATAAAATCTCACGACATCTCACCAGGGAGGGAGGGAGGGACAGAAAATTTAAAAAAAAAACACCTCACGTAATTTATGGACGCCCCCTTTGTGCCAAGTTTCATCCAGATCCGTTAAGTAGTTTTTGAGTTTATTCGTTACAAATATACTTACATACAAATCTTTCCTCTTTATAATATTAGTATAGATCAGCTGCTGTCCGCGGCTTCGCCTGCGGGTATTTTGGAAATAATCCCAAAGGAACGTACTACTGAGATAAAACGTTGTTGTATGTGTTAATCCAGGTCATAAACTACCTTTTTATGGTCACGTGACTCGTCGAAATGTAGGGCATGTCAAAATGTATAGAACAGCTGATTTTGAAGAATTTTTCACGATTTCGAAGCTGGTCTTATAGTAACGTTGTTCAGTTTGGTGGTCTGTAACATATCCTTTTGTATGTATATACCCTTTCGGTTACTAGAACTAATATTAACAGACAAGAAGAAAGGTATAGACGTACATAACCGGGATTGTCCGAAAGGGTTACCGCTACACCGGAACATAAATGGGTTTTAGTCAGTCAGTCTGACACTCTTCCGCTCCACCCAGAGTGGGAGGAGTCATTTGATGATTTCCCAACCTGAAGAAAAAAACGACATTTACGTACAAAGGTGCTTATTTGTAAAGAAATCTCTTCTAGCATGCCAGGAAGTTGCGGCAAAAAAACGAAAAGTTTCTTTTTTGTAAAAAAGGTTTTTTACGGTCTAGTTGCATTGTTCATTTTGATCTTCTGTTTGCTATTCGCCAATACAAAAGCCTAACGGTTGCCTGTTCCCAGACGAGCTGACGGAGCCCGAGGCGGTGCTGGCTGCGTGCCAGCAGCTGGCGCGCACGCAGTGGGGCGTGGCGGCGGCCACGTTCCAGGTGGAGCGCTACACGCCGCGCATGCGCGCCTGCCGCACGTGCGCGCTGCAGCCCGCGCACACGCCCTGACACCTGACCACGCTCGCCTAGGCAGGTACGGCCACGTTCCAGGTGGAGCGCTACACGCCGCGCATGCGCGCCTGCCGCACGTGCGCGCTGCAGCCCGCGCACACGCCCTGACACCTGACCACGCTCGCCTAGGCAGGTACGGCCACGTTCCAGGTGGAGCGCTACACGCCGCGCATGCGCGCCTGCCGCACGTGCGCGCTGCAGCCCGCGCACACGCCCTGACACCTGACCACGCTCGCCTAGGCAGGTACGGCCACGTTCCAGGTGGAGCGCTACACGCCGCGCATGCGCGCCTGCCGCACGTGCGCGCTGCAGCCCGCGCACACGCCCTGACACCTGACCACGCTCGCCTAGGCAGGTACGGCCACGTTCCAGGTGGAGCGCTACACGCCGCGCATGCGCGCCTGCCGCACGTGCGCGCTGCAGCCCGCGCACACGCCCTGACACCTGACCACGCTCGCCTAGGCAGGTACGGCCACGTTCCAGGTGGAGCGCTACACGCCGCGCATGCGCGCCTGCCGCACGTGCGCGCTGCAGCCCGCGCACACGCCCTGACACCTGACCACGCTCGCCTAGGCAGGTACGGCCACGTTCCAGGTGGAGCGCTACACGCCGCGCATGCGCGCCTGCCGCACGTGCGCGCTGCAGCCCGCGCACACGCCCTGACACCTGACCACGCTCGCCTAGGCAGGTACGGCCACGTTCCAGGTGGAGCGCTACACGCCGCGCATGCGCGCCTGCCGCACGTGCGCGCTGCAGCCCGCGCACACGCCCTGACACCTGACCACGCTCGCCTAGGCAGGTACGGCCACGTTCCAGGTGGAGCGCTACACGCCGCGCATGCGCGCCTGCCGCACGTGCGCGCTGCAGCCCGCGCACACGCCCTGACACCTGACCACGCTCGCCTAGGCAGGTACGGCCACGTTCCAGGTGGAGCGCTACACGCCGCGCATGCGCGCCTGCCGCACGTGCGCGCTGCAGCCCGCGCACACGCCCTGACACCTGACCACGCTCGCCTAGGCAGGTACGGCCACGTTCCAGGTGGAGCGCTACACGCCGCGCATGCGCGCCTGCCGCACGTGCGCGCTGCAGCCCGCGCACACGCCCTGACACCTGACCACGCTCGCCTAGGCAGGTACGGCCACGTTCCAGGTGGAGCGCTACACGCCGTCACGCTGCGACGCATACAGCATTTGCGAGTCTAACGCACGGCAATTCCGTGCAAGTTATTCTCGCCAAAACCCAAAAAAGGCGATTGATTGTGATGAAACTTTAATCCAGGCTCCGAGTTTGAAGCCTGCCGGGTTAACGGAATTGTCCGAAACGGTTACAGTTACCCCGGAACACAAAGGCTTATAGAAGGAACATGAATGGGTTTTAGTCAGTAAGAGTCTGACACTCCCTTCCGCTCCACCCAGAGCGGGAAAGGTCATTTCATGATTTTTATTTTTATTTTACTTTTACAGGAAGTGACAACATAATAAATGAAGCCTCAGACAATTGATTCGATTGACACAAGTTGTACACGATGCATTTAAAGGGGCCAGGTGTCTATCAACCACATGATTGATAGATTGATTGAAGAACAGTGTTGATATTGTAAGCTAAGGACAAGTACATATTAGTGTTGTTTATCAATCGTCAAATTGATCCTTGATTGAAGTGATTGACAAAGTTGGAGTTTTGTATTTTTTGAAACGGTTGAATATGTAGGACCAAGTGATAAGTGGCATCAATCATCAATTTGATTGAAAGATTGATTGATTGATAGAATAAATTGTTGAATTAGTGTATTTAATATTGCTAGAACTTTTGAAATGGGAAGATTGTAATAATAAAATGCGTTATTGATCTCAAAGAAATACTACTTCCAGAATAATTTAAAATAGTCGATAATAAATTAAAAATGGTTAATAATTTGATTTAATCTAATTGTAAGGTATATTGCACACTGTACAGGTAATCTATTTCGGTACATACTGAACGATTGCCTGCTGTGTCACCTGCCTTAGATTTTGTAAAAAGAAAATAAAAACAGTGATTATTATATGACATGTAAAATTAAATTAACGCATAATATTATTGTTATTTTTTTAATATAAATGTAGAAAAAAACAATAAAATGTAGACTTTGTAAAAGAAAAGTATTATAATTCGTGCCAATTTTTTGCAAAAAAAAAGAAATGAAAAATGCATTCCAAATCGTTGACTCGATGTATTAAATTAAAAATTATAATATATTTAACTAATTTATTATTAAAAATGTATGTATTAGAATTTAAGCGAATTATTAAAAATCAATTATTATTTAGTACCTTTTAATTAATGTTTAATGTGTATAACATTTTTGCATATTTGTAAATTTTTTATTGTTCAATGTTAAAAAATATTTTTCAAAAGTTATTGGGGATCAATCGATCAAAAGTTACGTAATCCTTCTAGGTGAGAATTTTGGGTTCCGTGGTAGTAAAGTGGGCTATTGGAATCTCTTTATCGAGCTTTTTGATGGTCGCTCTGTCACGAAGCTCTTCTCACTACAATTTAAAGAGAGTCCTTCCAAAGGAAATTTTGCATAAATGTCTTCCCTTATTTCCATTTCATCCTAAGCCTGCGTCCTAACTAAGAAACAATCGTTGCTGGTAAACCGCGTGATCGCGTCGACAGAGGGCGCTTTGTTTAATGATTTAATAAAACTTTATGTACTAGTAAAAAGTACCTTGCAAAGGTGGATTTAATGCCTAAGGCATTTCCGCTTTTTAGGTTTTTTCGAACAAAAAGTTACGTTTTAAGGTCACAGCTTATTAAAGCCACCCGGCACCCACTCCACACCGCGTCGCCTCCTGCGGCTAGTATTCTTTATATGGACTTGTATGGGTATGCGCTCACTACTTCAACTTCGTGGCGTCACCGGATCGCCTGGATCGTAAGCACTCCACCACTCGGTGGCAACTCGTTGCTCGCATGCTTGCCTTGCGTTCACTCCACTGCGAGTTGCGAGGTCCACTGGTTGACCGCGAGACGTTTATTGGTGATAACGCGGCGTCCACCCGTGGACCACCTGTCGAAAACGAGTGGACGCCGTGCGACGAAGCGGTGCGGGGTGGGTGCAGGTGGCTTTAATGAGCTATGACCTATAAACTCAACGATCGCATATTTGCTCGGTAAATGCACTTGATTAGGACGCGGCCTTAACCAAACAGAAAATTTTATAAAACGCACAATTATATTTTGTTTATTTTTATTGAATTTCGATAAAATCGGCTCCTTTGACGCAGTTTTAAATTATTTTAAAATAAATATGGGCTACGTAGCTTATGTTCGGTCCCCAAATACAATGAATTCCCGTATGTACAATTGATTCCAAATACTGTAATATTAGTCTTAATTTATTTATTCAAACAAAATGATGCTATTCGTTCATACAGGCTGGCTTGCTGACAATTTGCCCAGTTAATTAGGGTACTTATTACAATACCGAAATTTAAAATACCTATGGACGAAATCCCTAAAAAATTTACGCCGAATGATTGTTTGGCCGAAAGTTCTAAATCCCGAAAATCCATATCCCGAAATTCAAAATCCTTAAAGTCTAAATACCTAATTAACTAACGCCTACCTAAGGCGTAGTCGACGGAGCCCCGCTCAGCCAGGCTCCTACTTCTGGGTGGTTTAAATAAAAATAAAAAAACCGCGTTCGTTGTTTTGGACGTCGGTATGTCAGTCATAGGTATTATGAAATTTCGGGATTTTAATACGTACCCGTTAATTACGTCCTCAGTACCTTTGCGTTATTATGGAAACTTGTTATGGAACACAGTATGCTGATGCTGCAGTAGGACGACCATGATGCTACCCGATTTTTATGTATAGACGAACTCTTAATTGCTTACTATTTTTGACACATACTCCCAGTAGATTGAAATGTTGATTATGTTGAATCCGTTTGAGTGTTGAGTAGGCCAATATATGACAAACAAATGATGTTCAGCCTTGTCACTCAAATTTTTTTTTTAGTCAAAAGATTAATATTTTGATTACGTAAAAAAAAAATAGGTGTCCAATATTTTTTCATTCTATATTCCCGGCATCGCTTGTCGCTTCGGTGTCTCAGTTGGATTTCCCAAAGAATAACGGGGATGATAACAGAAAATTTTGATATTGTCCGTCAGTTAGTCAAAAATTATTAGACAAGTATTTTTTCTTTTTTTTTACGTAAGTAATCAAAACACTTAAAATTATAAAAATTGCTAGCAAATACGAGTTATCTTCGATTCACGTAAACTTTAAATTTTACCTAATGCATAGTGAAGCTTATAATTATTGTTATTTTAGTTCATTTATTTATTTTGCTGTTTGAATAATTTGTTCTAGACTGAATGTTAAACTTGCTGAAGCGTGGATTTAAAAAATCTTATTTATTAATTGAATTACAATACCAGTATCGCAGTGGTTAAGAAATTGACTGCTAGTCGATCCGTAAGTAAGTTCGAAACCCAGTTTGATAGTAAGGCCACGTACAAAAGGGATGATCAGTAAGATACTCTACAATTATTTATGCAAGGTCAAATAGACATTTCTGGCGAAACATTACAGACGGGATGGGTGTATTGACGATAAAAACTAACAAATAATGTTTTTAAAGACTCATAATAACGATTAACCTATTGACCGCGGTTTTATATCAATCGCCGCTACTCAGCGCCCAGCTCATTAAAATAAAACTTTATTTCATACTAATAGGGTCGTTTTTTTAAGGCTGGGAAATCATCCAATGACTTCTCCCGCTCTGGGTGGAGCGGAAGGGAGTGTCAGACTTACTGACTAAAACCCATCCATGTTCCTTCCTTAGCCCTTTATGTTCCGGGATAGCGGTAACCCTTTCGGACAAACGCGCTTACCGATCTAGATCATTTGACAGTTCATCAAGTAGAACGGCAATTGGTAATTGGTTCTTCCGTGGGCGGCAAAGAGTCGTTAGTTAATTAAGGTTTCCAGACCAGCATACGTTCTCTTAGTAAAGGCGAATAAGTTAAATTCCGACTACTTTATAAGGTCTTGCAATTACATAAAAAACAAAAACCGAACATAGATTCTCAGTCGTATAAACACGACTCAAGCGGCACGGGCACGAAAACATTTGTCGTATTAATCCGACTGGGGCGGTTAAATGGTTAATTAGGGCTGATTGATAGATATATGTAATTACTAATTAGATTTTGTTCAATCATAGCTACGGAATGCAATCTCGACTCGTGATATCGTGTGTTAAGTTTAGTGTCGAGATTTCGTTCTTGAGATTTTTGCGAACGTGTTTTCGCCTATAATTGGAAATATAAAAACTACGCCTACTTAGACTAATCATGTTATATTATATAAACAAAAATCATTTACATAATCTACTGAAAAAAATTCATATCTGTGAGGAGCTCGTGGCTAAGTACTAACAGCCGCACAGGGCGATCCATCAGGTTAAGCTACGCTTGCCGGGGTTGGCCGTGGATGGGTGACCATCTTTACACACCGAGACTCCTCCGTGCCTCAAGTCGTTGGTCCCGGCTGTCATTTGTGCATCTTTGACAGTCGTTACGGGTTGTCAGAAGCCCGAAAATCTGACAGCCAGTCTTACCAAGGGGTATCGTATTGCCCAGTTACTGGGTTGTGGAGGTCAGATAGGTAGATGATGATCTGTGAAGTTTTGCTAGTTAGTTTAACTTGACCTTTTCATAAAATTTGTCAATTTTAGAGGCTACAAACAAAACACGCTCCAGCAACTGTCTTGTACTTAAATATTTACAATGCAATGTGTGTATTTTAGCTTATGGTTAAATTTTCGTGCTCAAATTAGTGAATAATTGTGATGGCTTAGACACGTTGCACGTTGTTCATTGCATTCCCTTGTCGTGACGTAGTTTTATTTGTATTGTATAGATGGACAGGGTACGCGGATGGGTGATAAACAAAATTCTATAGAGATTTTTTTTTATTTGTTTGTTTTGTTATTATTAATGTTTTTTCCAGGCTGTACTCTGATGTCTAGGAGTTGGTTAAGGAAATCTGTTGTCAATCTTATAAGGTCTTGTGATTGGTTGCCTAAAATAATGCCATCTAATTATAACGGGTGTAAATTTTTTTGTACCTGGTAATCATCTAGTTAATAAACCAACCAACCAATTAAATACTGGGTGTAACCGAAAGGGTATATACATACAAAAGGATATGCTACAGACCACCAAAAAAAAACAGTTGTTCTATACATTTTTGGTCACGTGACTCGTCGAAATGTAGGGAACAGCTGATATTTTTTTGCGTTAGAGTTGGTCCCATATTAAAAGTTGTTCAGTTTGGTGGTCTGTAGCATATGCTTTTGTATCTATATACCCTTTCGGGTACACCCTGTATACCATATTGAATTTTGTAACTGAGGAGAAAGACATTTATGGCTTGGCGTGGAGTGCTCACGGGCTGACGTTCGAAAGGTCACAATGTTCTGCGTGCGTTTTGTTACGCATGACCGTGAACCGCGAATTTTCACACCAATGGGAATGATGCCTGGGTAAAAAAAAGGAAATTCAATCAGATAATAAAAAATATTAGTCACGTATTTTGTGCTTTATCATATTACTCTAACTCCGAATTTTCGAAGTATCCGTCTTTCTTGTCTAAGCTGAAAAAAAAACAACTGAAATTCTATAGTCGAATATTGCACAATTTTAAAGGAAGAACTTACTAAAAATTTTCACTCAAAAATCTCAAACCATGAAGGTTCTATGTCATGTCATCATTCGAAGTACCTAATACAATAAAACGGCAATTTCATTCTTTAACCCCTATTATTAACAAAAAAAGACAGAGATAAAACGCATTAAAGTTGGTGAGTGGGGCCTCGCTACATACTCGTGACGTCATGCCACATTTCAACTCAATGTATCAGCGTAATCTTTGGATTACGTAAAAAAAGGAAAAATACGTGTCCAATATTTTTTGTAAATCTAGCTTACGGAATAAAAAAAATATAGTCATCATCCCTACAGCAATTATTTTATGGCGGCTTAGTGAAGGGTCTTGTTACACCGTGTATAGATTGACATCCGATTTCATTAAATTGTTTTCAGAAACCAGAGCGCAGCCTAGACTCTGGGTGAATTTCACCAATGAAAATTAACGCAGTCAACATTAAGGGGTTTATAGTTCAGTTTCGTTGCTGAAACTGATACTTAATTGTTTGAATTGTCTTCCACATATAAAATATTAATACAAGTTTTAATATTTAGGACCGCTTACACCATAAAAGTAAATACACCAAACGAATTTAAAACATCGTTTTGTGTCAGTTTATCATCTGATGACGATGGACACAGAATGATGTTTTTAAATAAGTTTAGATTTGTGGTGGAAATAATTCTTAATTTTATAACATTATTTTAATCTTTTTATCTAGTCTTCCGTTACCTATTATTATTTTAATTAAAGAATCAAGTTTGTTACCCCCAAACGCGCCTAAGAAAAGTATTTAGCTATATGAAAAGCGATTTAGTAATAAGCAGTTAGTCGATTAGTAAGTTCTAATATGTTAACCGATATATAACAAATCGTAGCTGTTGTAATTGCTATCCTTTTGTATTTATTCGCTCAATTTTCATCTATTGTTGTATTGTAACGCGAATTATTTGTAGAAAATAAATTGATTTGGGATCTGTTTCTGTTGAAACTATTTTTTTCTGCAAAGTTATCGATTCTGTCAGCTTGAATCGATTATAAATAATCGAAGGTTCCTATTATTTATTTTTAAAGCCATAATATTTCGTTTAAGGTCACAGCTCACTAGAGCCATCCGGCACCCACGCCACACCGCGTCGCCTCCTGCGGCTAGTATTCTTTATATGAACTTGTATGGGTATGCGCTCACTACTTCAACTTCTAGGCGTCACCGAAACGCCTCGATCGTAAGCCCCGCGCAAACGGCGGGCAGACCACTCGGTGACAACTCGTTGCTCGCATGCTTGCCTTGCGTTCACTCCACTGCGAGTTGCGAGGTCCACTGGTTGACCGCGCGACGTTTATTGGCGATAAATTTTTCATTTCATTTTTCATAACGCGGCCTCCATCCGTGGACCACCGACAACGAGTGGACGCCGTGCGACGAGGCGGTGCGGGGTGGGTGCCGGGTGGCTATAATGAGCTGTGACCTTTATCGTAGCGTTATCCTGGCAACTGTCACCACTTATAACTATATTCATAGAGGCTATTATTATAAGTTGGACAACGAACAGGGAACTTCCCTATCTAATAATAAGTTCTCCTCGAGAAGCTTTAGTCTGGGGCGAACAATTGTAGCGTACTATCTGAATCGCTGAAATTCGGACGCTTGTGAAATTCAAGTTTCATAACGTTTTCTATTTAATTAACAAAATGTCTTGACGCATTTACATTATCAATGCGCATTTAGGTCGAAATAGATTAAACACTCGTTGGATTGTGAATGTCACCATTGAAACTGAACCCGACATAAACTCAGTTTAATAGCCGTCAATGTCATTATTTTCTATGGAATATTGATACTGACAGCTCTTGAACGCGTTTAAGATGTGTTGATCGCGTTCAAGTTTAATTGGTGAAATTCGCACAGTGTTAAGTACCCTAAAGGCCTGTCTCACCGTCTTCCGGATAAGCTCAGGTAGACTTATCTGGCGGATAATTTCATAAGTTCTGAATCGTCTCGAATATAGCGCCATCTGGACACCGAAAGTGACCCTTTATAACGTAAGATAACGAATACTTTCAACAGAAATAGATCATTAGTTCTTGGAGCCAAAATGTAACCAAAAAAGATGTATTTTTGTAACCGATTCGTGTATGTATATTATTATTATTAAGTAAGTATTGGATGTTTCTTTACGACCGTTTGTTTAGCGTTCAGTGTTGTTTCCGTCCTGTGCGTTTTGTTCTGTTGTACTTGTACTGAATAAAGTCATTATTAAAAATTATATTATTTTTTATTTATTGCTGATTTGCAATCGTCAGATAAATTAGGAGGAATAAATAACGCAGTTTGACAGCTTTTTCATATAAAATATGTCACAAACCACCATTTTTATTCTGCAGATGAAAGTTATCAAGCGATTGAAAAACCGGCCTTTTGTTTCGTGTTTTGATGCTGCCCATGGGCCTCTGACTTAGCATCACATGCTGTTGAGAAATATCCGTCAGACATGCTGGTTTCCTCACGATGTTTTTCTTCACCGTTTTTTTGAGCATGTGATAATAAGGAAGTTTCCATTTTTTTATATTTTTTTTTAAATAGTTCTAAGCTTGAAATAAAGCCCATTGTTTTTATTTTTAATTATCTTCATAAATGACGAAGTTATGATACCTTTCCCGTCCGCTTTAAACTTCTCGGCGCGCGGCCGGTCAAAAGCTTCGTGACGTCACAAGTCCCAGGACTCGCTCGAGTCGAGCGAGTAGTCGTCGATGCGCGGTCTCCTCAGACGGTTATTAGTTTTGTAATTCAATGTATAATTTTTTATTAAGTGCCTATTTTAAAAACTTTGCGATTTTAACAATTTTAAGCGTTTTATGTAGTCCTATGTATTATCAATACACTGCACTTGAATACACGACATATGAAATGTGTAGCCTAGCAAAAAATACGTCTAATAAAATCTCTCAAGGTTTTTATCGACTTTTGAACTTAAAGGAGAAACCCAAACTCCATAGAAACTTGGGCCTGGCGTTACAGAGCTGGAATTTTGCCATAAATTAGAGCACCTAGGAAGATTTCACGAGCCCAATTTTCACGTCTCTCAGCAATGGCCAAATTGGTAAAATCAGACAATGTTTACATGTTAGGTTATTTTTTTTTTTTTTAACTACCCTACGCGAGGAATTTCTCCTTTGTCGTGGGTGTGTTTACAAACATTTAAACTCACATACGCAAACACCCAGACCCGCAACAACTACATGTAGTCAATACAAATATTTGTTCCGTGCGGGAATCGAACCCGTTGCATGCTGCACAGCAATTGCTCAGCCACCGCGATATTTAAATAAAAAAAATCTTTTTGAGGCTGTTTTCTACGTAAATATGGAACGCACATGCGCCGAGCTGTAGCGTTTGCAACCTATCATGATGAGGTTTAGGTACCTACTTACATAAAAAGCGGTGAATTCAGATTAAAATTACTAAAAACCTCAGCAAAAAATTATGTTTGCTACATAAGGCCCACTTACATCACTAATGGGTTGCATTTTTAAACATTGTATTTACTACCAGGGGATTTGATGCTATCTCAAATTACAGTAAACTGAGATTGCAACAATAGGTTTATTTAAATAAAAAACGTATTATTGAGATAGGGTTTTATTAATCACCTTCTTCGTTAGGATTATCATAATATAACAATACAGTATCTAGGAATTGTGCAGGAGGTAACTGACTACCCTGGTGCCGAATGAACGAAGAGAACGTCCACAGTGAATACACACCCGCTGGTGTCCTATAGGTGTCTGTTCACTCTCTGCTGGTTTATTTCCATCAAGAGATACAGCATTGGCATGATTCCAGCAAACTTGACGATAAAGTCATTTTCATTTACCTGAAGCAAACATTTATCATTTGACTATTAGTTCTAGCACTAGCATTTAGCATTAAGCATCTAAGTGGCACATTTAGGTACACAAAAGCGGCTTTATTACATTCCCACTGCATGGACACAGGACTCTTCTCTGAGAGAAGGAATTGGCTGTAATTAACTGTGCAGGTTCTGTGCATATTGGTAATGTAAAATGTTACGTTATATAATTATCACATACTGACCGATTCCTGTACAATTGAAAGAATCGCTTCATCTTCCAATCTTCGCCTTCCTATTGTGTTGCAGCGGTCCGTTGCTATTCCACAATTAATGCATAAGCTCATGATACCGTATTAACCAGTCGTCAGAAGAGCAATATCCAGATCCGGTTTTCCAGCAAAGGTCAGCAGGAATGGCAGGCTACGGTGTCCAATATTCAAGCGAGGGTCAGTCAGAAGGCAATCAATTTCGGAGTCTAGTATTCGAGCAGTCAGCAGAGGTTTAATATTGTAATGAATCTCGAGAATTCGAAAAACACATTCACTTGCGCAAAGATACGAAAAGTGAATGACACTAATTATAACGATGACAATTGACAGACGTTGATATTGACATTTGCCGTTTACTAGTGCAATCCATGCGCAATCCGCGTTGCAATCAATTTTTTCGATTATTTATTTCCTTCATTGATTTTTTAATCGTGCTTACGTTAAAAATAATTTTATTCCTGAATTTTTTATTTTACATTGATTTCAATATCTAAAAAGCAATTGTACTAAAATAATGGAGTATTATTCAATTGTAATTATCGATATCCGCTAAATCGATTACATTCTTAGGGTACGCTCTATTGTTTAATGCCAGTGTTTGCAAAGTTAGTGACCTATAATGAAAGAAGTGCTGTAATGGTTTACAAAGGTTGTTTAAAACAAAAAAATAGAAATGTACTTTTTTTTTACACTTGGCCATTGTAATTGAGGCTAAGATTTAAATGGGTTAATTAGGCAGAATAGTAGATTTTTTTGGCACATATTTGATTCGTGTAACGGCTAGGCCCAGAAATGGGTTTCTCCTTTGGGTAGATATTTCTGTTATAATGATAACTAAGTACATTGATTTCAGCATACATGGATTATATTTGTCATTTTATTTTCAGGTCGAGGAGGATACTGAAAATTTCATGAGATATCGATATTCTAGTTATTCAATCTCTACGTGAGTCACAATATCAAACATATTATAAACTAAACATGTATGTCAATGTAGGAATATCGATATCGATATTTTTGGTTATTCATTCTCTAGTACCTTTAAATCACTGGGCCATATAATATAAATAAAACAAATCCCTGGAGTCGGCGAGATTTTGCCGACTCTTACTACATATAAGTGTTTCTTTAATAAATTAAAGACACAATGTTTTATTAATGTTTATATTATCAATCAATGGTGAATAAAACTTTAAACAAAGTTAGGCGGAGTACACCGATTTACCTAAAACGAATAAAAGCTGCAGCAAACTGATGAGAAGTTATTCCGTACGGCGATTGTTACGGTTAATTAAAATCATTACTTTGTAGGTAGGTAGGTACTTACGTTGAAAGTTTCACTCCTCTGACCTCTGCACTTGTGAACAGTGGATTGTTTGCCAGAAAATCCAAGACCATAACCATGTTCACTTTTGGCAAATTATTAGACTGTCCACGCACAAATCCATTCTCCATCGTCTAAATTTTACTTTAATCTAGTTATTACTTATTTATAAGATGTATATTATGCGAAATATATTAATAAGGTTACTTAATACTTCACACAGATACTCACACACCGCTTTCCATGTACTTACTGTGCGCAACAAACGACGAAACACTCAAAACAGCCGAGCGCTTTCAGGCCAACCCGTACCGTTGGGACTTGTGACGTCACAGACCAAATGCTCCACGCGCATTTCAAAATTCGTGCGGAATTCAGTAAAAGTGGATTCATTTTGTCATTTTTCAAGATATTAAAATAATTCTTTCACCATATATTTATTTAATAACCTAGTTTTACAATTTATAGTAAGTATTTTTTATTTTTGGTAAAATGGAAACTTCCTTATTGTACAATCCGCACATGAATCTGTAAAATCAGAGGTGCGTGCCTTGGGTTCGAACTCAAGATCTATGACTTGGCAGTCCAACAGTCACTCTACTAGGCTACCACTGCAACTGAATATATAATAGAACATGAACCCATTAACTATGACATAAAGGGAAATACAAAGAAGTAAGAAATAAAACTACGAGAGAATTATTAATATTAATTTATTATAATAATGTGAAGGCGTCACCTCGTATGTACATCGTACACGTTACCGCTAACTTTTGTACACTTTATCACAACAGACAACATAATAACTAAAGCTGGTTTAAGGCTATCGCAGACAGACAGAGACAGACGCGATGCTACTCCGGTAGAACGATTTTCATTAAGTGTCCCAACAGTCGCGTCGCGCTTGTCTCTGGGAGCCTTTAAGCCGTGTTCCACTTGTAACATACTCGCCAGCAAAATTTCCAACATGTGAAATTACGAAGAGTTAAATTAGCTGTGTGATATAGTTAAGGAGTAAAATAACGATATTAAAAAAAAGCAAATAAGGAAGTCATTGCAATGTAAGTCTTAACGCATTGCAATAAAGTGTAAATTGGAATGATACCATGAGTTTCATACAACATTGGCCTGTCATTGTAATTTAGATTTTATATAACTTGGATATAAGAGTTACATTGCAACTACTTACTACAGCTTAAGACAGCTTTGCAACGCGTGTCCTCCGTGTGCATAACATACTATGATAATTAATATGTAAAACGACGTAGCGACAGCGGCGCTACGTCAACGCAACGCGCCGTGTGGACAGGCTCTTACGCGTAACATGTTGGTCACTTTGTTGAGAGTTGTTGGCGTGTTTATTACAAGTTGACACAGCTTTGTGGATCGATGGGAGATATAATTTATATTTTTAACCGTTTGAGCGCCACGCCACTGCCGGCAACAAACAATCTTTTTTGTGACTTGGCGTGTGAAGGGACCGATGCGTTATTGGTCTGGCGTTCAAAAGGTTAAATATTACTTAATATGGATTTTGAATAGAAGACATTTAAATAAATTACACAACAAGTGGCAGAAACCTTATAAATTTTAACTGTGGGGTCCGATCGCTTCAAGGTCAAATAAAATTATGTAGCGAAATTTTCTAAACGATTTTAGGCAGGTCATTTTTCAATTTGACATTGTTTTAGCTTTCAAATATAAAAATAAACAAATACCTGTCTACCATACATCTACCACCAATCCGTGAGCAACACAATGCAATACAATAATATAATTATTGTTAAGCTAATATAAAACATTTTCTGTTATACCTGCACGGACTTTAATTACATATATTGTTTGAAAAATAGTTTAATTTAATTTCTCAGCTGCTTAGTCAATGAAATGCAAGTTTTATATAAAGCTATGCAAGCATGCGAGAAGCAATAGTGCATAGCACTGATTCGAGATAAAATTTCGGGTAGAATTTTGTGAAATCGATTCATTAATTCGTAAAATCTATCTAAATAGTACATTAATCGATTGAGTGATGGTAAAGGGGCTCCAGGTTAGCCCGCGAAGCCCAATATTATGGTTTTTTTTGAGCATCAGGTTGTATGCTGATCCAAATATGATTTTCGATCGTAACAGAATTATTATTATTAATAATGGTTCCCAAGTTTCAATTACATACCGTATTGATTTATTATTTGTAATTACTATTTAATGAAATCATGCATTTGAGTCACTTCTAACTGAGAGAGTTGTAGAGATTCTAATGGTCTTAGATAATGACCTGCAATTAAAAAAAAAAGGAAATTGAATTTCGCGGGCACACTTAGCGCTTCGCCCTGAAATCCAAAAATAGATTTTATATTTCATGCAGCGAATAAACGAGCGTGCGGATAATATGGAACATTCTGTTCTAGAACTAACTGTTCAATCAATTTATTAATCCAGTTGGAATCCAACAAGATGTAGATATCCAATTAATTTTGAGATGCCAATACAGAAACTGGTTTATTTATTCCTCGTACAATAACTTTAATAAGTGACACATTTCTTTTAAAAGTAGCTGCATTTCTGAGTATTACATAAAAATAGGGTAATTATGTAGCTTTACACGAGGTCAAATTAAATCAGCTAGCGAAACGCCGCACACGCGATACGTACATCGTTTATCGTAGTTTCGCTAGCTTATTTGATTTGATCTTGTACACTTTTCTTCCTTACCATCCTGCCATATTTGATATTTCTTATAAAATATGTATAGTGACTGTACATTGCATTTTTCTTATATTACCTACAATACCCGACCTTTACACATCGAGTTGAAGAGAGAAAGAGCGAGTTTGTAGAGCGTTATCTTTGTCACTCATATCTGTGTGGCAGCCAAGATCAAAGCCATTTGTCCCATTGCCGGCGAGTAGGCGTTCAGCGATGCGTACCTAACGGGCAGAACACTCGCTAAGATTCACGCTTGCACATACAGAGTTTATACGACAGAGGGGCTTTCCTTTAAACTGCCTATACTAGGGAACATTTTCAAGCTCTGTACCAAAAATCAATTAAATAGGAACAGTAGTAGTTAAACCGCAAATGATTATTTTAAGTTTTTCCCCCGTTTGAACACGATGTATTTTTTTAACAGCGCTCCAGCGCGCGCGCGTCGTTGTCGCTCTGTTACAAGGTCGATTTTTATTTACAAAGGCTGGTTGCGTTTTACTCTGATTTCTAAGCTATTTAGTTTGTTTGAAAAAAAAAACTCATTTTTGGTGTTTTTTATTTTTATACTGTATCGAATTAATACTAAACACGTATAGTATACGTAGTGTAATTTAATGCCCCTCTGTCATATCAACTCTGGATATACTAGCAAGTTTTCGTTCATCGTCGTCGCGATCTCAACATTCTTACTTGCTATCTCTACTCGCTTCTCGCTAACTGATATTACACTGGCGATTTGCGACAGATTTCAAAGCGAGGCAAGTGCGCAGCGAAAACGCCACGAAGACGCGGCGGGCACGCAGCGTGATCGCGGCGTGCTGTCTGCGTTTTGAACAATCAATGACAGGATGGATTCCGACGAGATAACACCGCTGTTAGCTTTGTTACTTGCTGTGAGCCCGCGGCGTCTTAACTGTGAGCTTACTCCACACTCGCCTCGCTTGAAAATCACCAGTGTGATAAGGCCCTAATCACCGTCAACAGGACAGATACCTTAACATCAATGAGTCCTATTGACGGTCGGGTACTGTAAACCATTTTTCAAAATTTGTGCTACAACATTATATTATGCGTCTCTTCAGCTATAAGCGTCTTAAATGGCGACTCTAGTCTACAGCTAAATATATTATTGCGATATTTTTTAAAGTTTAGTTTTTTCAGCAATGCGTAAGTCAAATGGTAAAGAGAAACGTTCTGCTGTTAGTTATTTTAATATTTTTTATGATATTATATATATTTTTTTTTAATTTATTAAAATTGATTTAATCTTTTATTTCATTCTGAAATTTATAATATAGTTCGAATTTTGTTCTACTCGATTCACAGTTAGTTATTAATGTCTCAAACAATCTAGCAATTAATCTTTTGAACGCCAGAGCATAAACGCACGTGCGTGCCCTCCACGCCAAGCTACAAATTTATTTCTTCTTTTCCCAATATCCATGATGTCTTTTAATTTGTTTAATGTCGTTAAATACGTACGAGAGCGTCAATTTTTAAGATCTCTATATAAACACGCTCAAAAGTAATGATTTAATTGTTAATTTCGTGTTGTACCCGCATTATATTTGTGTCGTTGGCGTACAGGGCATACGCTTGCTTAATTTGGTTGAAACCAAATCTAACTTAGAGAGATGCGAGAGTAATTCTTAGGGTTATATATAAGTTAATACAGATATAACCGAACACTGATATGAAAATTGCAAAAAAAAACCTAAGAAAACTTGGATTTTTCGGGCTACCTTTGCATCTTCTTGTCAATTTGAATAACGCATTGCTAAAATTAGGATTAATTAACCATGTTTCAACCAGAGTCGCAGTCTACACCTAGATACTTGCTGAGTTACAACTAACAATAATTAACAACATCATTTACACAAACTAACATCTTCAAACATTTCTATATATATATGTACTTGTGTTCAAACGTAATGTAAATGATTGAACAATTTTTATAATACATTAAACAAGTATGGAAGACGGATGCTTTGTTTATGCGAAGTTTAACAACTTTATATCATTTTTTTTGCTATTTTACTAAAAGTTTAATAATAATTAAACTTCGCGTAAATAAAGCAAAGGTATACAATTTGAACACAAAATTGATGATATTTTACGTATTTTATGTCATATACAATTGTATAGATATTTTTTATATGGGTATACTATACGGAACACATCAAGTTTAAAAAAAAAAAAAAATAGAAATATAAAATTTTGTCATGATTTAGGAGTATTACATGAAAATATTGATAATATCACTATTTTTTTAATATTTATATTATTTATTTTAACTCCTTATAAATAAAATTGGCGGGTGATTGTACTTCGTACATGGCTATTCACAAAATTGTCGAAATTACATTATTATTGAAGAATTAAATAAAAATATAAGTAATACTGTTAAAATTATGATAAAATTACAGCCGTTGGTCCGGCTGTCATTCTTGGATCTTTGACAGTCTTGACAGCCAGTCTTACCAAGGGGTAGCGTATTACCCAGTAACTGGGTTGTGGAGGTCAGATAGGCAGTCGCTCCATGTAAAATACTGGTATTCGGCTGCATCCGGTTAGACTGGAAGCCGACCCCAACAAATTTGGGAAAAGGCTAGGTAGATTGATTGGTTGGGATTAAATTATTTATATTAAATAATGATAATTCATGATATTTTAAGGGACCAATATCGTTAACCCTCAGATAAAATACAATTTCAGATAAAGCCGCTTGTGGCAAGAATGATATTACGGTCAAGACACTTATGTAATATGAATTAAATTATAAAACATGTATCAGAGAGGCGTGGTCGAGATAAACTACAATAACACTCCCCGCCCCTCCAAAATTCAAAACGTTTGAAAGTATTTGTGAAAGTAATTACAAAGCGCCACCAAGACTCACAACGCATGTCGCTGCCGTCCTGCTACTGAAGACGAATACTTACAACTACATACAAACTCTTTCGTAAGGATGTGACTACAAACATTGGAACAGTAATTTGGAGGGGCGCGCCATGTTATCGTAGTTTATCTATACAGACCAACAAACTGAGCAAGTTTCTTCATGGGACCACCTCATAAAGCAGTATAATTTTAATATTACTTCAGTGAGAGAAAGAGATGAAACTATACAGGAGATATAGCTCCATCTGTTTCTCAATGTGAAGCGATATCAAAATAATACCTACTTCTATATGAGCTGGCCCTCTGGTGGTGAAAGTATAAAGTTTCGGCAACATGGAGCAATTCTAACATCGTTTAGACCAAGGGTTTCAAACTTATTTTGTCTACTGCCAACTTTGAGAATAAATTATTTTTTAGCGCTCCCATTTTTTCACCTACTTAAAAACCACTATCTAGATGAATTACAAAACGCCACCTACTAGAGTAGTCAAAATCTAAAAGGCCCGTTTTGACATTTGAGAAAGGACCTAGAATGTTACTTGGAACGAAACAGAAAGAAACAATAAAATAATAATTAATTACATAGTGTTTTATAAAACAAATAATTTTTTTAGGCGCGTTAAATAATATGATGGAATATATATTGCGAGTATTCTTTTTGCGCTAACTTTATAGTAGCATGCAATTTCTAATTAATACGAAACGTCTCAAAAACAGTTACGTTCTCAGTCTTTGTTTTTTTAAATACTAGTGTTGTAACCAATTAATTACTGAAATTCACCAGCTTCATTCGATTTTAATAGTAATTATATATTATCTAGTGATTTTTACTGAAAAGCATTTTTACTGAAAAGCAGGCTTGGCGCTCAAAGCCGTAAATAAAACTTTGAATTGGCGATACTGGTTTCTATAGAATGGCTTGTCTCTGACCAAGCGGCACATGACTTAGCGTTCACGCGAAATTAACCTTTCGTACTGTATCTTTCAAAATACCTACAAAATTAAAGTTTAAGTTAAATTTTCTAATCAGTACTTAAATCCAATGCACTTTGCAATACATAATCAAATCGATCAAATACTCATACAAACTTGAATCGATTTATCGTGAGTATCGAGTACCGAGTCGTATAGTTACTTCACTAGTTACGTCGCGATGATAAATGTCAAAACGGGTTTCTTAGATTTTTGCCAACTATAAGCCTCTACACAACGCCCCCATTTTTCTGGGTCCCTTAATAGGGACAAGAGGGAAAGGTTGGTTTAGATAATGCCAAGAATTGCTCAATTTTAATTGCCAGCCCCCTCAAACTTAGATACTTATTAAAATGTCTTTAGCCTCCATCACTATTAAAAATAATGCACTTACAATTGCACAGCCGATAATAATACAAAATAATAATTATTATGTGTTAAAAGAAAAATATTAAAATCTTTTTTTAAATATAAATTGAGACATAATTATGATCCTATTGACATGGAGGGCATTGCTATGTTTTTGGGTACAAACGCCAGCACATCAAGCTATCCCAAACTGTCAAATATTCTCAATTGAACATGAACCTTATTCTTAGGTGATAAAGTTCATAATCTATCAAATAAATGTGACAGCTTGATGTGCTGCCCTTCGTACATATTTTCCAAAATTAAAAACCATAGAGCACGGTATCGTCGCACTGGCAGCGTTTAGAAATGGCGTTACAGTACGCCTCAAACTTTATGACTGCTCTGAAGTGCGCTACTCGCTGCACAGTACCCCCCCCCCCCCCCACCGCTAACACATGAATTAGATACTGCGCAGCGACTCGCCTCATGTTCCGAGCGGCCATTAAGTTCAAGTCAAGCAAATGTGTGACGTCGAAAGTGCGTTGAGCGAAAACTTATGTCACGGACTGCCTACAATGCAGTTTCTTTATGTCATGTGTGTCGTAGTGGGAGAAAATAGTGACACGCTTTCCCGCCAAGACGTCTCCATGCTCTGTAGTTAGTAGCTATTTTGAAATTAAGAGATGATATTCAATTTCAACTTTAAATCGAGTACCGTAGGGTGTTTTTTTGACGCACTACATAACTGCAACCTAACAAAGATGCTTTTGTTAAAATAACAATAGACTTTATATTATAGATATTACGAACTTTTTAAAGAAAAACCTGAGCAGTAGCAGTCCCTCTAATCTTTCAGTCGTTCCACAAACATTCTAACAGTACTACGTCACATCTAAAGTTTCCTAAGACACCGAGTTTATAGGCAAGTGTTAGGCGATGCTTATAATATGCTAGGAGTAAGTTATTATCTGCACTTATTGCGAACGATCAACATTTTACTAAATTAACCTACAGTTAGGGAAGGAGATACGGTAATAAATAATAAAACCATTATCAAAAAAAAACCAAAGATAAAATTGCAAAAACAATGTTTTATACTTTCTTTCCTTGAGACTTCGCGTACTGGGATTGAGCCACCTTTTATAGCAGTATTAATTTAATAATTCTTCAAAGTGGGAAAGAGATGGAGCTATACGCCTTGTATAGCTCCGTCTCATTCTCACACTAAAGTAATATTAACCACTTAAATGTCTTATGAACCCCATAGGTTCATAAGCAAAAATTCAAAGAAGAAATAATTTATCATACCTTAGTCAAGGAAAGAAAGAATGACGATAGCATTTTCTTTCTTTAGGAAAGCAAAAGAATTTAAGTTCTATATACATTTGTGTCTTTCCAGAATGCGGTATGGAGACACTTTAAATAATTTAATATATGCTTGGTTATTTTTTAATACTAAATAAACCAAACCTCAATTTTATTTTCTATCTAACTATTGACCGCTTGGTTGTATATCAATTGCCGTGCCCCAAGCGCCCAACTCATAAAAAAAACGTTATTTCAGACGAATAGGTCTGAAACCCGAACATAGATTCTCAGTCGTATAAACACGACTAAGGCGGCTCGGAAACATTGGTCGAATTAATCCGACAGGGGCGGTTAAAAGCTTAAGTATAATATATACAAGAAAAAGCAGTATTACATTTATCACATACTTAGTTAAATATCTCCTCCCCATATTAATTTAAAACATCACGGGAACCCTTAAAATTACGCATTTCAGCAACAACTCGACACGAACATAAATTATATTCTTCATACTTCTTCTTAATTAATTGTATGTACTTTTGTACGAAATTAAGAGAATATAACGCTGTGTTCACTGGACGACTTTTTGGGCAACAAATGTGGCGCAACGTTGTCCAATATAGTGGCGATATTAGCCCAATTTTGTCGTTCTACATTAAACTACACGGTTGGCGCAGTGGTGGAACGGTTGACTGCTGCGCAGCATGTCGCGGGTTCGATTACCGCACGGAACAAATATTTGTACGACCTGCAAGTATTTGTTCCGAGTCTGGGTGTTTTTCTATGTATAATATGTATATATTTTCAAAAAAAATGTACATAAGTAGTTTATCAGCCATTTCGTTACCAAAACACAAGCATTAGGTTGCTTAGCTTGGGACTATATGGCGTTGTGTGAACTGTCCAAGAATATTATTATTATTATTACTTATTGCTCAAAGAAAGGAACCCAAAAGAACTTTATGATAGTGGATAGTGAAATCTTTACAGTGAAAAGTAAATTACAACGGAATGGAATTGTAGTTGAAAACAGAGAATTGTTTACAAGAGCAGAACAAACATAAATACTGTTAATACGGCGACTTATTGTGCAAAAAAAAACCGTCAACACATAATCGAAGTGAGTTTCAAGTGAGCTATCAACAGTGTCATGTGGAATGACAGCTCACTTCACGTTAGTTTTCACGTTGAGGTTTTTACAGAAAAGTCAAGCAGTACTTAGGTTTTCAGGCAACGGACTGCCTGCTTTTGACAATATAGACCAGAGGTTCCCAAACTTATTTTGCCTACTGCCCACTTTGAGAATAAATTATTTTTTTGCGCCGCCATTTTTTCACCTACTTAAAAACTACTATCTAGATGAAATCACAAATCGTCCTCTAAGCCTCTAGACAACGCCTCCATTATTTTATTCTTGTTCTCTTAATACCCCCGTTTAGGCCTGCAGCGCCCACATTATCGCCTACTTAAGAAGGCTGATATGGAGCAATTTACAGGCACACAGCCCACACTTTGGGCAATATAGCCCAATTCACGTCGCGCAGTGAATACAGCTCCACCCTGATATGTGTACTAACTACTAATCGACGAAGAAGCGTTAAATTGATTAGCTTACTTTTATTTTTCATAATTTAAATCGATCTTATTGATAAACATGTCTTCTTACGTATTGGCATATTTCTGCTTTTTATATTTGTTAAATAATTGAATTATAAAACTAGCTTCAGCTCATTATTTTTTTGTTATTATTGGAAGAGGTTGTCGGTTGTTTAACCGCGCTTGCCTGTGGATGCCTCAATAAATGTAGGCCTCTAGACAGAGCTCAAAAACCGATACTACATGTCCCATGCTGTCTTCCCCCAGTGACGCCCTAAGCCGAGGGTACCCCACAGGGGGTGCCCTTAGCGTGTAGTCGCTTAGTGTAGAAGATTTTTAACCTTGGTTGGAGGTGCATCCACAGGCAAGTCCGGTTTAGCAACCGACAGCCTCCTCATTGAACTGCGAGATGCCTTTTTTTTTTTTTAATCTTTATTTTAGGAGCTTGGTCAACAAGACTAAGTCGCTCCGTAATTACTTTCTTATAGTTTAATACATTATTTTATAAATAGAATACAGTTATTTTATAATATGAGTCACTTATCTTCTACGAATACCAATCTGCACAAGTTTATATAATAGCCTCGCTGTTTCTGACAAGGGGAATGCTAGGATATTATTGCATCTTCCCAACTCTCTGACATCAATACCAAAGTGTGTCAATAACTCAGCTCTCAGATCTTCGTTACGGGCACACTCCACCATGATGTGAAGAACGTCTTCCACGTTCCCACACTGTGTGCAGTTGGGAGAAGGAACTTTTTTCATCAAATATGCGAACTTATTTAAGGGGATATGCCCAGAACGGAGTCTGAGAGCTGTAACAATTTCTGTTCTGCCTAAAAAACATGAATCGAACCATGGAAATTTCCATGGTTCTCCTTGTATTGTTTTATACCACAACCCCTTCTCCACGGACCTCTTATCAAAGTGTTCCCTCCAGTTTAAAAAACAATGTTCACGTATAGATCTCATGCAATCTGTATAAAATGGGTGGATGTGCAATGGTATGCCGTCACTTGAAGCTAATCTTGCTAATTGGTCTACCCTTTCGTTACCTACTAAGCCCACGTGGGAGGGGATCCACTGTATAATGATATTTTTTGAATTGGCCCTCAATCTGATAAGGGATTCAATAATTTTGTAAGCTATCGGTGTTCCTCTGAAGGCAGAGGTACATCGAGCTAAATGTTGAACTGAACTTTTAGAGTCTGTTAAAATGATAAAATTAGTATGTTTAATGGATTCTATGTATGCCAATGCTTCACTAATTGCTAAAAGTTCTAAATACATGATTGAAATGTCGTTAGAAATATTAAATTTTATAAAGGTATCAGATTGAGGGTCAAAGAATGCTACACCCATGAAATTATTGCTATCTTTAGACCCGTCGGTAAAAATTTTATAGTACCCTGTATATTGGCTTTCAAGGAAGTTCATGCATTTATTACGTAAGCTTGTAGTATCACATAATCTTTTTGGACAGGTGATGGTGGGTATTGTAGGTTTAAGCATGTCTGCGATATTATTGTAAGCCATCCAATAGTTTAGTGTGTACATCTCTAACAAATCAGCAGAATGAATAACCATGTCTTTAAATGTATTGTGAATCATTATAAGTGTAGGAATCTTTTTTCGCCTCCAGTATCTATGATCTACAAGAGAACTTAGTTCGTTCAGTACTGAAATGGTAGGATTATTAGTCAGAGACTTGGATTTCACCCAAAATTTACCAGCTAGATACATTCTACGAATATATAGGGGCTGCAAGCACAGGTCGCTTTCCATAACGTGGATAGGGGTGCTTTTTATGTATCCCCCGATAATGCGCATAGCTTGGTTTTGAATTTTGTCCAGCTTATACAATTTAGAATGACAGCTGTTATCAAATAAAAAACTACAGTAGTCTAAACGACTTCTTATAATTGCAAGATACAATCGTCGCAGATGTTTAGGGTGAACTCCCCAACTCGGGCCAGCCAAAACTTTAAAAATATTCAATAATTTCATCGTTCTTTCTGATGTCTCATTCAAATGTTTTCCCCACCTCAAAGACCGGTCAAGCCAAAGCCCCAAATATTTAACATTTACTTCTTCTTGTAACTGTACACCACTAATCATGAGGTTGACTTGGGATCTATTTGGACTTTTCTTAAAAACACAAATTTTACTTTTAGAGGGAGAGACATTTAAACCCAATTCTTCCAATGACGTAACCATAATATTTATCGTTGATTGCAGCACATTACAAGCGGTTTCAATATTTTTATTTATAACATAAATAGCAAAATCATCTGCATATTGAGAAACATATGCATTATCCATTGAATTACAAATATCATAAGTCGCAACATTGAACAATAAGGGAGATAAAGGGTCACCCTGAGCCAAACCACGACCAGTACTTCTTGTGATGTCCAAGTTATCTGTTTTAATTTTAAGAAATCTTAAGCTTACGAAGTTCCACAAATATATGCATATTTTTGAGCCAACTCCCAATGTATCTAAAGTTAATAAAAGCTTTTTTAGGTCAATATTATTATAGGCATTGTCCACATCAAGGAAGCACGCAACAGTATTAAGATCCCTTGAAAATCCTGATTGAACTCTGGAAACCAGACGTG
Organism: Hyppa rectilinea; assembly: GCA_951799385.1. Lineage (NCBI taxonomy): Eukaryota > Metazoa > Arthropoda > Insecta > Lepidoptera > Noctuidae > Hyppa > Hyppa rectilinea. The sequence continues at coordinate 14,249,255 of OX637316.1, forward strand.
TTAAACTATCCAAGCAAGATTTAGACTTTCTAAAGCCAACTGTCTCCTCTGAAAACATACGATTACTCTCAAAGAACCATTCCAACCTTTTACTTAGGATTAAATGCAGAATTTTACACACACAAGAAATTAAAGAAATTGGTCGAAGAGAAGAAACCAAAGTGGGGTTTCGGCCTTGTTTGGGAATAGGGACAACGGTAATATCTCTCCACTGAGTAGGAGCGAAACCTGAGGACAAGAAATAATTATATAAATTTAAGAGAACGCGTTTTCCTGACGGAGGAAGGTGTTTGATCATAGAAAACGAAATATCATCATGGCCTGGGGCGGTGTCTTTTGGTTTTATACATACCTCAAGTTCATGCATAAGTATAGGCAGCTGTAATTTTAAGTTGTTCGAGGCGAAAACAGGATGATCTGGCAGTACAAAGTCGGGACAGAGTCTATTAAGTAATCTTTGAGCTTTATCCTCGTCTACATGGGTTCTCTGGCATCTGTAACCCTTTAGCCATCTCATCTTTCTCCACATTTCTGCAGAGGAAGAGACCTCACTTAGCGAATCACAAACTTCCTGCCAGTTTTTATTTGAAGCCCTCCTCAAAAGTCTCTGAGCTTCCGAATTACATTCATTTAATGCATCTAAATTTAAAGGGGAAGGATTACTTCGAAATGTTCTCAATGCCAATCTCCTTCTGGCTACTGTACGGGACAGCTCAGAGTTCCAATATGGTTTTGGTTTAAATGTATTTGTAGGATCTAAACAAAACTTAACAGTTGGAATGTATTTGTCAGCAGCCTTATTTAATTTATCAATGAACTGATCATAAGATAGTTGAGGGTCCGTATGGTAGTGAAAATCCAAAAATAATTCTTCTAAATAATTACTATATTCCGACCACTTGGCTGCTTTAAAATTCCTTTTTTTATAAAACGATGAGGTTAATGTCATGGCTAGAGAAAGTTTTATTACCAGATGATCACTCCCTAAAAACTCATTCGTGACCTGCCAATCAAACATATGCGCAATATCGGAGGAAGCCACAGAGATATCGGGGCTGCTTTGTTGTAAATGATTCATCACTAACTTAATACGAGTGAATGTACCGTCGTTAAGCGTACATATATTCCTTTCACTTATAACATCGTAGATTTGAGAACCTCTTGTATCAGTTTTATGTGACCAGTTGGAGTGGTGAGCGTTATAGTCTCCAAGGAATAAACACTTATTAGGAAATTGAGAAAAAATAACCTCCCAATCTCGAAGCCTAGTGTGAACCCATTGCGGACAGTAGATACCAACAATATTCTCTAAATGTTCACAATTTAAAATCTTAACATTTATGACTTGGATATCAGGGTTACTATTTTCTATTTGACACAACTGTGACTTAATTGATATATGTGTTAATACCGCAATCCCACCATAACAATCACTGCGATCTTTCCTATACACATTATAGTTTTTGATCCTTAAAACCTTTTCTGAATCCAACCACGTTTCACTTACTACAGCTATATGAATTTTTTCTTGACACAATAAGTTTTCAAAAGCTAACAATTTAGGACGTAGACTTTGTGAATTCCATTGCAATATATTAATTTTAACATTTCTACCGGGATTGTAACTATTCATTATCAGCGAGAGTAAAACTAAACATATTTTTTAATCCAGATAAGTCCACAAAACTGTTCACTATAAACGATACAAACCATTGGGTAAACATTTTAGACGCTTTTTCGATTTTAACCTTCCATGTATATTTACTAGTAAACATCACTCGACTCAACTTTCTAACCAGTAGCTTAAATGAGATATTGTTGGTATTTAACCTAATATGAGGCGTGTCATACGAATCACCGTTATCTGAGTGTGCATCGACATTAATATTGTTTGACCTCACATTATTATCTCGGCTCGTCGACTGACGAGCGCGGTGAGTCTTTGCACCTGCGACTGTGTCCCCGCCGCTGTCGATCGACGCAGCGATCGGTTCCGTGGCTCCGCCTTCTTCATTGTTCGTATTAGTGTGTATTTCGGAGTCAGATGATTCATTCGTTGTTGACTCGCTTGATGTACTTGCACGTTTCTTCCGTTTTTTGTTCTTTTTCTTCTTGTTAGTTTGCATAGTTTGTGTAGGGTTGATTTTTGGTGTTATACTTATAACTGATGCATATGATGTAGGTAATATTGGGGAACAACTACGTTGCGGGGGTTGTTGGCGTTCGTCTATAGTATTCTGTTCATTACGCCTTTGAGAAAAAGGTGGAACATATAAAGTAAGTGCACGTCTATAACTGCAATTAAATTGAGACATTAGTTCTCGAAGTTTCCTTTCCTTCAAATAGGCTGGGCAAGTTTTTATTAAGGCCATGTGTTTTCAATATGAGTCACTTATCTTCTACGAATACCAATCTGCACAAGTTTATATAATAGCCTCGCTGTTTCTGACAAGGGGAATGCTAGGATATTATTGCATCTTCCCAACTCTCTGACATCAATACCAAAGTGTGTCAATAACTCAGCTCTCAGATCTTCGTTACGGGCACACTCCACCATGATGTGAAGAACGTCTTCCACGTTCCCACACTGTGTGCAGTTGGGAGAAGGAACTTTTTTCATCAAATATGCGAACTTATTTAAGGGGATATGCCCAGAACGGAGTCTGAGAGCTGTAACAATTTCTGTTCTGCCTAAAAAACATGAATCGAACCATGGAAATTTCCATGGTTCTCCTTGTATTGTTTTATACCACAACCCCTTCTCCACGGACCTCTTATCAAAGTGTTCCCTCCAGTTTAAAAAACAATGTTCACGTATAGATCTCATGCAATCTGTATAAAATGGGTGGATGTGCAATGGTATGCCGTCACTTGAAGCTAATCTTGCTAATTGGTCTACCCTTTCGTTACCTACTAAGCCCACGTGGGAGGGGATCCACTGTATAATGATATTTTTTGAATTGGCCCTCAATCTGATAAGGGATTCAATAATTTTGTAAGCTATCGGTGTTCCTCTGAAGGCAGAGGTACATCGAGCTAAATGTTGAACTGAACTTTTAGAGTCTGTTAAAATGATAAAATTAGTATGTTTAATGGATTCTATGTATGCCAATGCTTCACTAATTGCTAAAAGTTCTAAATACATGATTGAAATGTCGTTAGAAATATTAAATTTTATAAAGGTATCAGATTGAGGGTCAAAGAATGCTACACCCATGAAATTATTGCTATCTTTAGACCCGTCGGTAAAAATTTTATAGTACCCTGTATATTGGCTTTCAAGGAAGTTCATGCATTTATTACGTAAGCTTGTAGTATCACATAATCTTTTTGGACAGGTGATGGTGGGTATTGTAGGTTTAAGCATGTCTGCGATATTATTGTAAGCCATCCAATAGTTTAGTGTGTACATCTCTAACAAATCAGCAGAATGAATAACCATGTCTTTAAATGTATTGTGAATCATTATAAGTGTAGGAATCTTTTTTCGCCTCCAGTATCTATGATCTACAAGAGAACTTAGTTCGTTCAGTACTGAAATGGTAGGATTATTAGTCAGAGACTTGGATTTCACCCAAAATTTACCAGCTAGATACATTCTACGAATATATAGGGGCTGCAAGCACAGGTCGCTTTCCATAACGTGGATAGGGGTGCTTTTTATGTATCCCCCGATAATGCGCATAGCTTGGTTTTGAATTTTGTCCAGCTTATACAATTTAGAATGACAGCTGTTATCAAATAAAAAACTACAGTAGTCTAAACGACTTCTTATAATTGCAAGATACAATCGTCGCAGATGTTTAGGGTGAACTCCCCAACTCGGGCCAGCCAAAACTTTAAAAATATTCAATAATTTCATCGTTCTTTCTGATGTCTCATTCAAATGTTTTCCCCACCTCAAAGACCGGTCAAGCCAAAGCCCCAAATATTTAACATTTACTTCTTCTTGTAACTGTACACCACTAATCATGAGGTTGACTTGGGATCTATTTGGACTTTTCTTAAAAACACAAATTTTACTTTTAGAGGGAGAGACATTTAAACCCAATTCTTCCAATGACGTAACCATAATATTTATCGTTGATTGCAGCACATTACAAGCGGTTTCAATATTTTTATTTATAACATAAATAGCAAAATCATCTGCATATTGAGAAACATATGCATTATCCATTGAATTACAAATATCATAAGTCGCAACATTGAACAATAAGGGAGATAAAGGGTCACCCTGAGCCAAACCACGACCAGTACTTCTTGTGATGTCCAAGTTATCTGTTTTAATTTTAAGAAATCTTAAGCTTACGAAGTTCCACAAATATATGCATATTTTTGAGCCAACTCCCAATGTATCTAAAGTTAATAAAAGCTTTTTTAGGTCAATATTATTATAGGCATTGTCCACATCAAGGAAGCACGCAACAGTATTAAGATCCCTTGAAAATCCTGATTGAACTCTGGAAACCAGACGTGTTAAACTATCCAAGCAAGATTTAGACTTTCTAAAGCCAACTGTCTCCTCTGAAAACATACGATTACTCTCAAAGAACCATTCCAACCTTTTACTTAGGATTAAATGCAGAATTTTACACACACAAGAAATTAAAGAAATTGGTCGAAGAGAAGAAACCAAAGTGGGGTTTCGGCCTTGTTTGGGAATAGGGACAACGGTAATATCTCTCCACTGAGTAGGAGCGAAACCTGAGGACAAGAAATAATTATATAAATTTAAGAGAACGCGTTTTCCTGACGGAGGAAGGTGTTTGATCATAGAAAACGAAATATCATCATGGCCTGGGGCGGTGTCTTTTGGTTTTATACATACCTCAAGTTCATGCATAAGTATAGGCAGCTGTAATTTTAAGTTGTTCGAGGCGAAAACAGGATGATCTGGCAGTACAAAGTCGGGACAGAGTCTATTAAGTAATCTTTGAGCTTTATCCTCGTCTACATGGGTTCTCTGGCATCTGTAACCCTTTAGCCATCTCATCTTTCTCCACATTTCTGCAGAGGAAGAGACCTCACTTAGCGAATCACAAACTTCCTGCCAGTTTTTATTTGAAGCCCTCCTCAAAAGTCTCTGAGCTTCCGAATTACATTCATTTAATGCATCTAAATTTAAAGGGGAAGGATTACTTCGAAATGTTCTCAATGCCAATCTCCTTCTGGCTACTGTACGGGACAGCTCAGAGTTCCAATATGGTTTTGGTTTAAATGTATTTGTAGGATCTAAACAAAACTTAACAGTTGGAATGTATTTGTCAGCAGCCTTATTTAATTTATCAATGAACTGATCATAAGATAGTTGAGGGTCCGTATGGTAGTGAAAATCCAAAAATAATTCTTCTAAATAATTACTATATTCCGACCACTTGGCTGCTTTAAAATTCCTTTTTTTATAAAACGATGAGGTTAATGTCATGGCTAGAGAAAGTTTTATTACCAGATGATCACTCCCTAAAAACTCATTCGTGACCTGCCAATCAAACATATGCGCAATATCGGAGGAAGCCACAGAGATATCGGGGCTGCTTTGTTGTAAATGATTCATCACTAACTTAATACGAGTGAATGTACCGTCGTTAAGCGTACATATATTCCTTTCACTTATAACATCGTAGATTTGAGAACCTCTTGTATCAGTTTTATGTGACCAGTTGGAGTGGTGAGCGTTATAGTCTCCAAGGAATAAACACTTATTAGGAAATTGAGAAAAAATAACCTCCCAATCTCGAAGCCTAGTGTGAACCCATTGCGGACAGTAGATACCAACAATATTCTCTAAATGTTCACAATTTAAAATCTTAACATTTATGACTTGGATATCAGGGTTACTATTTTCTATTTGACACAACTGTGACTTAATTGATATATGTGTTAATACCGCAATCCCACCATAACAATCACTGCGATCTTTCCTATACACATTATAGTTTTTGATCCTTAAAACCTTTTCTGAATCCAACCACGTTTCACTTACTACAGCTATATGAATTTTTTCTTGACACAATAAGTTTTCAAAAGCTAACAATTTAGGACGTAGACTTTGTGAATTCCATTGCAATATATTAATTTTAACATTTCTACCGGGATTGTAACTATTCATTATCAGCGAGAGTAAAACTAAACATATTTTTTAATCCAGATAAGTCCACAAAACTGTTCACTATAAACGATACAAACCATTGGGTAAACATTTTAGACGCTTTTTCGATTTTAACCTTCCATGTATATTTACTAGTAAACATCACTCGACTCAACTTTCTAACCAGTAGCTTAAATGAGATATTGTTGGTATTTAACCTAATATGAGGCGTGTCATACGAATCACCGTTATCTGAGTGTGCATCGACATTAATATTGTTTGACCTCACATTATTATCTCGGCTCGTCGACTGACGAGCGCGGTGAGTCTTTGCACCTGCGACTGTGTCCCCGCCGCTGTCGATCGACGCAGCGATCGGTTCCGTGGCTCCGCCTTCTTCATTGTTCGTATTAGTGTGTATTTCGGAGTCAGATGATTCATTCGTTGTTGACTCGCTTGATGTACTTGCACGTTTCTTCCGTTTTTTGTTCTTTTTCTTCTTGTTAGTTTGCATAGTTTGTGTAGGGTTGATTTTTGGTGTTATACTTATAACTGATGCATATGATGTAGGTAATATTGGGGAACAACTACGTTGCGGGGGTTGTTGGCGTTCGTCTATAGTATTCTGTTCATTACGCCTTTGAGAAAAAGGTGGAACATATAAAGTAAGTGCACGTCTATAACTGCAATTAAATTGAGACATTAGTTCTCGAAGTTTCCTTTCCTTCAAATAGGCTGGGCAAGTTTTTATTAAGGCCATGTGTTTTCCGTGACAATTTGAACACTTATACGAAGTCGTCTCACAATTTGTATGATGTTTACCACATTTAGGGCAAATAACCTTATTAGAAGAACATAGTTTTGATGTGTGCCCATACCGCCAGCATCTTGAACATTGTGTGACGGGGAATATGTAACTTTCCACTTTGATTCTTAGGTTATGAATATATACATATTGAGGCAGGGAATTCCCTTTGAAGCAAATTCGTATAGTCTCACTCTCTTGCCACCCAGAACCCTCAAAATCTCTGCGGTTTAATCTTTTGACTGAAAGAATTTCGGGTCCGTTGCATGATAAACTGTCTAATAATTCAGATTCAGATAAGCCGATGTCAATATCTTTTATTATTCCATAGGAAACATTAACTTCCCAAGGCGTAACTATCCTCCAACCCAATTTTTCAAATTCCTGGCATTTCATCAATTTCTCCGCACATGTTTCGTCAGAAAAACTAACTAAAACTTTAAATGGATTTATGTATTTCACACAATTGATTCCAGAAATTCCTTGAGCTTTAAATATTTTGGCCAAGGCGAACTGTTTTGGTAATTTATCTTTGTAAGCTATACTGACTTCAATTTTGCTGACCTTGGCTTTTTTCTGAACTCCCACTACCGTCCACTGTTCAACTTGTCTGTCTCCACCATTCACATCCTGAATCCTATCAATCTCAATATCGGTATCAGTTTGTTCAACGTTTTGTGTTAAGTCCTCTTCAGTTCTACTTCTACCGTCCATATCTATCTGAATATGTCTATCCGTGTCATTTTCCATTGCGTCTTCATTCATGTCGCCACAAGATGTATCATTCCGCACAACATGAATGTTGGCAATTGGCGATACGCACACGTACGTGCCGCCACCGCCAGCGGTAGCCGAAGTTAATATACTATCGCAAAGTCTCAGGCCGATCACGAGCGTACGATAAACACGTCTCAATCACACCGCTAGTGATTAGACACTGGAGATGCCTTTAATGACTTCAAAGACATGAATAAAAATATTCCTGATATATTTTTTTTGTTTTTGGGTCTACGACGAGTTTCGCTAGCTATCTATATTATAATTTTTATTAATAAAAATAAATTTTGTTAACAGGATGAGTGAGAAAGGGTCGTAAATTCGCTATAGAAATTCGCCAATACATAAAAAGTTTTCTTAACCGCAGATATTAAGCGTTCGATAGAGACTAGTTTGATTTGTGTTGCTGGTACGTTACTTGCCCGCTAGAGGGCGTTATTTGTCTATTTCACGAAGAAGTGAGAATAGAGTGAGAGAAGTATTGCTGTCTTTCTCTTGCAAGGAGAAAAACAGAGAAGGCACAAATATGTGCGGAGATGACAATTACTCCTTCTAAGGGCCAATTTTATCAATAAAACTGAACGCGATCAGTACATCTAATGCACGTTCAATGTCAAACAGCTGTCAGTGTTAACTTTCCCTAACAATTATGTCAGTAACAGCTCTTGAACGCGGTTTAGGTGTGCTGATCGCGTTCAGTTTCATTAGTGGAATTGGCACTAAGTAATCTATTATTTAGTTTTTTAGTTATGGCACTAACCTTTTTTTAATATTTTTTCGTGTTTTTTTAGTGTAAAAAAAACAGTTTATCATTTAAAGCTCATCTTGCCTTGTATCTGCAGAAAATACAAAACCATAAACCATACAGGTCTCAAAAATAATTGAGAAATATTTGAGCCACGTTTTAAAAAAGTGACTTTGTTGGTACCAAAAAGAGTTAGTGCCACAACTATTAGTTGTCACTAAGAGGAATGCAATACTCGATGTACTATACGATTTTTAAGCGTAACTTTTCAACGGTGCTTCTTTGCATATCTGTGGTTTTCACTGCATAAATTACCTGAAAAAAAGTTAATCTTTCATGACGCAATAACAACAACGTCAACAACGCTAAAAATCGGGTACAAGCAAATATTTATAATCATGCCAGCGACGCGAAGAGGAAGATTGAAAAATCCACAGGGCACGGAAACGCCGCGTCGGCAGCATCAAAGCAGTACCTACTAATAAAATTCGTGGCGTCAAAGGTGCGTCGCAACAGTTATTATAAGGTTTTAACGTATACTTATTTTATTCATAAGTCTCAATGTTTTGTATGTCCCTACTCTTTAAAGCACCTGCCATCTAATCTCTTCACCACCCTTGGTTGACTGGTAGAGAATGCCTAAAGCATTAAGTCCGCCTTACCCGGCAGGCTTCGGCCTAAAGGGCCCCGTCATATGCTGAGTTGATCGTTGATAAGTATAGCGTTATTTACCATGTCAGTATCTGTGTTCAGGCGAGTGTGGCGAGCGCGGTTGTCGTACTACGACGCCGGCTAGTCGCTCGCAAACCGCTTCTAGTTGCGCGTCCAACATTAAAGATGCTATCTGATCGTCTGTCAGCATTTCCACGCTGAAATAAATTGAAAAATAGTTAATTCATTTCAACTAATTCTAAAAAATACAGATTAGCGAAATACAAAGGAGAATGAACCAAAGTGGTTCAAATATCTACCACTAACGAGACCTGTGTTGACTTATAGTCCACTAAATAGAGAGTAACTTTCAGTGTGACACAAAAAAAAAATAAGCTGTCAGTAAAAAGTTACGACTATATGAGAAATATTAATATTTTAATTTGGTTTTACTTGACTATTTATTTAAATAGCTTGTGTGCTTAAAACACGAATAAAACTAGTGTGTAGCATTGTTGCGTTTTATTTCTTTCGGGACTTTGACCAAAGTCTATTTCAGCGAGAACCTAACATGGGACACCAAGCGGCATGACACGACATGCGTAGATTAGTTCAAAACTCCAATGGGCAGGATGATATTTACGATATTTTTCGCATAAAAACGTAAAAAATATGACTTTTCACTCAGTCATAACTTTTTACCGACTGCATATTTTTAGTTGCGGTCTGGTTATAATGACTCAGTATTTAGTAGACTATTTTATTACATAGGTCTTGTTAGTGGTGGACATTTGGACCGAGCTCCATACATTTTTGGTCATTCTCCTTTTCATGCAATTTGGAGGTCAGTGTCAAATTGTATGTTGATAAAAATATGATTTGCAGCCTTAACAGTCAGTAAGAGTCTCTCCCTTCCGCTTCATCCACGGCGCGAGGGGTCATTTGATGATTTCCCGTCCTCAAATTGGAATAATTTCTAATAACCACGCGGGCGAAGCCGCTGGCAGCAGCTGGTAGTTCTTCTAAAGTCTAAAATCTAGTCTAGTCTAAAGTCACCAACCCGTCTTGAGCAAGCGTGGTGATCGAAACTCGAGTCTTCTGTGTATGAAAAGAAGCCATTGCCCTGCAGCAGGACAGTAATAGGCTGGTATTATTGATCAAAGCAACGAAGGCCAGCAGCTGTCTCCCTCACCTGGCCAGGCTGTCACAGTCGGAGCCCCGCTCGTCGGACGCGGCGCGGGGCGAGGGGGCCCGCCGCGGGCTGCGCGGGGCCGACGCGGAGCCGCGCCGCTCGCCGAACAGGGCCAGGCCTGCGGAGACACCCATACGGTACATTTTTATCGAAGCAGTAAGTCAGTTTCCATAATTAACCCCTCGAGCGTTCTTATGAGCCCCCGGGGGATCATAAGGAAAAATGCTTCAAATGTCGCGTGTGCACCCGTTGGATCATAAGGAATCGGTTGCCATTGGACGTAATCTTCATTTTTCTGAAGGTCTACCCAAAATAATTAAATACCTACAAAATGCTTCGACATTTGAGGCATTTTCAAGCAATGTTTGCGGACGTGCGAGGGGTTAATAAAGATACTAACTACGAATACTTCATTTTTTAAATAATTAAAGTAATGTCGCAAAAAAACTTAGAATGAAGTGAGCTGTCATTCCATCTGATGCTAAGGATTGACATTTGACAACTCACCTCACTTAAGTTTCCACGGTGCGACTTGTCACTGAATTGGTCGCTTGGACTTCCTTAACTGTACTATCACAGCACACTGACCTTGGAACATCTCCTTGACCTTCTCCCCGGTATCATGCAGCAGAGCGTCCAGGCTCTGCCTGCGCGGTCGCTCGAAATCTTCCCGAAGCACATGCGTCCGGGGCGCACTCCGTATTATACGGCGGGGCTCCGCGGCTGAAGCGCGGGACTCCACAGGACTGGGTGGAGACCACTTTTCAGGGGTAGAACGGGCGCGGAGGGAGCACTTTTCGAAGCTTACCTGCGATAATGTGAAAGGGAAACTGAGAAAACCGAAATTATGGAGTAAATTCAAGTTGCTTGTTAAAGACCATAGCATAAGAGTATTTGTTCCCACTGCTGGGACACAGGCCCACGCGGGCCCAGTGCGAGTTGGTAGACGTCACATGTCTTTTATTTTTTTAGATAGACTGTGTGAATGATGATATGGCTAGAAAGGAAGTGCCTACCGAGATGACGACTAATAGAGAAGTATGGAAGAGAGATACATGTTGCGCCGAGCACAAATAAATTGGGATAAGTGCAGGAGAATGATGATGATGCTGACGACACGATGAACCCTACCTCCTCAGGGCTGGAGTAATCCAGGTCTATTTCCGTCCAAGTGTCGTTGTCAGGCAGACATCTTGGCCGCTGCGCGTCCGCCGCCCGTCGCAGCCACTCCCTAACACTAGCGTCAGTGCTGGTCTCGCATAGTTCCTCCAGTTTGTCGCTAGATGTCGTGTTTGTGTCGCTAGCTGTGTCTGTGATTGTTGAGCGGTCTATATCTGGGAAAGAAATCATTTTATAGCTCTTACACATATACCTACTTAATACTTATGTAATTTGGAAACGAAAATCTTAGTATATTAATATTATTCAGCGGGATTGTACGAAGGGTTACCGCTACCACAGAACATAAAGGGCTAAGAAAGGAACATGGGTGGGTTTTAGTCAGTAAGAGTCTGACACTCCCTTCCGCTCCACCCAGAGCGGAGTCATTTGATGATCACAGATAATTTATAACCTACATTAAAGACACATTTTATATTATTATTTGATAGTTAGACAGTTGATAGGATAGATGATGTATTTTTGTAGCAGCTATAACAACAAATAATAAAAAACAAAATAAAATAAATATTTTAAGGGGCTCCCATAAAACAAACGTGATTTATTTGCCGTTTTTATAGAAAACTAGCTTCCGTCCGCGGCTTCGCCCGCAAAATATGTCGACAAATTATACACATAAACCTTCCTCTTAAATCACTCTATTTAAAAAAAAAACCCATCAAATTCCGTTTCGTAGTTTTAAAGATTTAACCATACATAGGGATATAGGGACAGAGAAAGCGACTTTGCTTTATACTATGTAGTGATGGTACGGAAGCGTGCGCGAGTCCGACTCGCACTTGGCCGGTTTTTTTACATAAAATAATTTTCTTCCCTTACCGATGAATTCGCGGATTCTGGGTCACGTGACTTTTAAATCATTGCTTCACTACATAGTATAAAGCAAAGTCGCTTCCCGCGTCCTAATGTCTGTATTTGTATGTATGCTTAGATCTTAAAAACTACACAACGGATTTTGATGCAGTTTTTTTTTAATAGATAGAGTGATTCAAGAGGAAGGTTTATATTATAACTAGCTGACCCGACAGACGTTGTCCTGTCTTAACTATGATACCTACCTTACCTACTGTTTGCAGATAGGTGGTCAGCCGTTGTGATGAGGATGTTAGTTTGGATGGAAAGACTTGATGACGATGAACTGAGATTTAATGTTGATAAATTAGGTACAATGGTTTTCGTAAAATGGTAGTAGTAGTAGTCCGGTCGCGGGTACACGGGTTTATATAGTCGAAAAGGTGAGGGAGGAGGGCCCGGTGCCCCCCGCCGCGCGTGGTTCCACGTCGCTGTTGCTCGTAGCGTCGTCGTGGTTGCCCGTGGTGTCCGATGGGTGGCGCCTCATATTCGTGAACATGCCCCCGGCCTTGGAAGCACCCGGTTCCAACGAAGCAGATTTCGCGATGCTGTCTTCATCAGGGAGCGGGAGTGGGCATATCTTCGAGTACGAACGCTTGATTGTGCCCGTCGCTGTTCTTATGCTTGCAACGCGAGCTATGCCATCTTTGCCCGGGAATGTCTGAAGAACTCGTCCAAGGCGCCATTTGAGAGGAGGTAGGTTGTCTTCCTTCACGAGCACGAGTGTGTCGGGGGTGAGAGTGTCCTGGTTGGTCTGCCATTTGTTTCTTTTCTGGAGTTCAGAAACATATTCCTTAGACCATCTGCTCCAGAAGTTCTGACGCATCTGCTCCACACGATCATGTCGACGAAGGCGCTGCGTAGCCGCTGTGGTCAAGTCTTGGCTGGCGGGTGCAGTGAGCGGTCGGCCAATCAGGATATGAGCGGGAGTCAGGGGAAGAAAGTCACAGGGATCAGAGGACAAAGGGAACATGGGACGGGAGTTGAGGACAGCCTCGATTTGTGCCAACACAGTACTTAATTCCTCGTAAGTCAGATGTGCATTTCCTACTACGCGAGTTAAGTGGAATTTACAAGACCTGACACCTGCCTCCCACAGACCACCAAAATGAGGCGAATATGGCGGAATGAAAGTGAATTTAATTAAGTTATTCGCAGCATAAACCTGGATATCACTATCTTTATCTACTAGAAATTTAGCGAATTCCTTTAGGGCGCCTACAAATGTTGTACCGTTATCAGAATAGATCTGCCGAGGTTTACCTCGTCCGTCTGGAAATAAAGCGCTTTAGTGCCAATAAGTATGCTTCAGTCGTGAGATTTGTGACCAACTCTAAGTGTACCGCACGCGTTGTAAAACACACGAACAAACATATGTAGCATTTAGTTAACTTTGCCCCCCTTCCGGAACGATTCAACATGAACAATGGTCCCGCATAGTCGACCCCGCAGTTCATGAATGGATACCCAGGTATCAATCTTTCGTTTGGTAAATTACCCATCAGAATATTAAAAGGTTTGGCTTTCATACGAATACATTTCAAACAGGTATGCACTATTTGTTTTGCTAAGTTCCGCCCTCTGAGTGGCCACCAAGCTTCTCGTATCGTAGCGAGTAATAATTGGGGCCCGGCATGTAATAATTCTCTGTGTTTATATTCGAATAAAAGACGCGTGAATCTATGTCGACTGCATAACAACATAGGATGCTTTTTGTCAAATGAGAATGATTCGGAATTTTCTAGTCTACCTCCTACTCTGATTATATTGTGCTCGTCTAAAAATATGTTTAAGTTAGAAATATTACGAGGACAGTTTAAAGTTTGTTTACTAATTAAGCTATCGCAAATAGTTGGAAAAGACTCTTGCTGTGCAATAATCGTTAATGTTCTTGTTGCCGTGTTTAATTCATCAACCGACAAGTGGTCGATAAGGCGCTGTGATTTTATTTTATGTTGACAATTATTCACAAATCGAATTATGTAGGCCATCGCACGTAGCATACGATTAAAATTGGAAAACCTTTCGAGGGGGAACCAACTCGGCGTCGTTTGATTTACTAATGAGATTTTTGTGGGTTTTAATTCTGGTAATTCATCGTAATTAATATTTGGATTGCTACTATGATTACCTTCCATTCCACGAACGTATAAAAATGAAGGTCCGCGCCACCACAGATCGGAAGTATTTAACACATCCAATTGCACTCCGCGCGATAATAAGTCAGCTGGGTTTTGTTTACCACTAACGTGAAGCCACGCCTTATCACCCGTTAGTTCGTTCACTTCCACAACACGGTTTTGCACGAATGGTTTTAATTGACTTGGTGGCATTCTAAGCCATCCTAGTACCACGGTAGAATCTGACCAGAAATATATATTATTAAAATTTAATCGTAACGAACTAATTATCTTTTTGTAAAGTCTCGCGCCTACTAACGCGCCGCACAATTCTAAGCGCGGAATGGAAACCGGTTTCACCGGTGCCACTTTGCTCTTCGCACATAGCAAACGCACGGTTATCATGTTATCTGTATAGCTACGTATGTACGCACACGCCCCGAATGCGTCCTTCGAAGAATCACAAAAGATGTGTAATTCGACTGTGTGTGCGTTATCTCCTATTACATAACGAGGTATGCGTAAATGTTGTAAATATTGAAGTTTGTCAACAAAATTTTGCCAATCCGCTAAAATTGGCTTAGGAAGGGGGTCATCCCAACTTATCTTGGCTAACCATAGTTTTTGAAGTATCATCTTGGCAATAACTATCATCGGGGTGAGTAGACCTAAGGGGTCGTATATTTGCGCGATGATCGAAAGAATGCTACGCTTACTATTTAAAGTATGCTCATGTTGAGTGTTAAAGTGCAGTTCGTCCGAAGAATTTAACCACCCCAATCCCAACGTTTTGGTGTGACACGAGTCTCCTAACGATAATTCTTTGAACGTAGATTCAAGTTGGGTTTGCAAAGGTTTTGCATTAAAGATCCACTTTCTCAAAGGAAAACAAGCCGATTCTAGAACTTTAGAAACACCATTACATGTCTCTAGTAATTTTTGATAATCCTGATTTCCCGTTATCAGATCGTCTACGTAAAAGTCGTCACTAATTACTTGTGCAATGACGTCATCATCGCATTCCAACGCGAGTTGTTTAAGGCACCGAATACTTAAGTAAGGTGCGGATGCCGTTCCATAGGTGACCGTGTTTAGTTGATATATACCAAGGGGTTCGGACGGCTTCTCCCTCCAAAGAATCAATTGTAATTGTCTTTGATCTGGCTGAACTAATATCTGACGATACATTTTTTCGATGTCGGCACATGCGACATATTTAAATTGCCGGAACCGTAATAGAATAGCGAATATGTCATTTTGTAAAGTCGGTCCAATGAATTGTATGTCATTTAAAGACTTGCCTGACGTTGACTTGGCACTCGCGTCGAATACTACTCTAAGCTTTGTGGTTGTGCTATGTTCCCTGAAGACACCGTGATGAGGCAAGAAATAGTAAGGCGGCGAATATTCAGTTATACGGCTCATATGTCCTAAACTTAAATATTCTTTCATAAAGTTGCAATACATTTGCCTATAACTCGGTGCGCTTCGGATTAGTTTGCGCTCGAGTGCCACGAACCGGTTCTCTGCCATTGAAAACGTATCGCGTAGCTCATCAGCTGATTCCCTTAGCGGAATACGCACCGAAAAACGACCTTTATCGTCACGCAAAGTGGTGTCTTTAAATAAATTTTCGCATGCGATTTCTTCTTTCGTCAAATTTGGTTTATTACAGGTGACTTCTTCGAGTTCCCAAAAACGTTTAAGTTCTGCGTCCAATGCTTGTGTGAGATTACATTGTGTACGAGTATTATTTAAACTATGTTTTATTTGTTTTTGAACTGATCCTGATATAACCCAGCCGAGCTTTGTGTTTTGCAAATAAGGACCTTTAGGCAAACGTATTAGACCTTCATTTAACAGATCCCAAAACTTGTCGGCACCAATTAATAAATTAATTTCATTACTTAAATGAAAGTCAGGGTCCGCAAGTTGTATGTTTTTAGGAATTTCGATGTTATGATCGATGCCTAGTGATGGCCATTGTGCTGTTATTTGAGACAAAACTAAGCAATTAATGTGTGTATTGTATGAGCTTGCTTTGGATCGTATTTTTATTTCACATAATTGTGTGGATTGCGTCACGGAGTTGCCTACTCCAATGACTTGTATAGTGGACTGTATCGTTGGAATGTTGAGGGTTTTACAAAGCTTTTCGGATATAAAACAATGCTGGCTCCCGTTATCAAGAAGAGCGCGAGTTGTGTGATATTTATTTTCTGCATCCGCAATCTCCACTAATGCTGTCGATAATAATACTTGATCATAAAAATAGCGCGTATCAAGAGTACCGACTTTATAAGGCGTGTGAGTCGTGTGAGATGCGGTGGTCGTAGGATTTGTGTGTGTGATTTCCGTTGTGGACTCTGGCGGAGCCACTATCTGTGCTGTGTGTGAAACAGTGGACGATTCGTTAGCGTCAACGAATTCACTGTGTATTATAGTATTGTGCTTTTTGTTACAATGCTTGCACGGCCCGAACCAACACTCAGCTATTGCGTGTCCGGTACGTAAACAGTTACGGCAAAGATTTTTTTCGTCGATGAACTTTAATTTATCTTTGGATGATAAAAGAAGGAATGCATCGCACGAATAAATAGGATGATTTGAACTGCACAAATTGCACTTGTAACGTGGCGACTTTGTGTGATTAGCAGATTTCTTTCCGTCTTTCTGAGTAGAAACATGACTATGTGTTTTTACAGACGGTGTATTTTTAGTGTGATTGTTTTGACTACTATCTATTGATTTACTATGAGAGGGCTTAACCGTTTCTAGAAAATCCGCGCGATCCTTAAGAAAGGTCATTAGGTCAGACAACGAAGTTTTTTTATTGGATGACGAGTTTATGAGGGTACTTCTGTAAAGTTCCCATTCGCGCTCGGTTGACGAATCTAGCTTTGTGACGAGAATATAGATTATTAACGTATCCCATTTGTCGGTAGGTTCGTCTAAAGTTTTTAATGCACGAAGATTACGTGAAATAGCATCCATTAGTTTGCGTATTTGAGAAGCTGATTCTTTATTTATTGCCTGGGCAGTGAATAACGCCTTAACATGATTATGAATTAGCAAACGGTTGTTATTGTATCTATTCTCCAACAAATCCCAAGCAACAATATAATTTTGTGCGGAAAATTGCAGCGCTTTAATGACTTGTAGTGCATTACCTGATAGAACTGAACGCAAATAGTGAAACTTCTGAATATTGTCTAGGGTATTACTATTGTGAACGATTGATAAAAACGTATCTCTGAACTCAAGCCATTGATCGTAAGAACCATCGAAGTTCGGCAAAGTAATTGTGGGTAATTTGATACCGTGTGTGTGTGATTTACAATTGTTATCATCGCTTTGAACTACCGAGTTTTCTTTTAAAATACACTTAGACTTGGCCACAATAGCATAATATTGATTTTCGAAAGATTCTCTTTCTTGCAATTCTTTATCTATCTGACTACCCGCGACGTACAAATCTATTTCATCTTGAGTGCTACAAAACTGATCAAACAACTCTTCTATCTTTTTCAAGCGCTCCTGTAATTCCGTTTTTTGAATTTCTGTTGGATTAGAAGCTTCTAGTGTTTGAACAAATTTTGAAAACAACGTTAATTTGCCTTTCAAGGAACCGCGTTTTTTTACTAAATCCCGAATAATATCATCAATACTTTCTGTGTCTACGATGGAATGCCTCTTTTTCGTCATCTTGGTGATTGCGAGGGACAAAATCAAGTAGGTATCTAAAATTTAACTCACTCGTCACAAGACAAAGAAATCGAGGAACAAGACAATGTTAGCACAAACTCAGCATGGAATGGAAATAGGAAGGAAAAGATTGATTGACCTGACCGTTAACTGCAGATGGTGATCTTCTCGAATCTTCTTCGTAGTAGATGGTGATTTTCTCGAATCTTCTTCGGTGCTCGTGCGTGATTCGTAGAACTCGCAGACTCGCAGATCCAGCTCGATGGACCAGAATGTTTGCAGATAGGTGGTCAGCCGTTGTGATGAGGATGTTAGTTTGGATGGAAAGACTTGATGACGATGAACTGAGATTTAATGTTGATAAATTAGGTACAATGGTTTTCGTAAAATGGTAGTAGTAGTAGTCCGGTCGCGGGTACACGGGTTTATATAGTCGAAAAGGTGAGGGAGGAGGGCCCGGTGCCCCCCGCCGCGCGTGGTTCCACGTCGCTGTTGCTCGTAGCGTCGTCGTGGTTGCCCGTGGTGTCCGATGGGTGGCGCCTCATATTCGTGAACACCTACCCTACCTACCCTAACTATCCTACGTACCCTACCTACCCTACCTACGCTACAAACCTCACGGAGCCCGAGACCTTTCCAACGAATGCAAAACCGTGGAAATCGGTTCGTGCGTTCTGGAGTTATAGCGTCAGGAAGGAGAACCCGACTTATTATTATATTATAGATAAAATGCTTAACATATTAGAGAACCACTGATAATTTCAAGATTTTTAATGCCAAGTCGTAAATAAACACATTTTTTTGCGCTTACATTGCCAAAAACGCTGGGTGAACGAGATATAATAAAAAATAAATAAGTAAAAATGTAATATATGAATTTAGATATTCCGAAGATGGCAGGAAATCTTCACAATATAGGGAAAGGGGATTTGTTTTAC
This sequence comes from Hyppa rectilinea, assembly GCA_951799385.1. Classification (NCBI taxonomy): domain Eukaryota; kingdom Metazoa; phylum Arthropoda; class Insecta; order Lepidoptera; family Noctuidae; genus Hyppa; species Hyppa rectilinea. The sequence continues at coordinate 14,268,307 of OX637316.1, forward strand.
TACGAATTTGACGCGTGCGAAGCCGCGGGCAAAGCTAGTTAGGTATAAATTGCAATCACTGACGCACAACAGACAGTTATACTCGCCGACATGAGAAAGAAACTCCAACTCACCGTTTCTAGCTGATTGTCTCCTTGACCGATGTTTGTGTATTTCATCGGAGATCCTCTCCAAATTCCTCAATGCTGAGGAGTATTGCTGCTTCGCGTCAGCTACCTGCTCCTCCAATGTTTGAATCCTCGCCTTTTGAGCTTCCAAAGCCGTGTTGATACGTGCTTTCTCCTCGAAGTAAGGTCTGGAATTTGATGGGTTGTTGAACAGATTGTGGCGTAGGTTTGATATAAATTAAAATACGATTTTCTCAGCTATCAGTTTTTTCTTTACTTTTGTAAAGTACCACATTTGGTGTTACTTTGCTCACATGATAATCGAGCATATTAGCTAATTAGTCATTTCAAACCTGAGACGATTAATTAACAACAAAACTAAGAAATTGTATAATAAGAAAAAGACATTCGATTCACGTGTCTTGATCAACTATTTCATTGATACTAAGGAAACACCCAAAGAAACTTAACGTGGTCAGGTCAGCACGACCGACACTAGGGGCCGATCACCACTTGTATTAGCAGTTTTAATTTAATACTAGCTTCTGCCCGCGGCTTCGCTCGCGTGGAGGTCGGAAATTATCCCACAGGAATGTTCTACCGGGATAAAAAATATCCTATGTGTTAATCCAGGATATAAACCATCTCTGTGTCAAATTTCATCCAAATCTATACAGTAGTTTTTACGTGAAAGAGTAACAAACATCCATACATCCATACTTACAAACTTTCGCCTTTATAATAGTAGTAGGATTACTTCACAATGGGAAAGAGATGGAGCTATACGCTATACGCCTTGTATAGCTCTGTCTCATTCGCACACTAAAGTAATATTAAATTAATACTCTTATAACAGGTGGTAGTTTAGGTCCAATTTCACATACCTACCTTTATTAGGACATAGTTGTGATCATGCAGCAAAGATTGCGATGCAATTATACATTTAAGTATACAGTGTGTTAGGTTAAACGAGGGACATACTTTCAGGTGTTTAGAACTCATGACAATGAACAACTTTGACTATGACACCAAATATGAAATATAAAAAAAAAACCGTTGTTCAGTACAGAGGCCAGCACATCAAGTTACCACAATCTGTCAAATTTCTTTGATAGTATTTCAACTTTATTGCAAAGACTTAGGGTTCATTTTTAATTGAGAAAATTTGACAGTTAGGAATAGCTTGATGTGCTGGCGTCTGTACATTAATGTTCGCATAATTCGTCAAAATGTATGGAACAGCACATTTTCTCATATGTTCATGAGTGCTATACAACCTGAAAGTATGTCCCTCCTTTAACCTAACTCGCTGTATATTACTTCATATCATACTTTCATGCAATCATTAACCCCTCGAGCGTCCTTATGAGCCCCCGGGGGACCATAAGGAAAAATGCTTCAAATGTCGCGTCTGCACCCGTTCGATCATAAGGAATCGGTTGCCATTCTGAATCTACATTTTTCTGAAGGTCTATCCAAAATAATTAAATACCTACCTACAAAATGCTTCGACATTTGAGGCATTTTCAAGCAATGTTTGCGGACGTGCGAGGGGTTAAGTACGAAAATCGAGGCATACTTTATTGGATTCATTAAAATATCATGAACTGTTCAGAAGTAATACTGCATAATCAGCCTTTAATCTTCTCACTGCTAGGACACAGGCTAGGAATGGGCCATAAATCTGTAATCCATCACGCTGGCCCAGTGCGGGTTGGTGGATGTCACATCATCATCTGCCTAGACTTTTCCCAACTATGTTGGGATCGGCTTCCAGTCTAACCGGATGCATCTGAATACCAGTATTTTACATGGAGCGACTGCCTATCTGACCTCCACAACCCAGTAACTAGGGGAATACGATACCCTTGGTAAGACTGGCTGTCAGACAAAAATTCGAAAGCATGTGACATCCAGACTGGTGGATGTCACATGTATTCGAATTTTCGGTTCCAAGACATGCCGGTTTCCGCACGATGTTTTCCTTCACCGTTTTGAGAGCTATGGTGATGAAATAATTTACACAAAGTGAAGTGTTGGTTTCGAACCCACGACCTAGTACTCGTAAGTCGCAGCCATTACCCCTGGGCCACCACTACTCTCTGTGCAAGTAACAAGAAACTATTCTACAAATACCATGCATTTAAAAAACTTATTAACGGCCGAAATTAATAATGTATTTCAATCCTATTGTTCGAATAAACTTGTGATTGAATCCTTTGGTTATGGGAAAGCTTCATCCAAAAATCATAGACAAAGTAATGCAATAGACAAGTGACTAAATAAAACTTGAGAGGTGTCAAGGGACACCCGGATGGAACGAAGTTCCTTTCGATTAATTAATGAAGGTATTGTAATATAATTTTATTTCTTTTAAGTTACTCGTATAATAATCAAAACAAATCTGATCTACAATTAACCAATCAAAAAATATTGATTAAAAAGACATCATATTTTTTTCTTAATTTCCGTCTAGCCCCCTTTCGCAACGCGCGATAAGGAACTTCGTTCTAGAGATGTAACTAATATATTCGTAATAGGTAGAGGTATTATGATACAAGCCATGTATATTCATATTAGGATAACCGCGTATAGAGTTATAGGTTACCAGGTATTAGTCAAATAATAGTCACGCGTAATAGCGAGGCGACCCACCTCGAGTCACTGTCACTGTCGCTATGCTATTATTATTTGCCGACCACGGTCATCTCACTCACTCTACTACACTCGCCTAAACCGAGAGTTCGAGAAGCGGTAGAGTGAGCGAGATGAATATTGTATTGTATGAATGAATAGAACCTGGCAGCTTGCTTGCTTGCTTGCCTGTCGTTGTGCACGCGTAATGTGTGTGTTTTAAAGACTTAGTTATACATGTCGGGTTTCGTATGAAAGCTGTATGAGTTGGTTACTAAGTAAGCAAGTAATGAAAACAGTTTTTTACTATTTAGCCACTAATTATTGTTTCTATCGCATTAGTTAATATGGATATTTGTTTATATTTTTTATATCGCTAATAATGCTGCGCAATGAGTACTTCAGTATCTTGCGAGCGCATATTTTCGGCTTCCGGAAATATTATTTCAGAGCGTCGATCGAAGGCTGAAATCGGAAAAAAGTCAAACAATTGATGTTTTTAAATGTAAATAAGTATGTAAACTACTATGTTTTAAATGTTATATAAATTTAGTTTGTTTGTACCACTTCAGACGTATGTGTACACACAGCAGCTGCAGTTCAAGTTACTACAAACTATCACATTTTCTCATTCGATTTTGAACTTAATCGTCAACATTTTAAGGTATAAATTCATTTGGAGATATTTAACTGTTTGGTATAACCCGATGTACCTGTGTCTGTACGTAGATATATGTACATATTTTGTATTATATGTTCAGGTTGCTCTTTAAAAAAGTTCCAAATATTATTTTTTTGTATTAAACGTGCTATCGTTGTCTTTTTTTATTGTATGTATAAATTATATAGCATAGTAAAACATATGAAAAAAAAATATGAGAACGATAAAAAGAAGAAAAATGTTTAAAATATTATTTAAATTTATAGAATTATTGTACATATGGTGATTAACTTTTTAATTACGCCAACATAATCAATCAACGTTGGCAGTCATAAGCCTGTTAAAGTATGAAGGAAAATTTAATCACCGTTTCACTTCTATAATAGGCATACGTGACTAATATATGTATTATAATTATGTGCATGTTCACAATACATTTGTATTCCATATTACTCATGGAGAAAATTACGCAAGTATCAATATTAGATTGAGTAGCTAATAGTGAACCGGTTCACTAATATTTGACTAATACCCAGTAATAGGTATGGTATCATAATATGCGATAACTAATATATTCAATAATAGGATTACCCAAAAATGACACTAATATAACATCTCTACTTCGTTCCAATAATACGTAATAATAAGAAAAGGAATAAACGAAAGATATATTTCTTCTATCTCCTACGCAAATGCACTCCATATACCAGCATTTATAAGTGTCTGTCGATCGCTACTTCCTATCTAAGGTATGCGCTGACATCTATAGAATACTTTATCTATGGAAAAACAATGGACCGAAATGTCAAATTAAACATCAAAATAAAAATTGATTATTAATTTCGGGCGTAAAAGTGCAACCTACAAGTTTGCTTGACCAGTGAGGGAGTGAACACACTTATCGAAGTGGAATGAGGCTGTCAGAAAAAGCTTTACCTATATTTATGTCCATGCAATAACACACTAAGGGCACCCCCTGTGGGGTACGGACGTCGGCTTAGGGCGACCCTGGGGAGGACAGCAAGAGGCAAGCTGGATCGAGGGTATTTAAAGCTACTGGCTCAGCGGAACGCGGGCTGGCTCGAGCAAGGGTCGGGGGGACGGTGATTAAAGTCTGGCGATACGTGCTCGATAAGTATAATCACTCCCGAACCGTCAATATTAGCTAAAACATGCATAATAATAATAATAGTAAAATGCAGTACCAACAGTGTGCTTGCTGCGCCGGCGCGTGCCTGAAAGAGAGAGCACTGTGCGACTAGTCAAGCAAATATAGTGCGGGGTTAGTGTTCAAAGGGTGGACAGACAAATGTTTTTTTTAGGCCTCTTTTTGCTTGCTCAGGCGCATTGGCAAAAAAAGAAAAGCATTTTTATTTTAATTTATGGTTTGATGATATGAAGAAATGGCACGTTTCGGTTATCAAGGGGTCAAATCTTTTGTGCCGCGTTCGCGTAGTTACATGACATTATCTATTTTTTTTTAATGTGATATTAACGAAATCTGTAAAGTTTCACCAAATAATTAAATTAAAAACGGCCCGGGGCATCAAATTCAAAACGATTTCTTCAATAAGACTAAGTTATTTCTGAATTGTCAGGCATTTAATCAGAGTTATCTTTCCAAAGAGTATTTTAAAGAACACGACCTTTTGTTTAATCATAATTTTGTTTAATCTCAACAAAAATTATGCGCGCGGCATTTGTCTATACGCCATTCATACAAACTACATATGTTAGTGTTAAGAATATTAAAGCCATAGACAAATTGGTCCCACGTACGCAACGTTTGCGTCGTAACGTGGGAGAATGAGTGTGCACACTTGTCCCATGTATGCAACGTAAATTGGCATTGGACGCTGTTGTAATTTCTATGAAGGTGAATCTCTACGCGTAAGTTCCAGAAACACACTGGTCATACGCGTGGAATAGCGCAGAACATCCCCTGCACCGTCCCATGCCGATCTGGACATCGCAGGTCAACATTGCGTGGGTCAAATTCAAATAATTTATTTCAAATAGGTACAAGAAAGGCACATTTGAACGTCAAAATGTCAAAACGTAGTTTCGTATGGAGAAGAATGGGCAAGAAACTTCACCGTTACTCTTTTAAAATGTTTTGTATACATGAATTATAACATAGTGGGAGGCGTGTGTTTGCGTTGCATACGATAAGTGTTTCTGTTGCATAGTTTTTCATATAAAATCAAAAGTCCAGATATTATAATGCGTTGCACACGTTGCGTACGTTGCGAACGTTACGTATGTTGCGAACGTGGGATCAGTTTGTCTCTAGCTTAAATCTAAGCTAGCTCCTCGACTACATACGGAAATAGAAGAAAAACTTGCATTATAAGGGTAATAAATTTATTTGCACTGCAAGCATTAAGTGAAGCAATTACTAAATAAAAGTGGCTTTTAAATTTAAATTAGGGTAAAGAGATTAAAATATTAACTACAAGATAGTATGTGAGACAAACTAAATAGCTAAGTCATTTCAGGAAGCTTGAATAGTAGGCATGATGACTAAAATATTTTTATTTTTCCGTCAGCTAGATTATTAAAAAATATTGGACACGATTTTTTTTTACGTAAACATGTAGAATTTATAATGATTTGTGACGTAGCGCGCCCCCATTTTCAGTTGGGGAGTGGGACCTCGCTAAGTTACAAGTAAGTATAAAAACTACATAATCGTGACGTCATGCCACATTTCAACTCAAGGTATCAGCGTAATCTTTGGATTACGTAAAAAAAGAAAAAATACGTGTCCAATTACGGACTAAAAAAAATATAGTCATCATCCCTATTGACAACAGACTATAGTCTATTCAAATCTTTGTTTCCAATTGACGTAAAAACGTCAAACCAAGCAAGCGGTCAATAGGATTAAGTATCTTTTTCCGCAATTACGTAAATTGGAAACGCTTTGAAGTGCCGTTTTCGTTGGAAACCCTCGTTTTCTAGTCTAAGAGCCCACTAACCTGGACTTAGCGATATGCCTCTTGAGTCCATTCTGTAGTTGCTGCACCAGAGCAGTAGCGGCACGGTGTGCGGCCGCCTTAGTGCGCTGTGTCACCGTCGCGCTCGCGCGGTCGCATTCCGCCTAGAAACGTTACTTTATATTTTTACTAGTTTCCGCCCGCGGCTTCGCCCGCATAATATGTCGACAAATTATCACATAAACCTTCCTCTTAAATCACTCTATCTATTTAAAAAAACCGCATCAAAATCCGTTGCGCAGTTTTAAAGATTTAAGCATACAAAGGGATATAGGGACAGAGAAAGCGACTTTGTTTTATACTATGTAGTGATATTATGTTAGTTTAATGTTCATCTATACTCATGTTATAAAGAGGTAAAGTTTGTGAGGTTGTAGGGGTTAATCTTTGGATCTACTGAACCTATTTTTTTTACTAATGGAAAGCTACACTACAGGAATAGTGTAGTGTTATAGGCAATATTAAAAAAAAACCACGCGGACATAATAAATATTATAAAGCTGAAGTTTGTTTGTTTGAACGCGCTAATCTCTGGAACTACTGGTACGAATTTAAAAAATATTTTTGTGTTGGATAGTCCATTTATAGAACTAGGCTTTGGGCTATGTAACATCACGCTACGACCAAAAGGATCCGAACAGCGGGTAAAACCGGAGCAGCTAGTGTTAAAATAAAAATAAATAAATGGGATACTTTTTATGCCCGTAGGAAGTTTCTCGTGGAATAATTCCAGTGTTCATTTAATCTGATATTGTATTTTATATAATTGTCGTGTTTCGATCGAAGAAATGTCCATAAAATGATTTGCCTGTCCTGCATTGCCCTCTGCCAATCATTGTAATACATTGTCTATAACTAAGTCTGACCTGGTAGACGCTCGTGTGCAGTGTGGCATCTCCAGCCAAGCCGGGCTGTAATATGAGCCCTTTTTTTTTAGAGGGTGGGAAATCATCCAATACCTTCTCCCGCTCTGGGTGGAGCGGAAGGGAGTGTCAGACTCTTACTGACTAAAACCCATCCACGTTCCTTCCGTAGCCTTTAAGTTCCGGGGTAGCGGTAAACATTTCAGACAATCCCGCTTACCCGGCAGGCTGGGCCCTAACGGGCTCCTTCACATGCTGACATCTCTTTTAGGCGCGCGTGGAACATGTACGCGTCGTCCGGCCCGGGCCTGGACCTGATCGGGCGGTGACCTTGACTGCTTCGCAGGAGATGACTGCTTCGCAGAAGGAGGTGACTGCCTCCCACTTCCTCTCGCTTTGGACCATGGCTTGAACCAGGGCTGGGCGCGAGAGGTCGCCGCCAATTGCCTCTACACGGCGGTGCTCCGCCCTAGCGGGGCAGGTTTCCACCGTGTGCTCCACCGTGTCCTCTGGGCAATCCTTGCAGTGGAGCATGAGCCCTGTGTTACCCTCTAACAGTAGAGCCTTCTTATATTACACACTGACCTGATTGACTCTTTGCGTGGCATGGTTGAGCATCTCCTGCCAGGCCGGGTCGAGCGTGAGCCCTGCGTTGCCTTCTGCCAGCCGGGCCAAGCCCTGTTCTGCGAGGTAGACCATTTCGCGTGCGGCTGCGTGAGCGCTGTTGGCTTTGTCGTACGCGATTGTCGCAGTTTGGAGGTCTTGTGATGTCTGTAAAGAAATTAAAGAGCTTTTCTAGTACTGTGTTTTTTTTCTCATAGAGATAAGGATTTTAACAAGACTCCTCCGTGGCTTGAAAAGCACGTTAAACCGTTGCCGTTGGTCCCGGCTGTCATTTCTGCATCTTTGACAGTTACGGGTCGTCAGAAGCCCGAAAATCTGACAGCCAGTCTCACCAAGGAGTATCGTATTAAGCAGTTCAATTGAGTTCAGTTTCAATTTAACCAATTACAGCCCATTTTGAATAGTAATGATGACTCAAATTAATTTTGTAGTCCATATTAAAAATCATCATCATCTGCCTAGCCTTTTCCCAACTATGTTGGGGTTGGCTTCCAGTCTTGTAGATTTTACTCCTTTGTAGATTTTATACTGAGTTGTGACATAGCGCACCACTCCCAACTTTAATATTTTTTTAAATTAAAGTCTTTTTTATAAATATGATAAAGCAAAAGGTATGTGTCTAATATTATTTTACTATCTGACTGATGGACTAGATATAATTTCTTTTTTTTCCTACCCTGTCATCATCATATTGTCAATGGGTTGGTCATTCACAAAGACGAAGTTAGTTATTCCAAATCAAAATAGGTTTCTTTGGAGAAGAATGGCGAAGAAACTACTTACAATATTAGCTCTAAATCTGGCTTCATAGTATGGCCTTGCTTTGTGGACGCTGGTGCCCAGCTTCTTGGTGAGCTGCTGTATCCGCAGGTGCCCCTCAGCGAGCAGACGACGGAACGCCAGCCGTGCCTCGTCCAATTCAACCTCAAGGCGGTTGATCTCATCTGTTGAGGTGTTGAGACGCTCTAGCTCAATCTGTGAAAGATATGTCAGAAAGGATAGTTTATGAGTGATGATCTTGGCTACTCAGTTCTAATCACTTCATACTAAACTAGCGTGGATAACGGAAATTGCATGCTAGTATACATATAAATCTTGCTCTTGAATTACTATATCTATTAAAAAAAACTGAAAAAATCCGTTGTGTAGTTTTAAAGATCTAAGCATACATACAGACATTAGGACAGCGGAAGTGCCTTTGCTTTATACTATGTAGGGATGAGATGAGAGATCAGTTTTTAAAAAAACAAGTTTTTCTGTGACTTAAATTACAGTACAAAAATTAGAAGGTTTATCATAATGACTCTGGCTATTCAATAATATTATTACCTATTTATTTAATTTATTTATTTATTTCATTACTTAGTTTAGTACAAAATAATAAAAGAAATAAGATACATGAAAAGCTACGAATTGGTAAATAGTTTGCAGTTAGATTTAATAGCATTTCATCAATAAATACTGAAAGCTGAAGCTTTTATAGTTCTGTAAGCCTATCAAGGACATCATGTAGACAACTCTTTCATTGTTTGACTGCTCACAATTCTGTTGCATAACAAAAACATATGATCGAATCAAAGTTTCATTTTAAAATCTCATTATTCTTGAGATAGATCACTGTTTTGATTGAAAACTTACGTAGTCGTTATATGTAATCATTTATTATTCATGACTAGATAAAACCAGGATATATTTATGCAAACTACAGTCATCTTATTTCTAGATTACCTTTGAAAATATCGATTGCCCTTACCTGAACGCGAGGATCCAATGCTTCAGAGCATTCGGCGGCGCTTTCGTTCATTGTTTCCTCAAATCAAAGGCATTTTAACAAAAGTTAAAGTCAACAAAACCTTTCCTCTTGTTATTACTTTTGTTCTTTTTTAGAATAAACATTATCATCACTGAAAACAAAAAGAAAAGAAATATCAACTTTGGTTCTTTGATTCAATACCGCCCGCTGCCAAAACACAGGTTATAAATTGAAATGTCATTGAATAGTTTCTTTTGGTTAGTCGATTTTTGGGTCTTATTTATTATGTAGAACCAGCTTTATACGCGTTCGTTTTACTTCCCCGTTTTTTAAGGACTTCACTTAAGTTATTAACGTTAACATATTAAACTAAATTACAGACAGTAGCGAAACCGGGTGTGAGCGACCGGGATGCCTTTCTGAATTCAGCTGGAGAATGGTGCCAATTCATACGTCATATTCGTGAACGGGCATCATCTGTATTTATATTCGTAATTTGCTTGTGCGTGCTAGCGCCGTGAATCGGGTTGAACTCCCACCGAAACCGCATGATGATGAAAACCTCGTTAACTTTAGATATAATAACTAAAATAAGATATAAGGTACCCACTTCCTAAACGAAAAATATAAAATTTTGTGCAGTTTGTCACAAATCGAAAAAAACTGACCAACTCCTTGACGTTTGTTGACGTTTCAAGTCTGTTCTCAGTGTTCTCTGCTTGGAGCATTTATAGGTTAAATCTTAGAGGTTAAATGCTCTAAGGTTCTCTGTTGTGGGTTGCACTTACTGTTAAGACGATACGTACGTTTAAGTCCGGCTTAAGATGTATTGGTGACTCTAATTCTGTAAAACAAATATGTAATTGCTACGGCCAGAATCATATTTTGATCAAAATACAAGCTGTCATGTCACTGACCAGCATTAACTCAATGTCTCTGGTTTTCTAAATTATCTGTTTTGTTTGACAGCTGTCTTTTTGATTGTATCATTCACATTCAATTTCAATAGAATAGGGGTTTGTCATCAATTTAATTATACAGTGAATTTTTATCAAAATGGTATTTACTTAGTTTGAACTTGGTAATTTATGTTTATTGCTACAATTGTTAAACTGTTTATGTGTATTGCAGGCCACTGAAGTTGAGGACACAATCAAGCGAATTCAAGCCCATAAGGGTGTTATGGGAGTCATCATTGTGAATCACGAAGGTTTGGTCGATTTTAACGTATTTCCATGGTTACAATGGCTTAATATGCAAGTCTCGAACGTTCTGCCCCGGTACGCAACTCGATCAATACCAGACACTTTTATCATATCAGCGAAGAAAAGCTATCTGTTAATTAATGTTCGTGTTTTTTACTTTCTAATTTCAGGTATACCGATAAAAAGCTCATTGGACAATGCTACATCCGTGCTGTACTCGGGTCTGATCGGTCAGCTCACTGAAAAAGCAAAAAATGTTGTCCGTGAAATGGTAATTGAATTCTGCTTGATAATTTATTCACATTCTCTGTTAGCAGTTGAATAGTCATACAATCTTAGGCTCTTTTAGCAGTCTAATTGGATATTATGATAAATTTAGAGGATTTGTGACCATCTTTACATATTGAGACTCCTCCCTGTCTCGGAAAGCATGTTAAGCCATTGGCCCTGGCTATCATTCGTGGCTTTTTGACAATTGTTACGGGTAGCCAAGAGCCGGAAAGTCTGACAGCCAGTCGTACCAAAGGGTATTGTAGTACCCAGTTACTCACTGGGTTGTGGAGCTCGGATAGGCAGTCGCTCCATGTAAAATACTGACGTCATGCTCCCTGGCGAAACCACCTTTGCTTTAATAAGTATAAGTTATATTAACAATTCTATGAAATGTCTATAAAATTCTAGTCCTATTAAAAAAAAGTCTATATCTCTTGTTTAGACGAAAACTATTATTTAAAGTGGTTGCGCTGCAGAGTATCCTTCCCGGCGAAATCACCATGATTTTTCTATTGCTATACATAGTACAAGCAAATGTGTAGTATCAAATAATTCTATAACAATTCTATATTGAACTAGCACTCCTGAATCCTCGAATCTATATTAAATTAGTATAAGAACTTACAACACCATAATCTTTTTAGTACAAAAATGGTCATGAGCACCTGAAGTAACAAAAAAGCAGACTCAAGTTTTCTGTAAATGACATACCCACAATAATAAGTTTGAGACACCGTTTTGTTTGTATATTGAAATTCGAGGATTCAGGAGTGCTAGTTCAATATAGAATTGTTATAGAATTATTTGATACTACACATTTGCTTGTACTATGAATAGTAATAAAAATATCACGGTGGTTTCGCCGGGAAGGATACACCGCAGAGATATAGACTTTTCTTTGATAGGACTAGAATTTTATAGACATTTCATAGAATTGTTCATGTAACTTATACTTGTTACAGCAAAGGTGGTTTCACCAGGAAGCATGACGTAAATACTGGTATTCACCTGCATCCGGTTAGACTGGAAGCCGACCCAAACAAAGTTGGGAAAAGGCTAGGCAGATTGATTTTGATTATTTTATTTTCTTTGATTTGCAGGACACCACAAATGAGCTGACATTCCTTCGTGTGAGGAGTAGGAGACACGAGATCCTGATTGCACCGGATCGTGAATTCATACTTATTGTCATACAGAATACTTCAGACTAGCTGCCTTAACAAAACACCTAGCACGTAATTGGAAAATGGGCCTTTCTATACAACAGAAGTCATAACAACCAAAATCGAGACATTGAGCCACACATTATTTTATTTGACTATAAACTCAAATAGAAATTATGCTTCACAAAAAATCTCAGAATTTTGGTATAACGTTGTGGTGGCCCTTAAAATGACACATTGCACTATAGAACAGTAGAAGTCACTGAGTGGAGTGCAACTACATTAAGACTCAATTAATTTAAGCTTTCAAGAGTAACATAAGGATAACTTATTGCTTCGCTAAAACCTCACAATGCATTTTGGCTACAAGACGTCCAGTCCAGTGCCATTCTTGTTATGTGTATTTTGTACATCTCTAGAAAAGTACCGCATGAACTGTTAATGTGCATTTTGACATCAAAATAGTTCTATCATGCAGAGCCATGCAGATATTTCATACTCATTATCTCCTAGTATATCTAGTTAAAGTATTGTGTGATACTTCTTGGATGGACAGCCAAAATTTAATTATTCCTTAAGCACCTAAACTTTTTTTTGCATTACATGAGTCATGTAATGATAAAAAAAAACCCTAAGGAATAACACAAACACAGTACAGGTCTCCAAAAGTGATAATGCGCATAGAAATCTTCGCCACTGTTCGGCAACGGTCGTATTCCCCGAGCGTCGGAAGACGATATGTATATAGAGTAAGATTATGTGTTTTGTCCTAAAAGAGATAAATATTGATTTATCAGTAACGAAATTTGATTCAATAATTCTATGTAAGTAAATAGCGAGCTATAATTAATATAAGCCTAAATCTGATTTTTAATATGTTTTTTATGTATTTTACGAAGGTATTTTTAATTTTTTAATATTGAAAAAACGTGAAAAATGTTAGTATATTTAAATATTTTACAAAATTAACTATTTAAATTTGAATAAGATAATTAAAGTTGAAATTAAATTCACCTTTGAAAACAAAACCAAGAAGGGTGCGTAATAGCAGCTCTATATAATTCCAGACAAAGAGGACACGTGCAGTCACCACCAATATAACAAGACGACTGACGGACCTTTGACTGACCGCCGACCGCCCGAGTTGTTTTCGATTGTGTACACATGATATTGACTTCTATTTCTTTCGAACAAGGTGCAAAATGCAAGGGACTCGAACGATTCAATGATTCGGGTGTTTCCGGGAATACGACAATTAGCGAAGATCTGCATGTGCATTATTAATTTGGGAGTACTGTATACCACAATCAACAGGCAAGCCCAGATAGTATCACTCGAGAGTATTGGTTTCCACCGTGTCCTCTGGGCAATCCTCGCTGTGGTGACACCCGGGCTGACCCGGGCGTTTCCTCCCGCCTGGTTATGTGCAGGAACCTCTCGAAACATCCATGTCCGGGTAGGACCTGCGTCAGGCGGTAGGTGAGGGCGCCGTGACGCCACACCACTCCTCAAAGAGGGGCGTTACCGCCACTAGTTTTTTGTCAGGTGCCTTAAACCCACATACATGTTCATAGCAGTGTATGGGTGCGCTTTGATGTATGGAGGGCTACATAATTGCTTATCCCAATAAAACTATTGTGTGGTGCACTTGTAGAGATTACGTAAGTACCTTCAAGAATTAAAATGTGTAGGTATTGAGAACTAAGTTGCAATTTTTAGTGGTAGGAATAACAAATTTTATTTTATTACATAATTATCTTGCATTAGGATTTTTATGTTGTAAGCTCACGTTCTTGGATATTTTAGAGTCAAAAATCAATTCTAAGAATTACTTCATAGATATTTTGATTGTTTAATATTATTTATGTATTATGAACACTAAATAAATATTTATAAATATCTACACGACGGATTTTTTTTATTCTGTTTCAGTTTCCCTACCACAAACACTGCCGCTATTTTTTGTGCTGTTCTAAGCTTTCGACACAAATAAGTTTTTATCGTTCATAGATTGCAATGATTGTACTGAAGGCAGTCAGTAGGGATTTTGGCGACACGTATGTGTGGTGTGAAGGTAAGGTAAGGTTTGTGGCTTAGAATAGCAAAGCTAAGCGCTTGTCGATATTTTCCCTCACTCGGCCTATCCGCCAGCGAAGGGTGGTTGAAACCCATAAGAGTGATTGAAATCGTGTAGCTAGGAATGGACGAATGTGATATCATAGGTACGTGTACTTAAACAGAGCGAAAACAGGATAGGTACATAAACAGAGCGAAAACAGGATAGGTACATCATATTGCTAAGTATTTATTATATGAGCTTATCCAGGTGAGTGTCTCTGTGTGGACCACGCACCTACGAAAATTGAAATAAACGGGCTTTTGGAATTTATGTTGTGGGTATAGTAAAAAAATTTACTGGGTCTATGGTAAAAAATAAAACCATGACAATATTGTTGAAAATATTTTATTCTGAACCTGGAAATATTGCGAATACCACACACGAAATTCATTCGAGAAACACGCAGTGCTGTTTCTCGAATCAATTTCATGTAAATAATATAGATTATTTACATCTGTGCCTAGCTCCTTCACACATTGAAAATGGTTTGTCTCTGAAAGACCTGTGCACAGGAGCGCAAATGGCAAGCCTTACCTATTTCATTAATATCACTGCTCTTCAAATCATAACAAACTGATCAAGAAAGCAAGTAGGGTAAAATGAGACCGATATAAATGGACCTATTCCATAATAAGCGAACACGCTGTATAATACTGTCGATGGGGTGAATCGGGACGAAACTTTAAAAGGATTTTTTACAGTGAATAGTTTGTGGTCAACAAGGACCCTTAATTGTCAATTATAATATTAATATATTAAACACATTACATGTGTTTTTTGGCCACAAACTATATTATTTCAATGTTAAAAACAATTATAAAGTTTTGTCTCGATTCACCCCGTTTGACTGTACAAGATTTTTGAACAATTATAGCCTGCCCGTTAATCTGAGGTAGCTGCGCGGTGTGGAAAGGGTACGGTGGCGCGACGCTCAACCCATTGATTCGTTAACTTGCGACAAGTGTCACCCTTCCCGCACACCTTCCTCAGGAACAGCCTCAGTAAAGCGTTCGGGTTATATTGCTTTCTTGATCACAGTCGCCATGTCCTCCCTTTGCTGTTTTGCAGAAAATTCATCTTCCCTCTCGCGTTTTCTCAACGACTACTGTGAAGGTAGTCGAAGCAAAACGCGTAAGTACAGTCAAAAGGGATGAATCGGTGAAAATAGGGTGAATCGGGACGAAACTTCAGAAAAGGGATTTTAACCCTTTAACCGCCCCAGTCGGATTAATACGACAAATGTTGTCGTGCCCGTGCCGCCTGAGTCGTGTTTATGCGACTGAGAATCTATGTTCGGATTTCGATGTTTATGTATGTAATTGCAAGACCATATTCGTCTGAAATAAAAGTTTTTTTTTTATGAGTTGGGCGCTGGGGGCACGCCAACTGATACTTAGTCGGGCGGTTAATAGGGTTAACATTGAAATAGGTAATGTAGTTTATGGCGAAAAAGGACTTGTAATGTGTTTGTTGTATTGTAGTTAACAATTTAGGGTCCTCGTTAGCCACAAACTATTTTATTGCAATTTTAAAATCCCTTTTAAAATTTCGTCCCGATTCACCCTATTTGACGGTATGTGTTGGGTGGGTACTTACCGACCGCTAACGTTGAGTCCTCTCTTTGAAATTGTCAGCTTTGTCCAAGGTCGTTTGATTTTGTTTATTATTTAGGAACTAATTTCCCACGCTACTTTAATATCATGCTTTAATTATATATTTACATTTAAATGAATACTCAGGTTGTTTATCATTCCAGTCCAGTCTTCAATCATCTCGTGTCTTCAAGTTTTGTATTGCAGTTGTAAGTACAGAATAAATATTATAAATATATATTTTTTTTTACATCTTTAAATTTAATTCAGTGTTGCCTGCCTTGAATTAATGATTCCAGTGCCTCCTTTTCATTAATTAGCTCTTTTGTTTTATAAACGCAGCCTTTATTTTATTAATCTTCAAAGCGTTATGTGCAATGGAAATATTCCATACTATTCCATACTAAATGGGGCTTACAGTGTTGATTTCATTTTTTTTTATTTCTGATTTGTTTCAATGTCGAAAGTAATCCATACTATATTGTAATGAAAGGTAGGTAAATTTTTTGTTAAATTGTGTAACTCCTTTTATTCTCCTGGGACATTTTGTAGACCTGTATTTTGGAATGATTTTTCTCGTTACCAAACATCAGTGCAACTAAAGAATTTACCTCAATTGTTTATAGTTTTGAAACTCTCTTTTTTTAATGTTTGTGTCTGCCACTTACATTTTTGGGTTGCCATACCAATTGTATACTTTATAAATTAAAGATTAATATTTTTATTATTTTATTTATTTCATAGTCACACAAAAATTGAATACATTTTATATTTTCTGTTGTTCAACATGTTTCAATGTAATATCTTATTTATTTAAGAAAGTGCAAAACCTTTTTGGATACTTTTGTAACTTTTACGGTTAGCAACTTTCTCTTGTCGTCTAGTCTATGTGCATTAACGTTTACTAATTTAAAACATGTTGAAGTTGTTTTTAAGAATACTAATATTATTAAAATTACTTACTAACAAGATATTTAAAAAAAAATTGCTGTTTTTGGAATTTCATATAAATACTATTATTGCGATTCACCTAGTTGAATGCGTGTACGCATTTTACATTTTTTTTGTTGGCAGCTCTTTCATGCTTAAATGCTGTTTGTATTACAAAACAAAAAGTTATCCTTTAGTCAACATAATAGTTTTAAAATGATTTATACCATGTCAGTATCTATTTTTTTCAAATGGAAAATATACAATCCGAGTTGTTTGGTCTATAAAATAAAATTAGTTTTAGAAAAGTGGGAAACATTTTGAGTACTTTGGAAGTTGTATTGATTTTCTTCTGCAGAGTTTAGCTTTTTAATCTTCATTTTTTCCCGTATATTTTTATTTATCCTGTGGTTTTAGATCCAATACAACTTTATTACTCACCAGAGTGATGGGAGCGCTTTTTTACCGTCCTGAAAAATTAAACAGAAAATATTAGTATAGTGACGAGGGCTGGGGGTGATTTGAGATAAAAATAAAATTACACGCAACAAAATAATAAACATGTATCCCAAACCATTGTTAATAAAGCAGAAATAAAAAGGTGTGCACTGGCGCATTTCCAATTGAGTTAATTTTGATGGGATACATTTAATTTACTTGAAACTAAAAATGTGTGATTGTTAACATTAAATACTTGGTAATGAACATATATTAATATGGGGTACAAGTGACAATGAACATCAACTACGAGGTGACAATAATGATTCGACTTTTTGTTCCAGTTTATGCTACTTTAAATCTCCAAACATTTTCTTTTTAGTACAGTCAAACGCGGTGAATAGGGACGAAGGGGGTGAATCGTGACGAGACTTCATTTTTAATTGACTATTTGAATCTGTCAAAAATAAAATGTAAAATCACAAAGATAAAAGACCGCTCGTCTTATAAACTTCCATCACCGTACAGAAATCAAATATTATGCGAAGATAGTGTCAAATTGAATTTAATACTAATAAGTATTCCATTTGATTCTAAAAATCTGTGACGCCACATTGTTATACTTCATACAAAACACGTACAAATTGCGCACTTTGACAATTAATTAAAAGTAACGTTATTGACTACCCTTTCAAATACCCAATTATAATACAGTAACCACATTACAGGTCCATTTTGGCCACAACCTATGGCAATGTCAAAAAATCCCTTTTAAAAGTTTCGTCCCGATTCACCCCTGCGACCCTATTCACCCCGTTTGACGGTACTGTCTAGCCTATTTCTAGTACTGGACTGCTGATGGCCGTCTTAGCAAAATCGTCACCTCATAGGAGACTTGAAGAATTGGACCGCGCCGTCGTGCACTAAAACAAGTACGAACGGGAAGTTGGTCTACTTGGGCGGACGCGCGTAGGGCTCAGGGCGCGCGTACGGCTCGGGGCGCGCGTAGTGCCTGGGCGCGTGGTGTTGCTGTTGCGCATGCATCGGGTTCTGCCTGCGCGTGCCCACCGCGCGCGCCGTCTTGTACTCGCGGTTGTCATCCTTGTATCCGTATCCCCCTTCATCTTCGTAACCGTAGCGGTCGTGGCTGCGCTCGTAGTAATAGTCCGGTTCGGGCGCAGAGCCTCTGTTTGGACCGCGGATCTGTGGATTATAATATAGGACTTGGTTATGACCAAAAACTTGACTGGAAAAAATTCAAGGAATTTTCGTGTGTTCGAATTATAATTCTTGTAATATTGTAAATTGTATGAATATGTATGAAAAACATATTCACACTACGCTTATGTCGGCCGCCGACTATGGAAATGTATGAAAAACAAACGACAGTGAGTTGGTGGCCTGAAAGACCATTATTTTCTATAGACCTAAATAATTTAATAGACAAAAAATTTGTTTTTTTGTTGTTGAAAAAAAAAATTAGTTCTAAATTGTATAACATGAAAATATTATTATATATTTATTCAAAAGAAAACAAATGTTACGTACCGGTGGCTCCGGCGTCTGCGAATATCCGTCATCATACGGATACGTTTCCATTGCAGAACGCGCGCGGTCCAGAATGCTGATCACCTTGTTCTTAGGCGGCATGGAACGCTGCATGGGCGGCGCTGGTGCCATGCGGGGCGGAGGCCTGGCGCCACGCGGGGCTCCTGCGGGGGCAGCGGTAGGGGGAGGCTCGAACGAGAAAGAGCGCGAGGTCGCCGTGTTATTGAAGCCGCCAGGGTGACGCGGGCCGGCCGGGAAGCCTGCCAAAACGAGATTTTTATGTGCAAAGTGCGACCCACGCTCGTCTCGCTGCTTAACTTAGGGAGGGACAGACCAGCCACAAGTTGAAGCTCAGTGAGATTAGTGAACATTTATCAGAGGGGACAATTTTGTACGTGGATTTACCTACAGAAGTTTGGTGTGCATTTGCTGTCATCTGCCTAGCCTTTTCCCAACTATGTTGGGGTCGGCTTCCAGTCTAACCGGATGCAGCTGAATACCAGTATTTTATCAGAAGAAATCATCAATTTTAATTTAAGAATATTTCTAATATTTTAACTTGGGCAATTGATAGCAGTTTTCCGATTACATAAATGCAACATTAGTCATTCTATTCAAGTATTTGTTACGAGTCTGGGTGTTTTTCTATCTATAATATGTATGTATTTACAAAAAAAAATGTATATAAGTAGTATATCAGCCATCTCGTTACCATAACACAAGCATTAGGTTGCTTAGCTTGGGACGATATGACGTTGTGTGAAATGTCCAAGGATATTATTATAATTATTATTATACATACAACATGACATCATGTCTGTAATTCCTGAAGGGTAAGTACCTATTTTGCCAGTTATCTTTGAGTCCCACGTAAGGCGACCTTTTTGCCCATCAACCAGGCGCAAATCTAGACTTCAGGCTGCTTTTCAGAATTCCATATGGAAAAACCTAATAACACTCAGCCTGACCCGGGAATCCAACCCAGACCAATCCTTTTTTTTTTTAAGGCTGGGAAATCATCCAATGACTGCTCCCGCTCTGGGTGGAGCGGAAGGGAGTGTCAGACTCTTACTGACTAAAACCCATCCATGTTCCTTCCGTAGCCCTTTATGTTCCGGGGTAGCGGTAACCCTTTCGGACAATCCCGCTTACCCGGCAGGCTTGGCCCTGAGGGGCCCCTTCATATGCTGACATCTCTTTGAGGCGCGCGTGTAACATATACGCGCCGTCCGGCACGCGCTTGGTGCTGGTCGGACGGTGAGTCACCCATTACTCACCGTCCGCAGGCCCGCGCCTACGGTGGCCGGGAGTCGTCACGTGGCTCCCGACGCCCGGGGCGTCTCCTGCGGCGGCTGGGACGGGAGGACCTTTCTCTCTCCCATCCCGCCACCTCCTTCGCGAGAACCCAGACCAATGACGTAGTCTTTTACAGATAACTACTTCAAAATGGCTACTCTTTCAAAAAAATATGTTTTCTGCTAGCACTTACCACCTCTCTCAATATCCCGCATCTGGGTCTGCCAGATCATGTCATTAGTGTCAGGCAAGAGATACTTCTTGACTTCGGCGAGAGCATACGCGATGCGCGCGTGCGCCTCGGCCGGCGGCGCCAACGCACTGATCTCTACATGAAGCTCATCCGTCAGATGCGCGTACTTCGGGTCCAAGGAGGTGCGGAGCTCTTCTTCTTTTTGTCTATGGGAAGGAAACAGTTTTTATTATTTATTAGATACTAAGGAGTGCTGTTGAGTTACAGAAGTCTAGGTACACATATCATTATTTAAATCGTATAAATAATAAAGAGTATTATATTCTAATGAAAATAAAATATTATAAAATCAGCCATTACTATTACTGGTTTCTTTTGTTCCCGTAATTCTCATAAAAATTTGATCTTTGTTTCAAAAATTTTACTGGAATTTGGTTCCAAACTTTCGGTCTGTGAGGCTGAGGACGTTAGGATTGTTAAAGATAATTTTGATAAATACCTGTCCCTCATGGATCCTCTTCCTAGAACAGCCATTTTGCACATGGTCTCTTCTTGAAGATGTTTCATTGTATTACCCTTAGGGCCTAATAGCTTGCCAACGAAATTAAACTGAAAGAAAAACAAAACATGAAACATAGTGGTAAGGTAGGATGGATTACATTAAGGCGACGAATAAAAATATAAATTAACAGTATGGAAATAAAGTTGAAATTTCAATGTTCGCCTAAAAATACCTTGCCAGGCCGTGCCGCCAATGGGCGCCGGGCCTATTATAGCTTCCACAAGTCATAAAAACTTTTTGACTTGAATATCCTAGAGATTATTATTATAGATAACTAGATGACCTGACAAACGTTGTCCTGTCTTAACTATGATACCTACCTAACTACTTTTTTTTTTATGTAAGAACCTTCTCCTGACAATAACAAACACAACAAAAAAAGAATTAGAGAAATCAGTTCAGCTGCTCTAGAGATTTGCGCTTAGCAACACATTCAGCTATTCTTTTTTATATTATAGACTAGCTTCCGCCTGCAGCTTCGCCCGCATAATATGTCGACAAATTATACACATAAACCTTCGTCTTGAATCACTCTATCTATAAAAAAAACTGCATCAAAATACGTTGCATAGTTTTAAAGATTTAAACATACATAGGGATATAGGGACAGAGAAAGCGACTTTGTTTTATACTATCTACTGATATTGTTCATTTTGCACTGAAGGAACAAACAACTGGCTAGTGTTATCACTAAAAGTATTTTCATACAGACCAAAGAACTAATGACACTGATGAATAAACTTATTAGGAAACATGTTATTCGTAATTCAATTAATATTGAACAGATGCCTTCATTGCATGACTAAAGTTTTCATGGCATGTAGCCAAGTTTAGTATTTAGCACATGTATACAACCTCATATGGGTTATTGTAACTAGATCTTAATATAACCAACAGACAATTTTATTCTAAAAACTTTGAAAGAATCTACAGCTGATCCTGAACCACAATCTATAATAGCAGTATTAATTCAATATTTCTGGTGCCGTACAGTATGTATAGCTCCAACTCTTTCCCACTGTGAAGTTATATAAAAATAATACTGTTTCAATACATACACTTCCATTATTTTTGTCAGGTGCTATTCTAAGTGCCTTCAACATGCATATGTGTACCAAAATCCCTATTGAGCACCTTCAATGCACATTGAAATGTATGGACGATAAACACATTTATGTGTGTTGAAGGCACTAGCTTAGAATAGATAAAAATGTATTGAGCATGTATGCGTGTGCAGGGCACTGAGATAGAACAGAAAACACACTGGTTCATACACACAACATACACACACAACACAACACACACAATGTCACACAATCACACAGTCATATAGTCTCAAGCTAAGCAACCTAAAGCTTGTGTTATGGTAACTAACGAGATCGCTGATAAACTACTTATGTATATAAATTTTTTTTTTGTAAATGAAAAACATCCAAGGTTAAGAGATAGTGATTGGTGCCCTGAGTAATTCTAGAACACCCTGGATTTTTAGCCCCACTATCGACCACCAACTGGCAAGTAGCAATCATAATCAGATTTTGTTAGTCAACTTCTAAACTCTTACCTTAGGATGTTCCTTAACAGGTACCAAGACCTTAACCGTCACCTTTGTAGGCTTATCACGGAAGACATCTAAATATTTAGAGTCCTTCCCCGGTATCCTACCCGATGCCTGGACCTTTGTGACCTCTGTAAAAGAAGATTAAATTTAATTTAAAAGAACACCAATTTGGAGCCTTAATACTCCTCATTCCCATCAATGTTCTAGTACAGGGATGGCGAACCAATTGCACGCGCGCTATCTATGGCACGTAACAACATAATTTGGGGCACGGCATCACTTCAAAAGTTGCACGTTTTTGTTCTTTCATATAAATAAATATAAAACTATTAATATTGATATTACTGTAACACAAAAAAAAGGTATTATTGTGTGTTCTTTCCTAACACAAGATTGTTTGTTGGCCCCATTCAAAATGAATTGCAAAAAAATGGCACGTAGATGTGTTGAGGTTCGCCACCCCTGTTCTAGTATGTCTATCCCTTTGCTTATAATAATGAAGGTTTAAGGGTTATTATTTGATCACAAAAAATTCATTCATTCATCAAATCATTCAGATCCGTTTCAGTATTGGGTTCTATCATTATTGATACATGAATGAATCACATTTTATAGCTTGCAATGAGGGTTGATGGCAACCATAGTGTTTGACACCCCTCAGACAGATAAACTAACAACCTAAAAGAAGCAATGGCAAACTGGATGCCGAAGGCAGAAGACTGTATTGTAGCAGACTGGGAGATGATAGGCTAAGTTAATTGTTGGCTATTACATGGAACTTTTTTTTTTGAAGGTGGGAAATCATCTCATAACGCCTGCCACACCTGGGTGGAGTAGACAGGAGTGTTAGACTCTTACAGACTAAAACCCATCCATGTTCCTTCATTAGCTCTTTGTTCCGGGGTAGAGGTAACCCTTTGCGATAATCCCGCTGATGACTTACATGGGACTGGAGATATGTGGGTGTACAGTATAGCAGTACAAGCATTATAAGAATGCAAAGTTTGACTCATCATTGCAATTTATCATGACCTTAGTGTCAATGACCTTTGAAAGAAACAGGTTTAGATAAAAGTGGCACACTAAAGCACCCAAGTTAGTAAAATGGTTATGAACTACATGTTCATTAAAGACTTCCCATCTAATCACTAGAGATTGTAGATAAATGAGGTTTGGCATATACTGCCACATAGTTTGGCAACAACCATTCCAATGGGTTCAATGACCATAAAAAAATCAGATTACAGATAATTCTGCGAAGACATTTTGGCAAAAATAATGACGGTAACTGTTTAATGAGTTGATAAATGCTTATCTTGTGATTGATAGACAATTTCGTGGTAATTAGATGTTCAAACTAATTTGTATTTTTATGAAGCATCATTGATCCATGCCCGTGCAGTTATTATTAAAATATAGCCACGAAAATAAGAATATCTATGAATAATATTGGATCAGGACGGTTTCAGATCACAACATTTATGGAATATGTGTGATTTTTTGTTGCTTACTTTCGGAAAAATGCATACATTGTTATACATCGGTAATGTAATAACATTACGTTATATTTACGAGGTATTTACCTTGGTCAATAAGTTTTGTAACAATAGGAAACTTAGCATTATTAAGTTTTATCTTCTCGCTTAATAGCTCTCTCATGTATTCACCGGCTTTTTCATTTATTTTAGGATTATCTTCGCCATCTTGTTCGTTTTCCATACTTGTATCTTGCGGCGCATTACGCTTGAAGTCACTACTGTTGTATCCGTTTTTGTTGTCGTATTTTTCAGCCATAGTTAAATAGCTTTACAGCTGCACACTAACCACAAGCACTGTAAAAATGATTTAGTTCACAATTAGAATTACACAGAGTCAGCGGCCGCCATGCAACAAAAATCAATTGATGCGGAAGCCGGAGCCGGTAGATGGAATAAACAATGTGTTTACTGTCTATGGTTAAGGAACATCCGATAAAATAGTGCATTTCGATTGGCTGATGAAATTTTTTGTTAATGTTGGTACTTTTATTTTGAATTGTCTATTATACTAAGGGAGACCCTAGACGATCAATCTCCATCAGATGTAGAGCTGATCCGATTCCACCAAAGAATCTATACTTACCTTAGAGCATTTATAGGTTAAATGCTCTAAGATACTTACTCTTTAGAGTAGTAACTTACTTATGA
The DNA here is from genome assembly GCA_951799385.1 of Hyppa rectilinea. NCBI lineage: Eukaryota > Metazoa > Arthropoda > Insecta > Lepidoptera > Noctuidae > Hyppa > Hyppa rectilinea. Next base: position 14,293,014 of record OX637316.1, read on the forward strand.
CTGCGACTTCTTACGAATTCTTCTTTAAGAGGATCGATGCTTACTCAACTTGATACTTTTCTTAGAAGTCTGAATCAACCACTGCGAGAATTCTACCGTTCCAATCCGTTCCTGACGCCTGTCAACTCTCACGACCCCGACTTCTAAACCTGAACCAAAACTCGTAAAAAAATGTTTTGTACTCACTAACGCATTCTTTAATCAGCCAGAGGGTAGGGAGCTTAACAAATACATACATATCAATATTGATTAATTATATGTATTAAATAAAACACTGTTTTATACAAAAACATACTGTGCAGCCCGCCCAAATATGCGTCAGCTTTAACATTGCATCGCTTATTACTTTTCTTTTCCCTTCTTGTCCTTTAATTTGTGACGCGCCCTCGAATGTTGTACGACCACGATGTTAAACTCAGTGTCAGGTGCCATCATTATTTCGTTCTTTTTGGTATGGATTCGTATTATCATTATTTCTTCCAAAGGATTCTGAAAACAAAATCAAAAGATGTTTTTTTGCATTTAGATTTTTGTATACTATTTTTACAACAATTTAAGATATAATGTATGTTTGCTCCGTAAATGAGACCTGCTAATTTGCAAAAAAAATCTTTCAAGGGCTAACATGGCGCTTTCGCTTGGGCTTTATTTTACTAGACCACCCTAGAAGCCTACCACCACTTCAAAAGAGTAGTTGGTATTATTTTAATATTACTTCAGTTTTCAGTGAAAAATAGATGAAGCTATACACGGGGTATAGCACCATCTCTTTCGCAATTAGAAGCAATATTAAAATACCTAATACACTTTGAGGATAGTTGGCTCCTGTTGACCTACCTATGGTCACGCTTCCCACAAAATGCTACAAAACTCTATGGTAATTATCTCACTAGAAGACCGATTGGTTGCGCAGCACACCATACATTTTGTTGCACCACGAAAAGTCCCAGTATAACATAGCCCTAAGTCCTATGATATTTGATAGGGGTGGACCTTTTGACATTAAGCAGCACATATCCAAATTCCAGTCTGCCTAAGATGAAGCTAAGGAGGTATAGCTCCATCTCTTTTCCATTGAGCTAGAGGTGGTAGTTGTCCCCCAGGGCCACACTCATTGCAGCATCAGTGGCATTCTTCAGGTCGCCGTTCGTCTTAGGTAAAAACTTACCACTGGACCTTTTTTTTTTCGTTTGGTTAGTGACTATCCTGGTGTCAGAGTTTTTATGCTGCCCATGGGCCTCTGAACTAGCTTCACCGGTTTTTTTAAGCAAGTGATAGAATATATGAATCCGGAAAATCAGAAGCGCGTGCTTTGGGTTCGAACTCGAAACCTATGACTTAGCAGTCCGACGTCACTCTACTAGGCTACCACTGGAACTATTCATAAGCGATTCAGTGTCTCCGTATAATCGGATACACTGGGCTCCAGTCGGTCGCTTGGAGGCGAGTTCACCCAATTCAACGACTAGAGATTGAAGTTTTCACTTCAGAAACCAACATAATCAGCCTATGATGTACACAAAGCTGGGACACAGATCTCTCGGGAAGAGGGAGTGCGGGTCCAGTGCGGGTCCAGTGCGGGTTGGTAGATGTCACATTGAATTTTAAGTTCTAAGACATGCCGGTTTCTTCACGATGTTTTCCTTCACCGTTTTTGAGACCAGTGGTGATGAAACAATTTACACGAAGTAAGGTCCTATTTTGGCCGACGACGACCTACGACTCGTAAGTCGACCTTACCACTGGGCAAGAACTGTTCCGCTGCTTCAGAAAACATAACGTAAAAAATCATACCAGTTCCTTGATATACATTTGCGACAGCATACCAAACTTGTGAAGCGCTCTTCCATAATTCGTGGCGCTTGTGACGCTAACATTCGTCAATATTGGAGCCCCTGTTACAAAGCACACTTCATATTAATATTAATACTCGCGGAATGTTTATTCTGTCTGATTTGCGCGTGATATCGTCCTCGGAGGCGAAAATGTAACTCAAGGACGACTGCCTTTGTTTTCGTGAGAATAATAATATCCAGATCGTTTTTGTGACATTGGCTAAGTTATAATAGCTGCACGGATCAATCCATCATGTTAAGCTACTCTTGCCGGGGTTGGTCCGTGGATGGGTGACCATCTTTACATATCGCACACCTAGATCTAAACAGAGACAACTCAAAATTTGTCAATTTTGAGTTATTATTATACTCGGACGCTCGGTCAGCATACGCAACTATTCAACAATACAGGTTCAACAAAAGCTTGAATGACTCGGCGCTAGATGGCGTAAGCTTTCTTTTGTTGAATCAACGCATGTTAGCCCCCCCCACCTAAACAAGTGTATTATCAATTGACCTTCGCTAGTCTTAGAGAGTGCACATATTAACTTTAACAAAAACCCGGACATTTTGAATTGTTACAGTTTAGTTGAAAAAGTATACGTGAGTTAATTTGAGTTAATACAGTGTTGGTGAATTGTTCAGCAATATTACTTCGAGATAATATTTTGACTTGTTCCAGTTTTGTTTGATTAGGTAAGTAAATATTTTGGTACTATTTTGACTTGACTTTGTTTTGATGGATCAACATGTAAATTTATAGTTAACTTACTTTTGATGAAATAAATTTATCTTAATATTTTTCTATACAAAACGTGATATTTTACTTGTTTCGCATAAAAAAACATGTATATTATTATAGTGTCTGTTTTGAAATAATACTATTTTCAATCAAATTATTCACCTCTAAGTTTTAATAAAGTTTGTTTGTGTTAACTCACTATTGTTGGTTAAATAAAATTTATAATAGATACATTTTTCTTTTCAGTGAAAAATGAAGCGAGGCCGTTTCCTTGACAATATTATGAGACACAGGTAAACCAAAATCATAGGCCAATAGAAAGCAGTTTACTGATCAAACCATGCCATAGTCAGCAAACTGAAAATGATTTGTATATTTCGCCAAGTGAAGAAAGTTTGATAGATGACTCTGATACTGATCCAAGGTTTATCCGACAAAAAAAAGAAGAAACTGCGCCCTCAACTCATTACTCATTTATCTTCTTCTTCGTCAAGTGATACTAGCTCATCTAACACTTCAAGTTCTAGCAGTAGTTCTGATTCCATTCTGACAGAAACCAGGGCTGTTACTGATACTAATACACAGACTCAAATTCAAGACGTTGTTAACGAAGATCACAATGATCAGCCTAATGAAGAAGTAAAAAGAGGTAAAAAGAGGCTAAGGAAAGAATTGGCATGGAAGTCTAGTATTTGTAAAGTCCTAAGGAATTCTGGAAAAGCCTATAATTGTTTATCAAGATCAAAAAAAACATTCCTGAAAGATAGATCCGCACAACTTGCGGCGATAAATGCAGACTACATTGTAATATGAAAATCAACGAAGAAACAAGACAAAACATATTTGACGCTTATTGGGTCTTAGGCGATCTTCAAAGGCAGAGGTAGTATATAATCAGACATACTCACGAAATTAAACCAAAGTACAGGTATTCTAGCACACAAGATTATAGAGGTCTTAATAGAGCATTTTATTTCGAAGTTGCTGGGAATAAAATCAAAGTATGTTTAATCAGTGTATGATTACGGAGTTTTTGATGATAGTGTCACAATTTTAATTTCATCATTTTTTTGGAGATAGTTTTTGTTTCATAAAAATATTAAGTATATACTTAACAAAATGATTAACTGAATTATACATAAATGTATATTTTTTTGTTTTATGGCATGTTGTTTAATATTTTATGTTTTATAATTCATTTAGATCAGTTTTGTTTGAAGAATTGTTTATTTAATGTTTGTTTTAATATAAATTTAACTCAAAATGGTCCAATAAAACTGTCAAGTCTAAAAGTTCTTCATTTTTTATATTTAGTCACCACACTAAAGTATAACACCTCAAAAAATTACGATTATCGATTAAAGGATTCATTCCTAGCCCCAGTTTATATATAATGTTATTTTACAACCCATTTATGATCTAAAATAAAATTCAGATTCATAAGTTCCCTAACAAAAAATGCAGTAATACGTTTTTTTCGTCTCCCGAAAAATGCCCTTTTTTGAGTTGTCTTAGTTTAGATCTAGGTGTGCGATATCGAGACTACTCTCCGTGCCTCGGAAAGCACATTAAGCCGTTGGCTCGAGCTGTTATTCGTGGATCTTTGACAATCGTTACGAGTAGTCAGAAGCCCGAAAGTCTGACAGCCAGTTTTATCTTAGGGTATCGTATTACCCAGTTACTGGGTTGTTGAGATCAGATAGGCAGTCGCTCCATGTAAAATACTGGTATTCAGCTGCATCCGGTTAGACTGGAAGCGGACCTCAACATAGTTGGGAAAAGGCTAGGCAGATTGATTTGTTTTTGTGACATATTTAATAACAAAATAGTTGATGGTACTGGGAATTGGTAGCTGTTTAACCGTCGTATGCTGAAAGTAGTGTCGTGGCTATAAAAGTCAAGGTTAAGCAACACTTGCCAAGGTTAGTCCATGGATGGGTGACCATCCGACCGAAATCTTTGATAGTGGTGGATAGTCAGAAGCCCGAAAGCCTGAAAACCAGTGTAATCAGGGCTATGGTATTACCTAGTAACTAGCTTGTGGAGGTCAGATGCTCCTGGAAAACATTGGTATCCAGCTGCATCTGGTTAGACTGGAATCCGTTTTCTACATATTATTTAGTTAGGATAAGGCTAGGTGTAAGCGGGATTGTCCGAAAGGGTTCCCGCTACCCCGGAACATAAAGAGATAAGAAAGGATCATGGGTGGGTTTTAGTCAATAAAAGTCTGACACTCCCTTCCGCTCCACCCAGAGCGTTTGATGGTCATTTGATGATTTCACATACTCAAAAAAAAAAAAAAGGATAAGGCATACATCGAAAATATCAATCTACCTAGATTGTTTTTTTTATGTATGTTGGATTTAGGCTGTGGCGTTGCAGAAAGATAAGTAATCCAATTCATCATCATAATCATAATCAGCCTATATTGTTGAAGTGAAACTTCTTTATCGGGGTTGGAAATAAATTTAGTGTAACATTTTTTCGTTACGCGTCACATTTTTCCGTTACGCGCCATCTTCTTCTTATCCCTACCACGCGTGATTCGAAGTATACTTTCTCCAGCGGAGTAGGGATTGGTATTACAATAACAACAACAAACAACAACAACAACAACAACTTTATCTAATTTAACTTTATTTAACCAATTTCTGTAAAGTTGCATATAGTAAATTATTTTTTGAAAAATAACGTCATAAAGAAGTTTCACTTCTTACGAGTGTACGCTAGTACACGCACACATTTTTTTCTCACTGTTGGGACACATTCCTCATCTCTAAGAGAGGGAGTGGGCCATAATCCACCAAGCGGGCCCAGCGCGAGTTGTTGGATGTCACATGTCTTTGAACTTTTTGGTTCCAGGACATCCCGGTTTCCTCACGATGTTTTCCTTCACCGTTTTGAGAGCAGTGGTGATGAAATGAAATACACTAAGCTAAGCGCCTGCTTGGGTAAGGTAACAACTTTATTTATTTACTAGCGTACCTTCTCTGTTAGTCATAATCACTCCTTCTACGGAATCGTCGTCCATTATTCTGTCTACAATTGGATTTGATGTGTTTATTGTAGCCGTCTGAAATCAGATAAAGAGTGAGAGAGTTAGAGTGGGGAAAGAAAGAAAGACACGTTTATTTGCGGCAAACATGACGCACGGAAAGAACACCATTACAAAAGATTAAATCTTAACATACTTTACTGTCAGCGGGATTGTCCGAAAGGGTTACCGCTACCCCGGAACATACAGTTCAATAAGAGTCTGACATTCCCTTCCGCTCCACCCAGAGCGGGAAGAGTCAATTTATGATTTCCCGCCCTCAAAACAAAAGGGACTTTACTTAATTAGTTTTTTTTCCCTGCTACTTACTGTCCTGACCAGCCACTCATCTCTGGTGTCTTTCAATAAGTTAGTAATTATTTTCATTTTAGCGACGACGTACGAAGTTCCTGTAACAATCACTCAAAACATAATTATAATGGTCACAGTAGGAAAGGAAACATGCGCTTGCGCTTTTCATAAGGAGAAGAAAGACCGGAGCCTCGCTTCTCTTTCATATAACAGCGCAAATAGGATAAGGCTAGGTACAAAGCGCGGCGTGGCGGGACGCAAGAGCTGTGTGATAGCTAGATACATAAAAGACTTGCATACAATACAAAAATATGTATCCGATTCAGCCTGTCCCTTGCTGTCCTCCCCCAGTGACGCCCTAAACCAAAGTCTGTACCCCACAGGGGGTGCTCGTGTAGTCGGTTAGTTTGTGAGTTTTCACGCCCTGGCTGGAGGCCTTAATTTTATTGAGGTATCCACAAGCAGGCCCGGTTAGCAGTAGACAACCTCCTAGGTTGAACTGCGAGATTTAAATGCTCTAAGGCGATATGAGATACATACAAAGAAAGGCATCGTTCACACAGCGACTCAAATAAAAAAAACTAAACAGATCTGTTTTCACGAACACAGAACAGAATACCCACAGCACAGCACTATTTGTCAGGGATCTCCCGAAAGCGAAGTACGGAAACAAAGTCAGTCTTAAACACAGTCACAAAGTCGGTCGGTTACCAAGAGATACCAGTCAATGACTGAGTGTAAACTAGACTAAAACGCGTTCAACAGCAGCTAGTGTCAATATTCCATAGAATTGCCTGTCTAAAGCTTTGGTTTCCAGAAAGCGGTACCGTACTTAGCGTTTTTTGACACCTCAACGACAAATATTGGTTAAATGACAATGGTTTTCATGACGGCCGTTATAATACTTTGGAACCGCTTTCCCAGGAAACCGAAGCTTCGCGAAGGAATACCTCAGATAAGATGTGAAGGCGTATCTTGTTAGTCTGCCCGATGTAATGCCACACGCACGTCGCGAACTCGTTGTCACAGCCTTCGAGAGCTATTCGCTTTAGTGACCATTCGAAATGCGATCAACTCGTCGGACATAATATCCTGTTGGTTATGAGTCTTAAGCGGGTGATAGACTTACAAACTTATAAATCGGGATCTTTAAGGACGCGTTTACAAAATTGGCAGGTATAGCATCGAACTACTACATTGCCACGAGTCACACACACAAGAGAAAGTGAACTAATTAGAAATTAGTTAGATAAGTTGAAATTTTGAATTTGTGTGTAATTTGTGGGCACCTACAAAAATATTTCTTATTGCTAATGTTTGTTACTAAATACGAGTACTAAAAAATATCTACAAGCTTCAGTGATTGCTAGGCATCAGAAGCTATTTACTTGTAGAGGAAATTGGGCGGTGGACTTTGAGCTAGTTTTGTTAGTTATGGATGATTAGAGCTTACCTCCGAACTTGATGGAGTGATCTGAAGGTGTACAGTCAACAGCAAAAGTAGATGATCAAAATCAGAAATTCAATACTATTGAACGGAGTTCACGAATATATGGCAGCTGTACTAGTAGTAAATGTTTGGTATAATTTCCAAGCACAAACTTATGAACCACTCTGACGCCACACAGGTCTGACGCGGACTCCGTTCTTTAGTATTCAATTTCTGATTTTGATCATCTACTTTTGCTGTTGACTGTACATCGGGGACTGCTAACTCCTAGACAAGCAGAACTGGTGGTGCCGAGTTTGGGCTCGTTTTCTTGGTTATGATGAGACCTTACCTCCGAACTTTATGGAGTGTCTTGAAGGTGTACTTCGCTTAGGTCGCGGCTCGCGACGCGACACGTCACGTCACGACGAGGCGCGATATATAGCAGTGATAGCCTAGTGGTGTGACCGTCGGTCTGCCAAGTCATAGGTCTCGAGTTCGAACCCAAGGCACGCACCTCTGTTTTTAGGATTCATGTGCGTATTGTATAATTATCATATATTTATCACTTGCTTAAAAATCGGTGAAGAAAAACATCGTGAGGAAACCGGCATGTCTGAGAGATATTTCTCAACAGCATGTGAAGCTAAGTCAGAGGCCCATGGCCAGTATGAAACTCTGACACCAGGTTAGTCATTAACCACACGAAAAGAAGAAGACGACGGTCCGCGTCGTCGTCGTCTTCTTTTCGTACGAGCATAATTTCAAACCTGATAGATTACCGTTGAACTTACTCGGCGGTTTTAAAGTTCGCGTACTTAAACAAACAAATTTAATATACCATCGGGCTTAGTTAGGTTTAGGATTGTCAAGAGCGTGTTAACTGTTGAGATTGCTCTGGGCAAGTACCACTCTAACTTTTTCAATTATAAGGTACAGAGGGCAGCACATCAACCTTTCTTTGATAGTGTTTCAATTTTATTATAAAACAATAAAATGCATTTTCAACTGGGAAAATTTGACAGTTGGGCATAGCTTGATGTGCTAGCGTTTGTACTTTCTGAGTTTATTTTGGACATGAAATCTGAGGTCGTGCGTTCTTGGCACGAGGAGAGGTCTTTGCCCTGCATCATTCTCGTACCCTTATCTCAATTTATTTGGACTCGGCGCAACATATCTCTTTCTTCCATACTTCTCTATTAGTCATCATCTCGGTAGTCACTCCCTTTCTAGCCATATCATCTTTCTCACGATCCATCCATCGTATCTTTGGTCTTCCTCTACTTGTATATCCTTTCCTGACAACGTTTTCCTCATTCCTCCGCATAATATGCCCATTGCCCATGATAACCGATTTCCACACGACTATTATTTCAGTCACCGGTGTCACTTTTAGATTTCCTTTCTTATACGCATTCTTTATTCTAATTTCTATCCATTTGCGTAACACCACACATCCCTCTCAGCATTCTCATCTCATCAGGTCTTTGCCCTGGGACAATAATAAGCTGGCATTAGTATTGGCTCCTTTATTTCATTAATATAATAAGTACATATAAACTTCTAGACTTTGTCTAGGCCCTCTGATCCGATCGTCGTTGGGAAACGTTGACGGTTGGCTCTAGTTCCTGAAAGGGAGTCAGCATCACAACACGGTACGCAGCGAAGCTAGATCCCCTCTCTGTAGAGCAGTTATTAGCGCGCATGTTATTCTCGTTCATAGCCTGAGTCCATCACCACACGCAACCACCGGTAGCAGGGACCCGCTCGTAGCCGGTTGCCCCCTAAGTCTTCTTATCCTGATTATTCAAAGACATGACTGGTATTCTCTGAAGTATGCTCAACTCTTTTTAATACTCAGTAGTTTTTCGGTTAATGTTAGAGTAGTAATGGCCCAGTGGTATCGGCCCAGACTTACGTGTTGTAGGTCGTTAGTTCGAACCTAGGCAGGCACGGTATCAATCAATCAATCAATCAATCTTTATTTGTGAACACAGGTATTACAGTACAGGTCTTATGTATACATTTTAGTCGAGCTCTATGTTCTACCAATGAAAATGGTGTACAAATATATTATTTATTTTTTAGTAATAAGTCCGAATTTAAACAATAGTAAATCAATTTCGTGTTAATAATGTCAATTAAATGTATTGTTATTAGACAATTAATCAATTATAATTTATTTTACTGCATGTCAACGGTAAATTGTATTAAAAGGTTAGTAATGTCATATTTTATCATTTAATAATTCTTCTATGGAGTAATACGTCTTATCTAACAAAAAAGAATACAATTTGCATTTTAATTTACGGACATTGTCCTCACTCCTTATACATTTTGGTAATTTATTATAGACCCTTGGTGCCATTACAAAAATACTATTTCCATATAGCGCAGTACTCGATCCGACAGTACTGTAGAGCCTTAGAGTAAAACCTCATGTTGAACATGGCTGGTAATTTTCGGACGGCATTCGAACCTTTCAAATGATTTAAATTAGTTAAGGCTTTTGTACATACGAGAGTTCGCCACAGGCGGCGGAGCTAGACAGATGTATTCTTTATAACAAAGTGAAAATATATAATGTGTTAAACTTCTAACGAGTTTACTTCTATCGCATTTGCGATGCATTTTGTATAATTTTTAAGTTCTTTTATTTTTGCATGTTTACATTGTCTACATTTCAATTGCATAAAAGTGACAAGTGGAAGCGCGGAGTCTCCTAATACAAGCAATTCCTTGCTTAAAAGGTGATCTCCAACAATATGTATCAAAAAGCCTGATGTAATTGAAATAAAGGTTTTTTTTTTTTTTTTTTTTTTTTTTTTTTTTTTTTTTTTTTTTTTTTTTTCTATAGAATAGAAGCTCCCTATACACACATTACACGCTCTACCACTGAGCCCCCTCAGTAGAAGATCTTCAATCCTCTACAGTACTTTGTGAATTTCATTTCATCACCACTACTCTCAAAACGGTGAAGGAAAAACATTGTGAGGAAACCGAAATGTCCTAGAACCAAACATTCGAAGCCATGTGACATCTTCCAACGCGCACTGGGCCCGCGAGGTGGATTACTGCCCCCTGCCTCTCTCAGAGAGAGGAAGCCTGTGTCCCAGAAGAGAGACCATCATAGACTGATTATGATGACGATGTTGAGTTTTTCTGTTCGAGTTCAGAACGTAATTTTAAAATCTCATTCAATATTTTGTGCATCGCTGTTTCTAGAGAGGCTAGCCTCTCCGACGTTGTTGGTTCAGGGCTGTCATTTTTGACATTTACATTATGCATTTCGTTCCTCACCAATGCGTTATCCGGGCCCACTGACTTCGGTGGTTCGGGGCCATCTTTCTTGACAATAACTTTATGTATTTCATCCAGTTTCGTTTGGTACAGCATCGTTCCTTGTTTGTCATCCGATTGCTTCTTCTGTGATAAAGCCTTTTCAAAAATGGCTTCTTTATGTGAATCGGCAAACAATTACTGTATTTACACGTGTGTGGCTGTAGGCTAACTAAAAATATAGGTTTCTTAGGATTACACACAAGATGGTCGAGGAATACTAAATAGGTTCCGGTACGAAACCTTCGGAGGATTTTTTTAATGAAATTATAACAACC